>VZTG01003653.1:22578-49088 GCA_013397845.1 Melanocharis versteri | reverse complement strand
CTTCCAGCTCCCACAGCCCGTGGTGAATGGATTTCAGGAGGATGTGCAGCACCTTGCAGCTGAGCTGAAACAGGCTACCCTACCAGAACCCCCTGACCCTGGCTGGGGACCCCTGCTCGCAGCTGCCTTGCAGCAGTGGCTCATCTGGGCCTCTGCTGAGATGCTGCTCCTGCCCTTGTGCCTCTGGTTTTGGCGCAGAAGAGCAGCCAGGAGGCAGAGAGAAGTGGCCCGCAGAGCTGCAGCAGAGGCGAGAAGGAGAAGGATGGAAATCGAGCAGAGAAGACTGTTGCTTAAGAAGAGACGCAAGGACTTGAAGGAAATGCGGAGGACCGTGAAAGAAATGCAGAAGCAAATGGCCAGACTGATTCGGATGAATAGGACTATGGGCAGCACGGTGAAGGTAAGCTGGGCAGGCTTTTAGAGGAGCCCAGACAGCGGCCTGTGTGAAGAAAAGCTCCCTGCTGGAGATGCTCTCTGGGCTGGCCAAGGCGAGCCGCACATCTTTGTGAGCAGCCAGCGCACAGAGCTGCGCTTGCTGCCGAGCACAGAGCTGCGCCGGGGCAGAGGCTCAGGGCTGCTGCCAGACCCTGCCCCTCTTCACTGCCTCTCTTAATTGTGTCGATATTAACTGTATCTATTGCCTCTTTTCTCTGCAGAAGCCTTGCAGTTGCTCAAAGACGGAGCCATTTGAAGGAGGATCGGGCCAAATGACAGGAGAGTGATTCAAATCCTTAAATAGTTTAGAAATATTTTAAATATTTTATATATTTGATCTAAAAATTGCTTTGTTCAACAATATTTTCTGAAATTTTAAGAACTTTCATGTATAATAATACTCTAGTATAATATGATTAAAATTGTAATAATAAGTAATAATTAAATTACAGCACTTATTTTTTATATTATATAGTAACTATAATTCATCAACATTAATATTAATTATATGAATTAACCACAGTTGAACTACGCTATATTTTTATCTTAAACAGTGAATTTTACATAATCTTAATGATTAAAATTAATTAACTATTGTATTCACTAATTTTTATATAGAAGAGTATATCAAATAATTGCTAAGATAAGAATGAGTATAATCATAATTTGTTAATTTTAATGTTTAAAATATGTTATTGTTATTTGAAAATGACGCTGACTGCCCTCCTGTCTTGGGAGAGTCCTTTCCCTCTGGGAGCTGCGGTCAGTTCTAAATTCCAATAAAGGACGTGCTTGCACAAACGCTGTGTCTGTGAGTGTCCATGCTGGACTCGCGTGTCAGCTGTTGGAAATTGCTGACAGAGGGGCACCACAGCACCCCTTTGCCATGCACAGGCTCCTTTCCTCCTCTCTAGCAGCCGTGTCTGTCCTACTGTGGTCCTTCCTCTGGTGTGCGTGATGCCAAATGCAAGAAAACAAGGAGTGCCACCAATCAGACTGTCACTCAGGTCCCTGCAGGGGTCAGGGGCCACCATGGCTGTGCTGAGTGTGGAACGCTGCTACAGGACATGACAGCAGGGACAGCAGGGACAGCAGGGACAGGGGGACAGCAGGGACAGCAGGGACAGGGGGACACAGGACTGGCACCACAGCCGGGCTGCCCTGGGACAGGCCCGACAGGCAGACAGGACGCGGGGCAGGCAGGAGCCCCCATCCTCTCTGTGCCCACCTGAACACAGGGACATAAGGCACAGGGGCAATGGGGACACAGCAGGCCCCTCTCCTCTGGGAATATCTCACCTCCCCAGAGGCCCTGACAGAACGCAGGGGCTGAGGTTCTGCAAGGGGAACCCAAGGATGAGGAAGACACCGAGGTTATGTCAGCCCACACTCTGCATCCAAACTGCTCCATGGAGGAGAAAACGAGAGGGATCCTCGCCACAGCAGATCCCTTCTGAGGGAAAGGTGTTGTTTATTCCTTCACACGGGTGTCCCTCCTGGACTGCTACTGAAGTGCTGCTCCTGCTCTCAGGGCTGTGGAGTATCTACACAACAGAAGCAGTGAGGCAGAGAGCAAAGGCCAGGAGAGCTGAAGCAGAGGACACGAGAACTCAAACAGAGGCTTACAGGAGGAAGTATGAAAGAGAGGCGGGAGAAATTTTGCTAAATTATAACTACCTAGGCAGGCTGTAAGTGTGGAGGTATAGGCCAGAAATAAAGCAGAAGGCAGCAAAGCTGAGGCAAATTATCAAGAAAAATACTGCAAAGAAGAAGAAAACCATCTTTCCTGGTCTTCCAATAAAATATGTTTTTCCAGAATCTAGATTGTGCAAGTTCTTCTTGAACTCAACCAGACCTATAGTGCTGAATTGGTTCTGATCCGAAATTAAGCCAATTTGCACCCAGCCCTTCTCCTCCATGAGGAGCAGAAAAAAAATTGGGCAAAGGGAGGTGGAGATGAGACCATGCTGCCACCCTTCTGAAAACTAGGAGAAGGTCTTTCAAGAACAATCCCTGAAGAGAGCATGCACTGTTTGTGCTTGCTTTGGTGACAGCGGGACTGGTGACAGGCAAGCGTAACCTGAGCAAAGCACCTTATCTCTGTGACACCTGGAAGGCGACTTGCGAGACGTTATCGCCGAGCAATACTTTGATCTACCAGGTGGGAGCGAAATGAAGTGATGCCACTCATTTCTCAGGAGATTTCTTCACTCCAAGCTCTCCTGGCCCACCCGAGCCCACCTGCGACATCCAGCTCTGTCTCAGATTCCCATCCCAGCAAAGCAGCTGTGGAGCTGAAATCTACCTTGAAAAACAACTGGAAAAAACTCAAGCCGAAGAAGAAACTTTCTTTTGTGCCAGACAGAGAGGTTTGGCCAGACAGCAGAGCCCTCTTCAGTCCAGCGATGGGTAGTGAAGAGCTGGTTGAACCAACGTGACCTTGCAGGCACTGGCAAGTTCCCAGTTGGGCCAACTGAGGTTTATCTGGTATAGATTGGGTACAGCAGGCACCAGTGTCTTCCAGACAAATGCACCCAGTCATCGCAGCTCTCACTGTAGGCAGAAGACAAGGATCTGTCAAAACCAGAGGGTGGGAAACGCATCACATAATTACAGATAGCAATTCCCGGAGGAAGGATTTTTGCATGGAGAAATCTTGGGGTGGAGAAGGAAAAAGAGGGAGGAAAGGGAGGGAACTCACACTCTAAAGCTGATAAATAAAAAATTTTTAAAAAGTGATTTGGCAAAACATCTCATCATGTGACAAGGTAGTTTTTCTTGCAAACAGGTGCACCACAGTTTTAGAAATATTAAATCTTGAGAGGTTTGCATTGCACAATAGATGGCAGCCAGAAAGCATGTTGATGTTTTTTGGCAGTGCTTCAGATGTCATGGTATTTTTTTTTCTTTAAGGCTTCCATCAGCAGGAGGCAAAGCCGTGCCAAGGAAAAGGAATCAAATCTGGATGCAGCAAGTCTCGCATTCAGACGGAGGCTCTCTGCCAGATGCTACGGGGCCAAATCGGAAACAACCACACTGAGTTCATTATGAAAACTGCATAATCAAAAGCCTGCAAAAAGGCAAAAAAAAAATTAATCTATTTAATACTTAGCTAAATTCTCAACTGTTGAAATAGATTTGAAGAAAAATTCATCATAATCCCCTCTTCCTTTTGAGGAATTCCTCCCTGTTCAAGAGATGTCCATGAGATGGCAGGAGTGCACTGTCCTCCGGAGGTCCAAGGACTGTCACAATGGTGACATTTCTGCACCTAGAATCTCACTCTGGCTATGGGCACCGCAGACAAAACACTGATTTATCTTTCTATTCATTGCTCATGGAAAGAGATAAGGAAGTGGCATCAACGGGCACAGCTTCAGAGAAGAAATCGACTGGTCCGGTTTCCTGAGGGTGGGAATGACTCTGTTTCGCAGAAAAGTTTGGATATTGGAAGGGATGTTAAAGTTTCTCTCATTCCAAGTGGAAGGGACACCTTCCACTACTCCAGGTTGCTCCAAGCCCCATCCAGCCTGGCCTTTTACTCCTCTTGCTTTCCGCAGCCTCTTGCTGTGGTTGACAGAACCCTGCTCACTGCAGACCCTGGATCCACAAACTCATCCCATGACATGCAGGGGAATTTATGACCAGGCACCACGAAACTGAAAGAGTGCAATGAGAAAAGGACCCAGACATCTGCCAGAAAGAAATCTGGAGGATGGGATTTAGAAATCACAGCCCTTGTATTTATGGCTGGGGATGACAATGGAAACAAACCCTCAGGGGTGTCCCAGTTTTCAGCTCTTTTTATGATCCCGAGTTCTTCACGCAACTGGGGCACAGCTGTGAGCCTGCCCCTGGTCAGACAGGATCCATGGCAGCCCAAGTTCCATGTGCCGGGCCAAGGGATGGCTGGCAAATTGTGCAAGTGCTTCCCTGAGCCAGGCTGCAGAAGCAACATCCCAACAAGAGATGGATGCTGGTGTCTGAAGAGAACTCCGCTGCCTCAACAGCTTCAAGAGAGCAGCTTTGCACGATGGAGCTGCCCTTTGTATGCTCCTGGTCTTAAGCCAGGACATCTTCCAAGTTTTTGTCCGCACTACCAGGACAGGAAAGCAAAAAGAATCAGAATGTTTTGGGTCAGAAGAGATGTTAAAGATCACCCAGTTACAAATTCCATGAAGAACTCCATCAGTATCACATTGGATCCTCTCTAGCAGAGGGTGTAATTGGGGTGTTACAGGCCACATCTCTTCCCACTGATCCTCCCACTGCATCTGCCCTGGAGCAGCAGAACTGGAGCAGTTTTGCAGTGCTGGGAGCTCCCTGTGCACCTGTGAGCTGTCACCTACAGGCACTGCTGTGATGGAACAGGTCTGCCCCATACTGAGCAGGGGAGGGGGGCTTGGGAGCTGCTGAGGGAGACCCCAGAGTGTCACATGATCTGTCTGTTTTGGCAGAGCAAGGGCCCATTCCTTTTCCAGTGTCCCACCCCACAGCAAGCTGGGCATTCCCAGTGACATCGCTGGAGCCTTGTCTTGGTTTGAAAAGACAGGAGTCTGCTAAGGAAGGCAGGAGCCTCCCTTGGAAGAGGAAATGCACCCCCCTTCCCTCCAAATTAATATAATTCTTAAAATAAGGAGCTTTTTGAGAAAAAAGGGTTACAGTTCTTTATTAATATAAACAACAACGGTACCCACTGACAGAGTCAGAATACAACCTGACACCCTGTTCAGGGTGGTGGGAGCAGTCCAGATGAAATGGTTCTCTGAAGCGCTGATCGGGTGGAAAGAAAGGTCCTGATGGTCCAGTGAAGGCTCTTGTCCTCTGGATATCCAGTAGTCAGGAGCTACTGTAGTGTCCCAGAGTCCAGCTTATATCCAGGTGGGAATGCTTGGCTCCTCCCCCCTGGGTGGAGCCTCTTACAATGGGATGAGATGACTCATGAGTCATGTGGTGGGTTCTTAATGGCCCATTAGCAGAGATAATGGGCCCCCGGATAGCAGGAGATAATAGTGCCCCAGCTGTTTTAACGGCTGTGGAGGTGGTAATAGAATAAACCTATTTTTAACCTAAGGCAAGCCTGCAAACAGCTCTGCTGCAGGGAGACACTGCCCTCTGCAATGACCAAGAGATGGCGTTGATTTCATTTCCTCAGTGCATCCTTTCAATTTCTTGTAGATGTGGCACTTGGGGACATGGGTTAGTGATGGCCTTGGTGGTGCTGGGGGAACCGTGAGACTCAATGATCTCAGAGGCCTTTTCAAACTTAAATGATTCCATGATTCCTTACCCACCTCCTGGCTTTCAAATTCTGCAGTTCATGATCCCTCATGTGATCTAGAAGATCACTTTCCTGTTTTTTAATTCCCTCCTTCTCCTGCATGGGACATCAAGTGGTTTCCCCGCTCCTGGCTGCAGAACCAGTTTCACATCAAGACACACAGACCCAATGCATTCCGTTGCACAGGTGAACATCTCCAGAAGCTGAAGTTTGTCTGCATCCATGGGCAGTTGATGGTTTTGGACAATGCTCCGAAAGCAGTAGGACAGGAACAGTGTGAATCCATCAGTGTGAGACCTGATTAGGAGGAAATTGTTCCCTGTGGGGGTGGTGAGGCCCTGGCACAGGGTGCCCAGAGAAGCTGTGGCTGCCCCTGGATCCCTGGAAGTGTTCAAGGCCAGGTTGGAGCACCCTGGAATAGTGGAAGGTGTCCTTGCCCATGGCAGGGAGTTGGAATGAGATGGTCTTTAAAGTCCCTTCCAACTCAAACCATCCCATGATTCTATGATCTGGCTCCTGAGAGCCCGCAGAGCCCCAGGGACAGCAAGGAGATGTCACTGGGATACAAAAGCTTTGAAGATGAGGGGAGAATTGGGTGGGAACGGTCCCTTCCTCATGAGGACTGTACCATTCCCAAGCTTAGTGCCCCATTTCCAAACTACACTCAAACCCACAGGTCTCTGCACTCTTCTTGAGCGCTAATCTTGAACCCTCAGCCTGGCTTGAATCACTGCTGCTCTCTCCAGTGTTTAAATAAATTATTAGAAAACCTCTCCCGAATGCATAAATCCCATCCTAATGCCCCCTGATGTCAGAGGGAAGGTGCCTGGTAACGTTGCTGGTCCTTGGATGAGGCCTCAGAAAAGCAGCTGCAAAATATTAACCCGCAGGCTCCAAAATTCATCTTTGCTTTAAGTTGGTCTAAACCTTTGTAAATAACTCACAATGGGTCAGGGAAAAGAGAATTGAGACCTGGCTGTGTTCCCCTGTCCTATAAAATCAGCTTACGCCCTCAGGAAAGAGGAAAGCTCACTAAAATTCACCCGGAGCGGTGGCAGCTCCCATCCCACAAAACAAACTGTTAGAGAAGTGCAGAAATCATTGTGATGTTTCTTCACCTTTTTCAGGGCCCATAACAATTTCCTCCTTGTTCTACTCAGAACTCTTTCCTGCCACCTCCCACTTGCCAAGAAATCCCTCCTGCTGCTGTGAGAAACATGAGAGTTCCCAGGAAATATCTCCTGGCATGTGAAAGCAAGGGGGGAGAGGAGCAAGGATGTTTTCTTCTAGCAGGAGATATCATGGGCAGTGTGGTCATCTTGGGGCGTACCAGGCTTTAGGGGTTGGGTCTGTCCTAGCTTGGGATGTGGGTAAATTATTCCATCTTCCTCTAGCTCCAGTTGTGCCAACCAGCACAATAACAGGAATTACGAACTGAATACCATTTTCCTTTGTTCTTTAAGGTGGTTCTGAAGTGGCAGGTGCTGTTACCTGGCTCAGCTGAGAAATTTCTCTGCTTTTGTCATGATTATCAGCTCCCCAGCTGGGAGCACAACAGCTCAACAGGGAATTACAGAGCTGGGAGGGAGTAAAGAAGGGCAGTGATGGCTGAACACCATGTGAAGATCTCCCACAGGCAGAAATATGGAAATTTTAGCATGTTTTCCATTATGCAAAGGGCAGAATTCCCGTGCAGCATTGGCATATGCAGAACAGCTGGGGAAGGTGGGGATGGAGTGTACCAAGCTGTCACTTCTGGGGAAAGCAGCCAAGTGCATTGACACTTCTCATGTAGGCTGGCTCCAAACCAAATGGCTTCACAGCAGGATTTCCAAATTACTGCCTTGACCGCCGCATGTGCTTCTTCCACAGTCTTAAAATCCATCTATGTAAGTGGTCATTCCTTCCCCCCACCAGGATAATTAAATTCTGCCCTAAAGCACCACTTTCCAGTTTACATTTCTCTGGCCCCTGCGAGGACCTCAACAAGGCTGGGAAACCTCAGGCCTCACACTGCCTTCATGGAGGTGTTGTTCAACTGCTTGTGAATCCTCTCCCAAGTCTTGGTGGGGGCATCTCCACCAGAACTTTGCAGAGCCTGAGCCCAAGGAAATTGCATTGCAGGGAGGAAGGGCATCCAGTGGCCTGCTTAAACTGCTGCTGAAATGCGGCCTCCTGTGGAAGGAAGCACAATCATTGATGGACAGCTCACATAATCAGCCGTTTTAAGTCCAGCTCCAGAAGAAATTGCAGGCAGGAGTGGTGGTGGCACGAGGCGGGCAGAGCGTCTGGCTCCGGGTCTCTGTTGAATTAGGTGTTGGAGCAGGCTGGATCCTGACAGCGGTGTTAGACCAGATGCGCTGCTGTTTTCGTATCAACAGGGAGTACGTTGCTTAAAACCATTTATTTGGTAGTGACTAATGGAGGAAGGCTCAGAGGAGCAGGGAAATGAAAGGGGTAATCAGATATTCCAGAGCTCGGAGCGCGCACGCAAAACGTTCAAAGCCAGCACGGTGCAGGTGCATATTCCCAAATGCGGGCTGGGTTGGCAAATGACTCCGTTTTCCATAGGAGCTACTGTGTCTGCAAAGGACTTCCCAGGCTCCAGCTGCCATCTCGTGGCCATACAAGACATCTTCCCTACTTTTTTTCCGATTACCACCATTCGTGGCTCAAACAGTACTTTTCCAAGATTGTTAACATCAAAAATTTCTGGGAAATGTTTTCCCCAGGAAAGCCCTGCTCTGAAGCATTATATTCCCAAAGGGCAGTGGGTTTGACCTTTTCACCACACATTAGAGAGGATACTTTATTTTCCATTGTGTGGAGAATAGTGATGTTTGGAAAAGGGGGACTTCAAGGGGAGGAGGGTGTTTAACATCCCTCATCGTCCTTGAAATCTCCAGGGAATTTCATCAACAGTCTCAGGTTTGAATTTTGCTGCTGTCTTCCCCTGCTTCCTGATGGATCCTCTCTTGCCCACCCCCCAGGCAGGGAGGTTCTGGAGGGATGTAGGATCTGCAGAGTCAGTGAGCAGACACAGCAGCCCCTCCGAGCTGGAGTTGCTGTTTGTTGGCTCCTTCCTCCGAGCACTTGCTCCAGCCCTGCTCCAGCAGCACATCCCAGAGCCATCTGCAGCCCCAGGAAAACCAGCAGAGCTTTCAAAGGAGATCAGAGGTGCATCTGCATGGAACAGCTTGTGGAACGGAGAGTCCCAGGGTAACATCCTGGCTCTGGGGAAGATGATGGGAGTTTGGCTGGGTTTGCAACGGGACCGAGATTTTTTTTTCCAGCTTTGTTCAGCATGACTCAGAGTGTCAGCAGGACCTGCAGCTGCTCTGGGCATAAAGCAAGGCACGTTCCAAAAGCTGCTCTGGTCCAGAAATTACCTCGTGTGAGTAAACACCACGTGGTACTCTGCTCCCTTGTCATGGGATTACAGAGTGGCTTGGATTGGAAGGAACCTTTAAAGCCCATCTCATTCCACCCCCTGCCATGGGCAGGGACACCTTCCACTATCCCAGGTTGCTCCAAGCCCTGTCCAACCTGGCCTGGAACACTGCCAGGGATCCAGGGGCAGCCACAGCTTCTCTGGGCAATCTGTGCCAGGCCCTCACCACCCTCACAGCCAAGAATTCCTTCTCAAAAGCCAAGCCAGGATCATGTCCTGGCAGGACCCCTGCACCAGCTGTTGTTACAAAATGTTCATGGCTTGTTGTGCAAAGTCCTCGGAATCAGAAAAGGCCACTTTCTTTTTATACAGTGTTCTTATTTAGAGTAGATTTTGGGTCAAACCTTCACAGCGTATGATAACGATAAAATCCAAACATTTTCCCCTGTAAAACTGGGATCTGAAAATAATAAAATTAATGGGACCTGCTGGCTGAAATAGGGCAGTAAATGTGTAAGGAGAGAAGAGCTCGCTTAAACTGACTTCTAATGCCCTGGAGAGCTGGACTGGGTTACATGTCTTCAGAATTGGGTCAAATTTCTTCCCACAGAGGGTGGTTGGGAACCAAACAGGCTCCCCGGGGAAGTGGTCACAGCCCCAAGGCTGCCAGAGCTCCAGGAGCATTTGGACAACGCTCTCAGGCACAGGGTGTGGCACTTGGGGTGTCCAGTGCAGGGCCAGGAGTTGGACTCGATGATCCTTGTGTGTCCCTACTAAGTCAGGACATTCTGTGGTTCTAGGAAATGTCATTGTCCAGCTTGTGGGGGCTGGAGTAGGTGAGATAATGGGGTGTTTTTTGTTGATTTATTTTGGTATTTTGTGTATAATCAAAACATACACCAAAAAAAAACCCAAAAAAGAGCCAGAGATTTAGTCCCATCAAAATGCACATCAGGTGCACCAGATATTCTGGGGTGAGCCCTGATCACTGCTTCTCACAGGCTTCACCAGCCACCTTGTTTGTGCAGGAGTGATGCAAAGTTCCTGTAATCTCCTTTGCCTCTCACACTGGCCAACCAGCTCCTTCTTATCTCTTCTCATCCTTCTTACCTGCTTCCCGAGCAGATGAAAGCATATTTCATGTGCTTTGCTCAACTCAGAGATAAGAATCACCAGTAAGAAAGGAGGTCAGATGCTAGGTAAGCAAGGTTTGCTGGAGGAATGGCTGAAAAAACCCTCATGACAACGCCAATGAGTTTGGCTTCAGGAAAATACCTGCAGGGATGAGCTTCAAAACACAAAATATCAGCAAAAAGATTTCACAGGGCATTTCTGCCCTTTGGTTTTTTGTTCTGCTGTTGGTCTTGGCCATGAGAACTCATCCTCTCCTGGTGATTTCCAGCTACTACGACAGCTCCAGCAATTTCTGAGCTATCCTCCTGCAGAGCTGAGGGGCTGGTGAGCTGTGAGGAACCTCCTGGAAGACAGAATCATGGATTCATTAGGGTTGGAAAAGACCTCTAAGATCATGGAGTCCAACCATTCCCCCAGCACTGCCAAGGCCATCGCTGACCCTTGTCCCCAAGTGCCACACCCACACGGCTTTTAAATGCCTCCAGGGATGGAGACTCCACCACTGCTCTGGGCAGCTGTGCCAGGGCTGGACACCCCCTTCCATGAAGAAATTTTTCCTAATATCGAATCAAAACTTCCCATGGCACAACTTGAGGCCGTTTCCCCTTGTCCTGTGTCCCTGTTCCCTGGGAGCAGAGCCCGATCCCCCCCGGCTGTCCCCTCCTGTCAGGGAGTTGTGCAGAGCCAGAATTTCCCCCCTGAGCCTCCTTTGCTCCAGGCTGAGCCCCTTTCCCAGCTCCCTCAGCCCATCCTGGTGCTCCAGACCCTTCCCCAGCTCCATTCCCTTCTCTGGACACGCTCCAGCCCCTCAATGTCCTGTTGTGAGGGACCCAAAGCTGTCCCCAGGACTGGAGGTGCCTCAGCAGTGCCAGCACAGGGGGGATATGTGGGTGCCCATCTCACCAGCGTGTTTGGCTTTGTGCATCTTGACTTTGGCGCTTAAACAGGTGGCAGAGGGATAATCTGCCTTTTTCTATTCTCTGTCTGGACTTGGTGTGAAGGTTTAACCAAGTTCAACCCTCTTGCAGCGCTCTCCAAGTCAATGCCAAGTCTGGGCCCTGGCTCAGCAGTTGTTGGGAGCCTCTGCCTGTTTCCCAGCAAGGTTGTGCAACAGCGCTGGTGTTTTTCAGCACCAGTGGTGGGGAATCTCCTCCTTCCTCCAGGCAAAATAGACTTCCCTGAGACCCGACCCAAGATTTTGTTTGTAAAACCGTGGAGGAGTGAGCCACGCGATCGGGGCTGTGTGAATGAAATTCCAGCCTGTAAATACTCGGGCTGCTCACTCCCCACGCTGGTTTATGAGCTTCCCTACACCACGATCCCGGTGCCGGCTCGTGCTGGCCGAGGCCACAGCCAGTTTACTGCACCAGGCCCTGGTATGCAATTCCCTTCCTTTCCAGAGAGGTTTTGCAGCAAGCTGGGGCTTGCCAGGTGCCACACACTCCCCAGTTCCCATGAATTTCAGAGGCAGCTCTTGGCAGCCTGCAGGGCTTGGCTCATGCCATATGAAGGAATGTTTCAGCATCTCTGGCGCTCGGATTAACGGGCTCTGCGCTGCCAAGCAGAGCCAAAGCCAACTCCTCACACCTTTGATTAGACCAGCCTCCGTCTGATTAGCGTTGCCTAATAAAATAATTTATATCCGTGGTCATTGACCTTCAAGAAATTCCAGGTTTTGCACTGAAATTAAGCTACGTGCCCTTTGCAGAGCGAGGATCCAGGTGCAATTCCAGTTCCTCAGGACTACAATGTATTTCTCATTATTTTATGCTGTACACGATGTCTTTAGGATGGATTATTTTAGGGGAAAAAACTCCGCAAAAAGAAGGGTTCTAATTGCTTGTATATTTATTTTCTTCCATTTAAAGAGTCAGACTCCTGCAGAGACAAAAGGCACATCTAAAAAGCACAGATTTTGTGTGTGAGGCCCAGAAAAGTGACAATTTTTTATAATTAGCCCTACTACTACAATCTCTATGTGGATTTCTAAAGGATGTAATATTTCCTGTTTCATAGAAGCTGCATGGCATGAAAAAATCAGCATTTTACCAACAGTGATGCAGGACTGTCTTTCCATGAGCAGTTCCTTCTGCCAAAGGGCAGATCTGGAAACGAAAACACGGAGATTGGAGGGGAAAAAAGCAGTGTCTCAACATCACAGGATGAGTTTGAAAAGTCTGCTTTTAATGACTCTTGTAAGGAGCCACAGGGGATAGGAAGTTTAAATCTCTGATCCCTCCATCACATCCTTTTGGACAATGCTGGATGTGCAGTCATTACAGATGGGTTCCAAATGCTTGGGATGGCCTTGCCACAGAAAAACTAACAAACTCCAATACAAAACCAAAAATAGGACGAAAATAAAATAGGCTCCTATGGCAGTTATTTAAACAGTTGGCAGCTTTTTATCAATCACTATTTATCCACCATGGAAGTGCAGCCAGCTCAGCTGTACTGACACATGTCTGAGCTTGCTTTTTGTGGAGTGTGGACACAGCTCCAACCAAAACCAACCAAACTTCCAGCCCAGGCTGGTTGGAAGGTCTGTGCATCAATCTCCTCTCTCCCCAGCATTAATGTTTTCCTCCTGCCAAGAGGGGAGAGGACAGGGCAGCAGCAGGGCTGCAGGAGACACGAGCCCTTTCCCTCAGCCCTTTCTTGAAGTGGTGTTTTCATCACGGCGATTTTTCCCTAATCCTTCTCTAAGAGGGGCCCTGAAGACAGATGTGAGAGAGGGAGCAGCTGTTATTTGGCTTGGGGATCCCTTCTGATCTGGATTCCCATCCAGACTCTGCCAGAGCCCCATGTGCCCTCCCACAAACCATTTGATCATTCAGTGTTTCGCTTTAGTCTCTGCTAATGTGTTTAAACCCTTCCTTTTTCTTGATTTTTCTTTTTCTCCTTGGAGTTTGCACATTTTGGGGAGCAAACATGGTTGCATTTCTCTGTTTGGCACCACACCCAGACCAGAGAGTCTCTGTCTTGGTCAAGGCCTTTAAATCATACATAATCATATTTATTAAGAGCTATTAAAGCCTCCTGAACATTCTAGATATGTTATCATTTGAGCAGGTATATCTGGATCTCCAGCTATGTTGTTGCCAAAAAGGGGGCAAGAATGATCTGAAATAAATAAACATCACCTGTACAAATCAAACTTTACCCAGGAGCTATTTCAGATCTTAAAGAGCAGTTAATCCAGGCTGAAATCAAGCCAGAAGGAAGTCGAATTTCCAAAATTTACTGCCTTGAGACATCTTTGTAGTTGTGGTGGGTTGCTGTGGGGTTAAGGAGGAGAGGGCTGTATGGGGATGGTTTGGGTGATCTGTGCTGCTCTGCAGCATCAAAGGGTTTGTTCTCATGGTGGCTGTGTTTGCTTTTTGCATTTCCCTGTCCTGCTGTCCTGCCAGCTCCCAGGAGAGCCCTCCTTCCTCCAGAAGCTGAGGCAGGAGAGGGCTGGGTGCTTGTGGGGCAATCCTTCCTCCACCAGGGGAGAGGGCTGGGTGCTTGTGGGGCAATCCTTCCTCCAGCAGGGGAGAGGGCTGGGTGCTTGTGGGGCAATCCTTCCTCCACCAGTTTCGTGCCTCCAGGGCACTGGGTGGGGGATGGCTGCAAAGGGCCAGCTCTGACTTTTGCAGTGTGGGTGGAGGGAAACCCACAGCGAGCTTGGATGAAGGAGAGAGGAAAGATCCCCATGTCATCTTCCCATCCCTGGGAATGTTCCAGGCCAGGTTGGACAGGGCTTGGAGCAGTCTGGGATAGTGGGAGGTGTCCCTGCCCATGGCAGGGGGTTGGAATGAGATGGGTTTTAAGGTCCCTTCAAGCCCAAACCCTTCTGTGGTTCTGTGATTCTGTAATCCTGTGGATTCTAGGATTCTGTGATTCTCTCTTCAGGGTGAAGAGGGCAGCTGCCGGAGGAGCCTCGGGTACCAACAGCTGAGTGAAATAAAATAAAGTGAGAGCACATAGAAGCTCCTGAGAGGCTCCCACTTCCTTGACTGAATCAAACCCTCAGAGAAGCTCACGAATGGATTCACCTCAAGCCAGAGGATCTTTCCACTCGAGCGCTATCAACTGATTCATAACAGGCACCAGGTGGTAACAAGGAGCTTCTCCTGTCTGCTGTGACAAAATGTTTTCAAACTGAGCTGGTGGAGTGACCCCAGAGGGGATGAGCTTCTTGTCAGAGGGTGAGGCCACCCCCAAAACCAGGAGCAGCAGAGCTGTGGGGGGAGCATTTTGTTGACACTGAGCAGACACAGATGGGTTTTGTTCCCTGGCACATCCACGAGCTGAAGCATCCACAGGCCACATAAAGAGGAAAAGCTGGATGTGAGGGAAGGGGAGGCAGCACAGCCCTTGGAGAAAGTCACAAGGCAGAGGGACGTTTTCCCTCAGCATGGTGTTCAATTTGGATGGAATAAATGAGCTTGAGCAAACCAAGAAAATGAGGAAAAACAACTTGTCAAAGGCCTTTTGCACCAGTGTTTGCCATGAAGGGACCAATAAAGGAGGAGGGATAATGTGTTTGCAGTATCTCTGTTTCCTTGTGTAACTGACAGAGGATCCATGGAAAAAAGCCCAGATCCCTGCCTTTCCCCAGGCAGTACTTGCAATAGGCTCTTCCTTTCTTTCTACGAAAAGATTTGGTGAAAGCAAGGTAAAGTAGAGGGAAAAGATGGATAAAAATAGAAATCACTGCTTGATTTCAACTGTCATTTACGATTTGGCTGCCGGGGAAACACATCCTTTCCCCATCTTATCAGCAGCCCTGAAACCTGACACATTTTTGCTAGCTTTGGCCTCTTTCCTGGGGTATTGCTTTTCCAGCATCCAAAACAGTCACAAAAGCTACAACAGTTGCAAAATGTGGATTCTTGGCTGGCTTTGCCTAGGCCTTGAGAAAGGAGAGAAGGGAAGCATATGGAATTGATGGAGAATTCAAAAAAACTCACAGGACTAGTAACAATCCTCGAATTTGAGAATGGTGGGGCTTAGAAGAGAGTTTAAAGCTCATCTCATTCCAACCCCTGCCATGGGCAGGGACACTTTCCACGATCCCAGGTTGCTCCAAGCCCTGTCGAGCCTGGCCTTGGACACTTCCAGGGATCCAGGGGCAGCCACAGCTTCTCTGGGAATTCTATTCCAGGGCCTCACCTCCCTCCCAGCCAGGAATTCCTTCCCAATATCCCATCTATCCCTGCCCTCTGGCAGTTTGAAGTCATTCCCCCTTGTTCTGCCACCTCAGCCTCTTGTCCTCAGTCCCTCTCCAGCTCTCCTGGAGCCCCTTTAGGCCCTGGAAGAGGCTCTAAGATCTCCCTGGAGCCTTCTCTTCTCCAGGCTGAACGATCCCAATTCTCTCAGCCTTTCCTTGTGGGAGAGGTGCTCTGTGCCTTTGTTCCTCCTTGGTGGATTCACTCCAAGAGCTCTGTGTCCCCCCTGTGCTGGGGACCCCAGAGCTGGTGACAGCACTGCCCGTGAGGAGGGGAAGGGCTCTCCTCGAGCAAGAGGAGAAGCTGAGCCTCTGATTTGGAGCCTTGTTCAGGTCATAGGAAAGGCAACAGAAAGGACAGAAGCTTTTGCTGGGTGACTCTTACTGGGGTCTGTCTCAGGTACGAGGCTGTGAAAGGTCCAACCTTCTCTCCATTTTCTTGAGGGCCTGAGCAGAAACTGATGGACACACAGACCCTCTGCTCGGGGTTTTCCCTGCCATCAGAGCTCTAACTGCAGCATATCCACCTCTCTGACTGTGCTTTACCTCCCCAAGCCACAGCCTGTGATCCTGGCTGCCCACTCACACCAGGAGGGCTGGGAATATGCAATGTCATTTTGGTTTTATTCTCCCCCCATTTTATTCTCCTCCCAGGAACTGCTGACTTAAAATCCGTGTGAAAAGAGGGCGAGGCACAGGACACCCTGGCCTGGAGAAGGATGTTCACTTCACTGAACCTGTCACTGCTCGTGCTGCTCGTCAGGCCAATGGCAGTGCTGACACCAGCTCTGGATGTGGCACCGTGTTACCAGAACCTCCCTCGTGCAACACAAATCCCAGGCAACAACCCAGTGAGAAAAGTCCCGTGGCACAAACAAGCCCTCAGATCAGGGCGTGAAATCAGATGCAGCGAGAGCGACACCGAACGCGCGCTCCTCCCTCACCCACCCGAAATTCCACACCTGTTCTGGGCCAGCCTGAGAGGGCAGGTGCCTGTTTTGCAGAGCAAGCACCTCTTTGGGGAGCAGGGAAGGGATCATGAAAGACAACGCTGGTTTGCAGATCCACCCTGCTGTACAAACACGATGTACATGACTGAAAGCTTCCAGCTCACATATTGCCCCTGAGGGAACAGGGCTGCGGTGACCTGGGGCTTAAATAAACAACCAGGCTTTCCTTGGAAGCCTTTGGGATACTTTGGGGTATGATTTAACCCACTAAAAAAGGGAAAATGCTCAGGAAGGTTTTGGTTAGTGCATTGATGCCAGCCCAGGGACAGATCCACGGGCCAGAAGCAGGAGCAACTCAGTCCTCTGAGTGGCCACTCGTGTCCCCATCCCTGGCATTTAGACAGGAGGGGTTGGAAATACTCTTATATGTCACCATTCATTATATAAGTGGGAAATTCTGGGGCTGTACATGGGTGGAAGTGAATGCAAGTTGATGGGAAGCAAAAGGTTTGTTTCATGGTGAGATGATTGTCTCTGCAGAGAAACAGGGAGGAAATCTCCTCAAGCGGCCTTTTCCATAATCTGAGTCCTTGGAAGTTTTCCACCACAGTCATGTTTCCTACCAGAGTCAGATTTTCTACCACAGGAAGATTTTCCACATCAGATGCTTGCTGTTTCTCTCTCTTCTTTTAATTTTTTTTTCCTTTTTGATGTCTCTGTACCATATGAGCACAGACTGCCTCAATTCAACCCATAGGGTCTTGGAAATTGTGAAAGTTAAATAAATTTAACTGGAAGCAGCTCACCTCTCCTGACTTTCCTTGCCAGGCTCTTCACTACTTGCTAAAATAGAACTTCCACTATAAATAGAAAGGAGATCTCCTGCCTGCCCCACTGGCCTGGCTGAAGGAACAGTTGGCCTTCAGTCTCTCTCGAAACTACAGCTCAATCCATCTTCCAGCTATGACATAAAAGAGGGGACCTTTTAACAGTGGAGGAGAAGTGAATAAATTGGCGCTGGAGGCAGAACAAAGCAGCTGGAATATTCATCCAAGAGCAAAACTGGCGTGTCCTGTAGGAGTTGGAGGCTTTTGATGGGAGCACTTCCACGTAACGAGTGAAATGTTTACAGCTGGAATGCGGTCCCAGCCACCACCTGACCGTCCAGCAGCTCAGGACAGGTGACAGCACGGTGGCTTTGGCTGTGCAGCTCTCCTGCACGGTGACACACTGCAGCCACGGGCAGCAAAGGTCCCACTCTACCTCCCAAACCACGAGTCACGAGGCCGTTCCCTCGAGGCAGTGTGACAGCGTCAGATGATCCAGGGTCACTCACCTGCTGTCAGGTGACACCTCATGGAGACTGAAACGGCTTCATCTCTGCAGATCCGTGCAGACTTAAAGGTCTTCTCAATCAGGGGCTATTTCAGTCGGTGTTTAAGTCATACCTGGCTTTGTGTGAGTGTTTCCACTGCTGGTCTCACGCTGGGAGATATTTCCCCCAGTGCTTCTGTCGAGGATGGGATGATGAGCGTTGCTACCATGCTTTCCTAGAACAGAGTGTACCACGAGGGCTGGGTAATACATTTAATATCTCTTATGATTCATTGTGCATTACAGTCATGGCAGGTTTGAGCCAGAAATACATCCAGCGCATTGGGATCAATTGACAATAATAAACGTTTGGGAAGGGAAAGGATGAAAGGTGGATTTTTAACCGTGCTGAAATCAGTGGAAATTCTCACACCAGGGGCAGCAAAGCCAGGATTTCACACATGATCACGCTGACAGTGACCTCAAAGTCACTTTTACTGCCAAGTGTTCCCAGGGCCCTGCAACTCCAGCGCCGCTTTTGGATGTTACTGTGAGACAAACCATTCGTGTGTAACCCTGCAGGCCTTGTGACTCCGGCCCTGAGGACATTAAAATGTCATTTTTCCTCATCTGACCCCGCTCTCAAGATCCTCAGCTGTGAACCCTGGCACAGCCCCACACCCCTACAAAACCCTCCTCACCCTGGCTCTGTGTTTTCCAGCCCTCTCCCAAGGGAATGAGGGAGTAATTTTAGTTTGTTCTTTTTTAAATCGCTATGTGCAGGAGCCTTTCACAACTTGTAACCACGTCTTGTTCTTGGCTTCTCAGCCGCTCATCAGACAGAGGGTTTTGTGCAGAATAAAAGGGGTTTTATTTTAACTTGTGGTGCTTCCAGCTCTTGCTGTGTGTGTTGTGTCCTTTCAGATGCCCGACAAGCAACGTGTGTGGGAGAGACAGTGACCTCTTACCCTGTACTTCAGCATCTACAGAAAGGAGCCAGCTTCCCATTTTCCCAAAGTTCTGGGGTGGTTTCCTCTGGAGGGTCTCAGTGCTTTGTCTCCAGGCTTAGTGGTTGGCACAGTGAGAATACAGAGTCCTTGTTTCCAGCCTTGGTCCCGTCAAGTCCACAGGCAACGCTGACCAGATCGTAACACACCGCCTCTCCCTTTGTCCCTAAAAAGTATCTGTGTCAACTTCATTTATTGTTCTTGGACCTACAAAACTAATTATTTTCCCTCTTTGTGCCCAAACTCTCACTGTCTCCTCTGGAAATAAAAATAACAAAAACAAAAATGCAAAGAAATACGTTTACTCTCAGATTTTATTTTAAGGGCTTTGGCTAAATGAAAGACCTGAAGAAAGTGAAGCTTTGAGGAATTTCTGCGTCCTGTTTCAACTGGTTATGAACACCAGAACCACCTTTTCTTCATTATTTCCATCCATCTATTCACCGTCTCTAGCAAGGAAAATAAATCAGTGATCACAACCCCTCTAACACTGGCAACTGCCCCAGTCCCAGAGCCAAGAGACACGTGACAAAGCAATCCTGGAAGAGCAGTTTGGAAGGAAGGGACATATCTTAGGCATGAGGTGGCATCACTGAAGGGACAGTGCGTTCACAGAGCAGCTGTTGGCATCCTTGAGTGTGGGAGATGTCAGTGCTCCGTGGGGAGAAGCAGAGAGGTACCTGGGTTTGAAGGGCTTGAAGTACCTGAAGGAGGGGATCAGAGACAGACCAGGCTCTTCTCAGTGGGGCTGAAAAACAGGACAAGAGGCAGCAGGCAGAGAATGGAACACAGAAAATTCAGTCTGAATATGAGGAAGAATTTTATTGTGCAGTGACTGAGCACTGGAACTGATTGCCCAGAGAGGGCCTGGAGTCTGGAGACACCCAAGAGCCACCTGAACACAATCCTGAGTAAGAGGCTCTGGGGAACCCTGCTGGAGCAGGGGGCTTGGACCAGGTGATTTCCAGTGGTCCCTTCCAACCTGAACCAATCTGGGATTCTGTGACTCCGTGGTGCAGGACGTGCGTCTGGATTGCAATCCCATTTATGGGAGAGGTACTTTAACCACCTCTGTGAGCCTGCCTCTCAACTAACTTTTCTGTAGCAATCAGCAAAATGCTGAAAGGCTCTTTGATAGAAGATTGAGTGCAGCCCCCACATTTGATGGTTTTACACCTTTCACATCTTTGCCCCCTTCTTTCCAGGGGGACGGTGCAGGGCCCTTTTTTTAGAAAAAGAGGGAGCAATAATTCACGTCCCACATCTCTGACAGTATTATTTTCCAGGCTCATGGTCAGAAACGCTTCCTTTATCCCACCAATTTTGTCATGTTGGCCAGGTTACCCTACTCCAAGGACAAAATCCACAACCCTGGGGATACAGAATGAGGTAAGGAGGAGCCTGGAGTGGTGGCTGAGCCCACACCAGCAGCACAGCTCCAGTTCAGCCCTTCCTTTGCCAGGAATCTCTCTGTGCCTGGCTTCCCACGAGCCTCACCTGCACAAAGGTGAACTCTTAACACCAGGATTTCATCAGATCAAAGCCTGAAAGGGTAAATATTTCTGTCAGGGATCATTGTTTTCCTCCTTTGTTTGCCTTGGAACAGTGAGGGGGAAAAAGAAAGAGCAAAAAGCTTGAACAATTTAACAAAGCTGCATTGAGAGGGACAGGATCTGATATCCCAGGAACGACCCTCCCCTCGCCCCCTAATCCTTATCTGTTAGAGAAAGGAGGATATTCTGCTGCTGCTTGCAGCAGGAGTAAAGGAACGTGGATCTGTGGCTTTGGAAGAACATTTCAGATCCAGCAAAAGGCACTTTGACCTTGGCATAAGAACAGTGCCAATAGTGCTGATGTTCAAGGAAAAGAAAAACATAAACAGACAAGCCTCACGTGGCTGACAGCAGGAAAAACACCCACAAAGGGGATTTTTAAACCAGTTGACAAACATCTCTTCTAAACCAGTTGATGTTCCCTGTGCAGAAATTACCACACTCTATGCAAAGAGTTTTTCAGAACCCTGCTTAATTTGATGAACAGTATTTTAGCAGAGTTCAGTTACCGATACTCTCTGTGTATCCAAATATATTTGGATAGCTGTGAAACAAAACAAACAAAACAGAAAGCAAAAGTGTTTGATAAACATTTCCTGCCTGTATTAGGGACAAAGTCGAATGCCATTTCCACGTTATATAATGATGATGAAATGCTTCCTACCTCAGCAACTTAAAAAAGAACATCAAAAGCACAACTAACATTTTAAAGCCAGCCAGTCTAGAGGACATGTGTGTCATCATTTGCAGAGCTGCCTCTTCAGACGGCTGTTCTCACACCAGGTGGGAATGTGAGAGTTTATAAACAGCCCAGGAGACCATTTCCAGGAAGAAAAACAGAACTGAGTCAATATTTGAAGAGTGTGACTAAGGTAAGTCCACAAAGTTTCAGGCTGGCTCGTCCAGCACTGCTCCTGACCCTGGGATGATGAAGTGGTTTGTACCAGCTGAGAAGGAGATGGAGAGTGGGGATGCAATGGAACAGCAATCAGCAGTTTTCATGGCAAATGGCTCCTGTCACAGAACAAACTTCATCTTGTTCTTTAATAAAATCACAAGCACAGTTGTTATCAGGAACGGTGTTGACTCAGTGCTGTGCAGTACCCTGATTTGAGGAAAAAAAAATAGACAAAATCAATGTGAGTGCATAACAAATGGTTTAAAAATAGCTCATGGAAAGATCTTAAAGTGGCTTGGAAATAAAGGATTCATCAATGAATAAAGGCTGTTTCTAATGGACTCCTGCAAGCACTTGTGCTATTCATTGTGCTTTTTGTAGCAACTGGAGGAAAATAAAAGATGATCACATCATGAGAGGGTTTCCAAACTGTAAATAGTTTCACTACTTAAAATTGCACTGATCAGAGCAGTTTATTTGTAAACAAAGTGCTGGGATGAGGAAAATGAGAAGAATGTGGTAAAATGAGTTCAGAATTATGGAATCATTAGGTTTGGAAAAGCCCTCTGGGATCATAGAGTCCAACCATTCCCTCAGCTCTGCCAAGGCCACCACTGACCCGTGTCCCCAAGTGCCACATCCACGTGGATTTTAAATCCCTCCAGGGAGGAGCCCATTTCTTGTACACACTTTTTTTTTAAAGTAACATTAAAAATCGGTGGATAGTCAGAGATGACGTGCAGTGCATTTTTCTTTCAGTTTCACACGTTTTCACTACTTTTCCTTTTCCTCTTGGACAAAGGGAGATCCTTAGGATCTCCTCATGGACCTCCTTACCTCTTTCCCAGGAAATTCCCAGCTGTATTAACTCCATTCACCACTCTTAGTCATTGGATAGAATATCCTGAGTTGGAAGGGACCTGTATGGAAATTCACAGTGCTCCATAAATAACTTTTCAAAATAAAGATAACTTGGCTTTAAGACTTCCACATTTATTCCACTCAAAGGGAACATTCCTCCTCTGATGGTAAATGAAGTTTATCCTCCTGGTCTTATTTTTCATTTCGTGTAACTCTGTGCTGATGGAACCTGAGTCCTAGGTCACGCCAGAAAGTTTTGAGCTCCTCCACATCTGTGAGCTCAGGGCTGCCAGCAGTAAAAATGGGGAAATGGTCCATTTTTGAGCTCCAATGAGAGAAGCCTGAGCTTCCAACATCATTCATACCAGCCCACCTCAGCAAAGACCTCAAACAATCAAAGTGAAAGCCGCAGAAAATCCTTCAGGAGGGGCTCCAGGCTCTGGAGTTCCCTTCATTTTGCCTTTAATAAACTGGTTTTGATGTCACGTGTCTCCGTAGGTCTCCAAGGAAGAAGAGTCACATCACAACTCTCCATGCAGTGATTCAGCTTGATGATGATGATGATGATGATGATGATTGTGATGAACATCTAATGCTCAGTGAATTCTAAGGTTCTTCATCCTGGAGAAAAGAAGGATCCAGGGAGAGCTCAGAGCCCCTTCCAGGGCATAAAGGGGCTCCAGGAGAGCTGGAGAGGGACTGGGGACAAGGGATGGAGGGACAGCACACAGGGAATGGCTTCCCACTGCCAGAGGGCAGGGATGGATGGGATATTGGGAAGGAATTCCTGGCTGGGAGGGAGGTGAGGCCCTGGAATAGAATTCCCAGAGAAGCTGTGGCTGCCCCTGGATCCCTGGCAGTGCTCCAGGCCGGGTTGGATTGGGCTTGGAGCAGCCTGGGATAGTGGAAGGTGTCCCTGCCCATGGCAGGGGTTGGCACTGGATGAGCTTTAAAGCTCTTTCCAGCCCAAACCATCCTATGATCTGAAAGAATACGTAAGATTGGTAAAGAATATTTGGAATGCCCCTTGTTCGTTTGGAAAATCTTCCCTTGATCTCAGACACGGAGCAAAAGGAAGGAGAATTTGAGTAGGATGACAGGAAGGGTGAAACACTTGTCAAAGGAGAAAAGATGGTGAAATCCCACTGGCATTGATGGAAATGGGGATAAAAAGTGAGAATCCTACAATCTGTGTCTAAAAATCAATCCAGAGCATAACTAACATTCCCTTCCTCTTCCCCACTGTGGGGAAGAATCTGGGACAAGGCTTCAGGGTGAGGTTACCTCGTGCAGCTCATTAGAAATGCAAAAGATAAGTTAAACAAACAGATCATGTCCCTGTTGCTAAAACAATGGGGCCAAACACCCTGGCACAGCCTCCGCCCCGGCCTCCTGCTTGTTCCTTGTTTGTCTCCTCTCCTTTCCCTCTCTTTCTCCGTTTGAAAAGATAGAACGAGCATGCACAGAGCTCCTTCAGCTGAATTCACAATGTTCTTGGAGCTTTTAGGGTTGGAAAGCGCTGCTGGTGCATCCAAGGATCCATGTGCAGCGTTTCAGCAGGATTTTAATGACTCAGGGAAACACCACGCCAGCAGTGAGCATTTTTAAAAGCTTCACCTCCCCTTCCAGCCTGAACTCAATCTGGCCTCTCTCTGGGTTTTAACACACTCCATTAACAGGATTCCCCGGCTGAAAGCGAACGTAGGAGGTGGAGCACAAGCCTATTTTTGGACACCCAACACCATGCAAGGCACAGGAGTCCCCTCGTCGCTGCAGACTGGAGGATGGAGACAAGCAGGATGTGTGGGAGAAGGGGGAATTAGGGAACACATGCTCTGCACCCTGGGTTTTTTTTCCCCCCACAGCTGACAGTGGGGCTGTGAGAGGGGTTCTGCTGAAAATTCAGACGGAGGATCACACACTCAGACTTTTAGGGGTGGGAGCACAAGAATGTACGTGACACTCACACACACATCAGCTGTGTTTTTAGGTGAGGTAAAGCCCCACCATCCACCGTAGGCCAGCACAGGGTAATTCACAGCAGAGGTGACATCCAGCCGTCCCCTTTCCCCTGTCCTTACCCTAGAAAAGGTGTGCAGGTGTGTGAAGGTGGGGCTGGGGGCACAATCAGGGCACAGCTACAGCCCCTGTCGGGCTGCTGCTCACAACAACCCCATGGACTGCTCCAGGCTGGAAAACTGCCCTGCGGAAAAGGAGCTGGAGGTGCTGGTTGAACATTAGCCAGTGTGCCCAGGTGGGCAGGAAGGCCAAGGGCACCTGGCTTGTACCAGGCACAGAGTGGCCACAGGAGCAGGGCAGTGACTGTCCCCTCTGTGCTGGCACTGCTGAGGCACCTCCAGTCCCAAGGACAGCTCTGGGTCCCTCGTGGAAAGGACATTGAGGGGCTGGAGCGTGTCCAGGGAAGAGAATGGAGCTGGGGAAGGGTCTGGAGCTCCAGGAGGGGCTGAAGGAGCTGGGAAAGGGGCTCAGCCTGGAGCAAAGGAGGCTCAGGGGGACCTTCTGGCTCTGCACAACTCCCTGACAGGAGGGGACAGCCGGGGGGGATCGGGCTCTGCTCCCAGGGAACAGGGACAGGACAACGGGAAACGGCCACAAAGCTGTCCCAGGGAAGGGTCAGGCTGACATCAGGAGGAATTCCTTCAAGGAAAGGCTTGTCAGGCATTGGAATGCTCTGCCCAGGGAGATGGAGTCCCCATCCCTGGAGATGTCCAAAGAAGGACTGGACGTGGCACTCAGTGCTCTGGGCTGGGTGACAAGGTGGGGACCCGATGGTCTTGGGAGGTGTTTTCCAGCCTAAATCATTCCATGATTCTGCAGGGTGTACCTGGCTCGTGGGCACGGAGCAGCACCCTGGCCCGGCTGTGAGGTGTGTGTGGGGACACTGTGCACACAGAGGGGACACTGTGCACACAGAGAGGACATTGCGCACACAGAGGGGACGTGGCACACACAGAGGGGACACTGTGCACACACAGAGGGGACATTGCGTACACAGAGGGGACATTGTGCACACAGAGGGGACAGAGGTGCAGGTATCAGCTCCCTGCCCATCCAGGCGTCCCCGAGACAGCAGTATCACTCTACCCTCCTCCCTCCTGGGCGTGTTGCGAAAAGGAGGAGGGGGGTATCTCCTAAACAGGTGACCCCACCCCAGTAAGCCAGGGCGTGTTTCTGGGAGTCTCCCCTTCCCACACCACCCCTCAGCCCACGGGAAAGGGTGCTGGGGGGACCTGGCACCCTGGAGGTGATGCCCGGCCGCCCCTCGCCGGCTCTGGGGTGTGTGTTGGCACGGGGAGTTGTCCCACACAGGTGTAAATCCTTTCGGGCTGCCAGGTGTTTTATCACTCAGATAGGCATTCCAACACCCCCTCCTGCTGATTACCAGGTGCGGATTGGGGGTGGAAGCAGCTTTCTCACAGGCACAAACAAGCGCAGGTGAACCCCAGCTTCTCCAGTTTTGGGGGGGCATAGTCACATTTGAAGGAGTGGGGTTTCTCCCACGCGAGGGTGACTGCAGGTTGTTCACCCTGTGTTCCCGTGCAGAGTGACAGCAGGAGGAGTGATGGGGTGTCGGGAACCCCCCTTCGGCAGCAGGATGAGTGCTGGGGGTGTTCGGTACCCCCCAAAAGGCAGCAGGACGATTTTGGGGATGTCAGGTACCCCCTCGGCACCAGGATGAGTGCTGGGAGCGTTTCGTACCCCCCCAAGGCAGCAGAATGATTTTGTGGATGTCAGGTACCCCCTCGGCACCAGGATGAATACTGGGGGTGTTCGGTACCCCCCACAAGGCAGCAGAACGATTTTTGGGGATGTCAGGTACCCCTTCGGCAGCAGGATGAGTGCTGGGGGTGTTTGGAACCCCCCACATGACAGCAGAATACACTCTGTCCCACACCCACAGTGCCACACTCGGTGTCACCACTCAGTGTCACCACTCAGTGTCACACTCTGTGTCACACACTCTCGATGTCCCACTGTCACACACTCTCGGTGTCACGCTCCGTGTCACACACTCTTGGTGTCACATGCTCCGTCACACACTCAGCATCACAGGCTATGTCACACACTCAGTGTTACACTCCATGTCACACTCTCAGTGTCACACACTCTGTCCCACACCCACAGTGCCACACTCCGTGTCACCACTCAGTGTCACACTCTGTGTCACACTGCCACACACTCTCGGTGTCACGCTCCATGTCACACTCTTGGTGTCACACGCTCTGTCACACACTGTCACACTATGTCACACACTCAGGGTTACACTCCATGTCATACACCCAGTGTCACACTGTGTCACACACTCAGTGTCACACGCTATGTTACACACTCAGTGTTGCGCTCCATGTCACACTCTCAGTGTCACACTGTGTCGCACGCTCAGTGTCACACTCTGTGTCGCACGCTCAATTGTTACACTCCACATCACACTCTCAGTGTCAAACTCCGTGTC
>VZTG01003653.1:11447-21977 GCA_013397845.1 Melanocharis versteri | reverse complement strand
GAGGGCGAGGGCGCGGGGCTGGGCAGCAGCGACAGCGGCGGCAGCGGCTTCTCGCTGGCGGCCACCGCGCTGCCCGAGAGGCGGCGGCCGGGCGGCGGCCGGCCCCGCTATGAGGTGGTGCGGGAGCTGGGCGCCGAGGAGGTGCGCTGGTTCTACCGCGAGGACCGCAAGACCTGGAAGCCCTTCATCGGCTACGACTCGCTGCGCATCGAGCTGGCGTTCCGCGCCCTGGGCAGCGGCGGCGGCGGCGGCGCGGGGGAGCCGGCGGCCGTGGAGCCGGTGTGCGTGCGGAGCGGGCTCTACGAGGTGGATGTGGCCAGCGCCGAGAGCTACCCCGCACACACTCTCCGTGAGTGCCGCCGTGCCGGCCGCGGGGAGGCAGCGAGGGTGGCCGGGGTGCCCCGCGGTCCCGGAGAGGGATGCTGGGCATCCCCCGTGCGCACGGAGCCGGCGCCGGGTCACCGCGCCGCGGGGACGGCGGGTGGGACAGCGGCTGGGACAGCGGGTGGCTCTTCCTGCCCCGCACACGGAGCCGGCCGCGCTTGCTGCCGGTGTGTTCCTGTGTAAGGGATACAGGGCAAATTATCCAGGGAGAGAGGAGCCGCGGTGCCCGTCTCCAGCCCGCACCTGAGCGAGGACGGACTGCGAATTCCCCTTCCGAGTCTCAGGGAATCGCATCGCACCCTCCCCGGCACGCTTGTACGGGGAGAGGCTTGGGCATCCCTGGGAGAGGGGACGCTGGGCCCTCCTCCCCGCAAGGATGAGCGGTACCCCCCACTCAAGGGGCACTGAGCGCAGCAGCCACTTCCAGCCGCAAAGGGAACCGAGCATCTTTCCCTCTCTCAACTCCCTGTGCGCACAAACTTGAAGGAGATGATCTGGGGCACGCAGACCTGGCACCCAGAGACGTGGGAAAGGGGGGTCTGGGCATCTGCTCGTGTTTTGGCATGTGTGGAAGAAAGTGGGAGGGAAGGTGACTGAGAACCTTCTTATGCTCTGCTTTTCCTGAGCAGAGGGTGAGTAAGGGTGGATATTTGCCTTCAGAACTCCCCCAGTTCCCTCCCTGCACACCTTTCCTTCGGAAGGAGCAGAGCAGAAGCATCAGTTGTTTGTCCACTCCTTCCTCCCCACAGACATGTTTTTGATCCCCCATCTTCAGTGAGGAATGATGGGAGCGAAGGTTGTCCCTGGCTTCCCCTTTGTGACCCTTGTCCTCTCCACTAGGGAAGCGATGATCTTCTGCTTTGTGTTTCCTTTCTCATCACCTGCCCACTGGGAGGGGGCATGAAGTGGGATTTCTCCTCCTTTCTCTTGGAGGAATTGCAACAGGCATCTCATACATATATAATCCGTAATTCCTACCCTTCCAATAGAGGGAAATTTGCTTCACCCCCTCAGCATCCAAATGAGGTGGGAATACAGCTCCTCTGCCACCTTTCCCTTGCACTCATGTGTCCTTCGCTGGAGGACAGGAGACCTCGGGGAGCAGGAGTGAAAGAGGGGCAGGGACCCCAGCTCCCTGCGCTTTTCCCGTGGTGGGAATGGCTCCCAGGGTCTCGCTGGACAAGCGAGCCCCTGCTTTCCTGAGGCTGACAAGCTGTGCCACTGCTCACCTGCCGTTCCTGAGGATTTGCTTTCCAACTGCATTCCCTCAAGGACAAGGGAGATGTTTCAGAGTAGAGTGAGCCGCAGAGGAGCTGAGCGTGTCCTGGCATGGGCTTGGCAGAGGGGCGGGCAGGTTTCTCTCATCTTGAGACTCAGGTGGGAGTCTCAGGGGAGCAGCAAAGCTGTTTCAGAGATGAAAACCAGAGCTTTCTGTTGTCTTCCCTCTTTATTTGTCAGCCTCTTTCCAGGAGGGAGGTCCATAAATGACGATACTGCGTGGTACAGCTCACTTGTGTGACAATTTGTCTTTCAAATCATCACCCCAGCAGACAGACACTGAGCTGTGGAGTGAGCAGAGGTCTCAGTCCACACGAGTTCTGAGCTAGAGGAGCCTGGGCACAGCTTCTTGAGCAGAAACTGGAGCTGCTTCTCCCTGAAGCCCTTTGCTGTCGGCACTCCGTGCATCTCCCACCTGGTTCCTGGGAGGAGAAGCTGCAGGACATCCAGGGGAGGAGGAAACTGCTGCCATCCCTGGAACTGTGCCCTAGGGAGGGAGGGGAAGGAGCGAGCAGAGCTGTCAGGTGAGGCAGGATTGCTCCTGGTAATGGGAGCAGGAGACTGCACTCAGCAGCAGCTTAAAGGTTTAATTTCTTGACGCTGTGCCTTGTCCATTTTGGAAGCTGATTCAGTCTCATTAAGCTCGAGGAGCAGATGTTTCAGATGGCAGCATAGGCTGTGCAGAGACGATTTCTGGTGCTGGGAAGGAGAGATTCCCAGAGGTTAGCACCAGAGGCAGGGGAGAAATAAACTCCTGGGCCTGAGCAGACTAATGACGGGGATGATTTCTAGTCCTCAGAAAGCTGATTAAGGGGAGTGCTCAAGTCTTTTCTTATTAGTAGGTCCAGTCCTTTGCAAGGCTGAGATCAACTTTTGGTGTTTCAAGGGTCTTCTGGTGCCTTCTGGTTTAACTTCTTCACTGCACATTTCCTCGCCTCTATTCCCTATCAGTGCCTTTCTCCCATTCTTCCCGACTGCTGCATCCAGACCTGAGAAAACAGCAAGGTCAAATCCCAGGATTCAGTCTCACCCGTGCCTTTGAAGGCCTTGCTCTAGCCATAATTCCCATATTATTCCCGTTTGGTGGCATGTGTGTAATTCTGGATCCAAAGGGTGGCTGCTGCCCTGCCGTGGAAGTGTTGAAGCAGCTCTGGGTGAGGCAGGAGAATCCTCCTCTCTGACCAGACAAGCGTGAGGGATGATGAGTACAACTGACTTAAAATGTGCTGAGGTGCCCGTTGAAGAGTGCAGAAACTGCTGCCTGGTTTTGCTGATTCATGGTTCGGCTCAGAGCAAAGGTCAAAAGCTTTTTTTTCCTCTTTGTTATTTTGCTCTTTTTCCTGTATGTGCTGGACTCCAGGGGAGGCTGCTGTCACACAGCTACCACGCTGAGCAGTTGGTTCCTCAGCTGACAATTCCTGGGCCATCACAATGCCAGGGAAATGTTGGTTATAGCTTGGCATGTGCTGAAGTATTTTTTTATATCTGCATTTTAAGCTCGCTACGGGATTCGTCGGTAACATCAGGAATATCAGCCTGAGTTACAATTTGAGCAGATTAATTACTGAGAATTTTATCCTTACCTTGTGACCTCTGGGATTTATTTAATTAGTGCTGTAGAACCAGCAAAAAATGGTGCAAGAGGATGAAAATTATTAACGTAGGCTTTCAGATAAGTCAGTAATTTGGAGCAGGGCTGCTTCTTGTTTTCTGTGGAGATGACAAGTGTGATATTTTATACAAGGGTCTTCTGTTTAAATGTTAAATTATCCAGCCCTTTTCAGCCCTCCCAGTTGAAGAGAGCTGCTTTACAGCCATTTTTCTATGGAGTTTCCCAGTGGAGCTTTCAAAGTCCTGTGTGAGTCTGTTAAATCCGTGGCCTGTGAACTTTTGAGTGACTCTCTCCTGTTTTCTGGCTTGTGGGTTTGTCCCAGGCAACCGTTGTCCTGTCAGGTATTTGCTTTTTCCAGACTTTTTTTCATGGGTACGTTGTCAAGTTGCCTGTATTTATTTAAATTACTCCACTCCTAAACGCAGGTTTGGTAAGGTTGGGGGTTTTTTTTGTTTGTTTTTTAATGTATATTATTTTTCTACCTAATAGTTTCTGAAGTCTATTAAGTAAAAAACCTATTTTTGTATTTAAAAAAAAATTTGTTCACTAGAACCATCCCTGAGTGAAGATGTACTGCTAAAACAGATATTTTACTGACTTCAACCTGGAAATACCTGTGAATACAGAGTGGACCCCTGGGTTTTAATTTTGAGATCTGTCTGCTCAGGCTGGAATTTGGCTGCTTTAAAAAAGCATTTTAGCTGCCTTCTTGATCAGGATGAAAATTGAGGGTATGGAATCAAGGGTGTATCATTGTTTGTGATTTTCAGTTGTTTTAGTCTGGTTTTTGCAGTGCTTTTAGTCATTTTACAGCACACTTAGTTGGTTTTGGCATGTCGGACAGTCTTTGAACTTGGTTGATAACAATCTCCTTTATATAAAGGACCTTTTGATTGAAGGCTGAACTCCTGAAGGCTATTTTATGGCTTTTTTTATCTCAAGGTGTGTAGTTCTATTGCAAATAAAACGCTGGCAGTTCACTTGGTAAAGGTGAACCGTTGCTTTCGCTACTCCAAATCTTTTCTGGGTTTTACTTTTTTGCTTCTGTTCTTACTGTACCACCCTTTCTAAAACATCTTGTGGCTTAGTTTTGGCCAGTTCCTTCCTCACCAAAAGGCCTGGAAGTGTCCAAGGCCAGGCTGGACAGGGCTTGGAGCAACCTGGGACAGTGGAAGGTGTCCCTGCCCGTGGCAGGGGGTGGAATGAGATAGGCTTCAAGGTTCTTTCCAACCCAAACCACTCTGAGATTCTGTGGCCTAACACACATAAGTGAAATAACTTTCAGATTTACGGTGTTCCCTGCATTAAATCACATTTGTTTGTGTGTATGTTCAGGGGTTTTTTGTGGCCTCTCAGTAGAGGGAGCCTGGGACTTTTGGGATGATTTCACTAGACCTGGGTTGAGGTGGCAGCACTTGGGATGTGTCTGAGGGCAAGTTTCTTCCCTGCCCTCAGCTTTTATGTTTTATTTAAGCATATTTAAGCAAAATAAACTGTTGTCTTTCTCCTTTAAATGAGACCAGAATCATTCCCTGGTGAATGGTTCAGCTACAGCAGAGCAGCTAAGGATGGACGTGGCTTAGGAAGTTGTGCTTGTCCTTTGATGTGGTCCAGCACTTTTCCTGCTGGATTTGGTGCACAAGGACGAAGGCAGAGATATAGGGAATATTTGGATTACAAGGTGTGGGTGAGAGGGGTGTTTTCTGCTGTAACTGTGGCAGCAGGAAATGTTTGTGGCATGAGAAGGACCAGGAGTTCTGCTGTGATTTCATTCAGGCTTGGACACGGATTGGACAGTGTTGAGATCAAAGGGAGAGGATGGGATTTAATTTGGAGGTGCCAGAGTTGGATTAAAGACCGAGGACAGGTGAATTTTTGTGTGATACTCTTTTGGGGGAAAAACAACACTGAAAGCAGAGAGAGACCTTGTCCAGAGCTCTTGGAGGAGCACAACAAGGATGTGTAAGAGCTGACACTGTGCCAGTTAGGGAGCAGGAGGCCTAGATGGAAAAAAAACCTGCAAAAGAGCAAGAAATTAAAATAAGAAGCATTAGCAGTCGTCTCAGAGATATCTGTGAGGTTGAGAACAGTGAGGGTGAAGGAGTGGTGTGAGTGTTGGCCAGAGAAAAGGTCACTGGTGGGATGTGATCTCTTTTGAGTGGGCTGCAAGTGGCTGGTGTGGAGCTGGAGAGGAGAAACTGCACAGATAATAAATGTTGTAAATAGCAGGATTAGTGAGCACTGGGATGGATGGAACAGCAGGTGCAAGGGGGATCCCAGGCAGTGAAATGTACAGTGAAAGAAGCTAAAACTGTTGCCAAGAGAAGCTCTGACTGTCCCTGGATCCCTGGAAGTGTCCAAGGCCAGGCTGGACGGGGCTTGGAGCAACCTGGGATAGTGGAAGGGGTAGAACTGGGTGGTCTTCAAGGTCCCTCCCAAACTCAACCATTCTGGGTTTCTGTGAAAATCATGCTGGTTTTCTGGTAGGGGAAACCCTACAGGGTTAGGGAAAAAATGAGAGGAAAATTTAAACGTGGGGGTGAAGGGGGAGGGAATTCTGGAGTTGGTCGGGAGCAGGCGGAAGAAGGAAGTGAGTTCAGGAGGAGAGCACAGAAAAATAATCCCTGTGGTGGAGAAGGGAGGAGTTGAAGCCATCCAAGGACATAATAACCTTTGCTGTCATCTGGTTCATTAGTGGCAGGACTGAGGTGTGCACTGGGACAGTCTTGCTCTTCTTTATTTTGGAAGACATTCCAGGAACCTGTTGTTCCAGCCGTTCAGCTGGTGCTGGTGGAGCTGGGGAACAAAGCAGGGTTTTCAGGAGGGCACACAGGGGGTGTGAGGGTGGGATTGTGCAAAAACCCCGTGACTGTGGGTGGCTGGGAGCACACACTCACCTTGGGAGGGTGCTCACCTGTTGGTCATGTGGCACAGGAGTTGTTCTTATGTGGTTTCAAAAAAATGCAGGTCTCCCTTGAGGGGGAAATGAGCTGATAAGGGACAAACTCAGTTCCAGCAGCAAGTGCCAGTGGTGGAAGTGCGTCAGAGCACTAGGACTGAAGTTCAGTGCACTGTTTTAATTGATAAGACTTCGATAAAAATACAGTTTTAAGTTTAAAACTGCAGCCCATTTCATGTTTTGACAGTCCAAGTTTTTTGTTTGTTTTTTTTTTATGAGTGCTTCCTGCTTGACATGCCCTGTAAAGTGAGCTTTAGAATTTTGGATTGGACCACCAGGAGCAGGTCTGTGGAAAGAGCAATTGTGGATATGTTAATTAAACTGTTACTTAAACCAGGAAAATCCTTCCTGAAAAACTTACGTCCTGGAGCCAGGCTGGGAGAGCTGGGGGTGTTCACCTGGAGAAGAAAAGGCTCCAGGGAGAGCTCAGAGCCCCTTCCAGGGCCTAAAGGGGCTCCAGGAGAGCTGGAGAGGGACTGGGGACAAGGGATGGAGGGACAGCACACAGGGAATGGCTTCCCACTGCCAGAGGGCAGGGATGGATGGGATATTGGGAAGGAATTCCTGGCTGTGAGGGTGGTGAGGCCCTGGCACAGGGTGCCCAGAGAAGCTGTGGCTGCCCCTGGATCCCTGGAAGTGTCCAAGGCCAGGTTGGACAGGGCTTGGAGCAGCCTGGGATAGCAGAAGGTGTCCCTGCCCATGGCAGGGGATGGAACCAGATGATCTTGAATTTCCCTTCCAACCCAAACCATTCTGTGACTCTGTGTTTTGGAATGATTTATAGCATTGATGACTTGGAGGACGTTCCTCACTTTTTGTGGGGTTCCTTCTGTGTTTGACATTGGAATCAGTCCCAAAGAGCAGCCTTTCATTCCTGATTGCTCAATTCATAGTGTAAATGGATTAAAAACAGTTCAGGGGAAAACAGTTTGGGGCTGTTGCTGGAATACTTCAGGCAGTCTTGGTGAATCAGAGGCAATTCCATGTTTGCAGCAGAGCAAAACATCTATTCCTGCCTTTGGGATCCAGCATTGGAGCAAACATTGAGGCTCTGGAAAGAAAATCCCACCTGTGCCAGTCGGATTGCTGTGAATGTGCTTAGTTCTCCATGAAACTCAAATGTAACTTCCACCTGGAATTTACAAATTGCTTCAGTGAAGCAACTGAGAATTACTGGATGAACCAGCAAAATGATGATTTTTACTGCTCAGTGAATAAGATCTCTTTTCAGCTCAGTCACAGGCTCTACGTTTGTGTCCCTCTGAAGTTTTCTGAGGCTGAGGCTTCACCCTTGAACTCCTCTGCAGGACTTGTTCCTTTTGGAAGAGCAGGACAGGTCACACGTGTTTGTGGTTGAACAAAGGGAGGTCACGGGGCTGGGATCAAACGAGTGCCTCCATTTATTTAGAAGTCAGTCACCTGCTGTGTTCTGAAATAACGTGAAGGAGAGCTAGAAAGGTGTACGGTATTAAGCTTTAAGAAAAAAAAGAAAAAAGTTTAAAAGTGTGTTATGTTAGGTGGCAAACATGAAATAATACAATTTTAGTTTGGGGCTATTTTATCACAGCATCACCATCCTCACAGACAAGAACTTCTCCCACATATCTAAACTAAATCCCATTTTTTTTCAGTTTGAGCTCGTATCTCCTTGTCCTATCACTAAAGTTCCTGGTAAAATATACCCAGAATATGATTTTAGGCTTGATATAATAGGAACGGATAACAAATTTTTTAGAAGTCTCCATCAACACCCTTGATGTTATTCTGGAATATGTATTTATTTATTTATATTTATGTACATAGGCACTGCCACAGGTTGCCCAGAGAAGCTGTGGCTGCTCCATCCCCGGAAGTGTTTCAGGCCAGCTCCTTGGTAAATGTATAAACACTTCATTATTTAACTAACTTTCTGTTTAAGATGTCACATTTGTAGCCCCAAAGTTACCTTCAGCGTGTGCAGGTATTATTCTCACATGCTGCAAATTGTTTGCCACTGCAGTAAGAAGGAAATCAAATTTAAGGAAATGCTACAACACCAAAAAGCAGGAATCTGAAATTACTACACTGAAAAGCGTCTCGACCTGGCAGTGTTTTATAAACTTGTGTTTCTTGCCTAACTTCTTGGCTTTGGGCTTGGAGAGCTGGGAATTGTCAATTCAAGTGAAACACCGGCTTTAATTTAAATTTCTGAGCCTCTGAATATTCTATTAACCTTTTAGGTCTGATTTGTGGGTAAATCATCATAAGTGTCTTGGGACTGGTGGCTGCAGAGTGCCAGGAGTGCCTGACCTTGGCCAGCAGTGCAGTTCTGATCTCTGTATTATCTTAGTTTTGTCACAGTTTTGTGGTCCTGAGTCAAAGCAGGTGAAAAAGGGTTGTTTGAGGTGTGCAAAATTGAAATTTAGGGCTGTGCCCTGTCCAGCACTGTGGTGGCAGGAAATGAATGATAGAATTGATGTGTTGGAAGGAAAATGAAGGCAAATTCTGCTCAGTTATGACTTTGTTGTGATGGATTAGCCAGTTTTATATTCCAATTTATATTACATGTGATGACACAGTTTTAAAGATCTTCACAAAAGAGGAGTAGCTGGGTTATACACACACCCTGCACACACATACAGTAGTTTATATGTTGCATACAGTTCTTATTTTAACATAATTCTCATTATTCAGAGGATTTAGGTGATTATTGTAATGCAAATCACTCATGTTCTTATCACATCATTAATTACAGCACTTGTATTCTTTTATTCTTTGGATTTTCTGAGGGGAAAAAAGACCCATTTGTGCAAAAATAAGTAAATCCTTTGTTGCAGAGTAAATCTCTTAAACTGATTTCCTCTAAAAGTGGTAAAATACGTGTGACTAATTAAAATAGAGTGGTTTTCATCTACTTTTAATCTCCACCATTCAAATTTACTTAGCAATTCTTTTATAAATATACCATGGAAGTGTATAACCAGTCAAATATGTTGATATCTTTCAGTCTGAAGCACTGCCAACTGCAGATTATATGGTGTAGGACTTAAGGCAGTAAAAAAATCAAGGCAAATCCTCTCCTAGGGATTGAGATTGCAGGGATAAGGATAAATAACACTTCATGTTTTAGATTTGGAATTCTGTATTGACAAAAAAATAAATTGAATTAGAATATGATGTAATGCCAGTGTGTTTAACTCTTCCATAAAACAAAAGTAACTGAAAGAATGTAGTTTAAGCTTTCTGAAATATCTGGATATCCAAGACATGAATGAATTTATTGAAGGTGGGTAAGTGAGTGCTAAAAAATTGATGAAATAGGGTGCTGAAATGGCAGTTCTGGTTCATCACTCTTCAATGCTCTTTGCTGTCATGAGTTTGCATCAAGTCTTCTGGATGAAACACGGGAATTTGTCAGTGGCAGCCCCTGTGCAGCATTAAACAGAGAACCCGTGGTTGGGAAGGCCTTTCCTCTTTCCCACAGCCACAGATTTTACTGAAGAATCTCTTGTGCGAAATGATTTCCCCACGCAATCCAGAGTATTCCGTGGAATTACCACTGATGCTCTTCCCTGTCTTCATTAGCTGAGGTGCCACTTGGCTTTTGGAGCTGGTGGCCTTCAGAGTTTGGAGGTTTTCATAGAATCATGGGATGGTTTGGGTTGGAAGGGACCTGGAAAAACATTTGGTTCCGACCTCTGCCATGGGCAGGGACACCTTCCACCATCCCAGGCTGCTCCAAGCCCTGTCCAACCTGGCTTTGAACACTGCCAGGGATCCAGGGGCAGCCACAGCTTCTCTGGGCACCCTGTGCCAGGGCCTGCCCACCCTCCCAGATGAGAATTTCTCCTTAATATTCCCTCTTAATCTCCGCTTTTTTAGTTTGAAACCATTCCCTGTGTGCGGTCCCTCCATCCCTTGTCCCCAGTCCCTCTCCAGCTCTCCTGGAGCCCCTTTAGGTCCTGGAAGGGGCTCTGAGCTCTCCCTGGATCCTTCTCTTCTCCAGATGAACATTCCCAGCTCTCCCAGCCTGGCTCCAGAGGAAATGGTTTTTGCATGCTGTGATCACAGATTTGGTTATCTCGGTTCTGCAGGACCGTGTTCTCTTTTCTGAGAGCCAAGCCGTGCTGCTGATGGAAGGAAATGTCGTTTTCTGGCTTCCTCTTCCTTCCAGGTGCTTTTCTCTTGAGGTTTCCCAGTAGCTCAGCGTTCAGACCTGCCCCCCAGCTCGTGATGGGAAATAAAAGCAGTTTGTGGTTCAGGCTGCTTTGGCTGATCTGAGAGTGTGCAACTGTTTAAATGAGGGGATGTGAGGAAA
>VZTG01003653.1:311-11429 GCA_013397845.1 Melanocharis versteri | reverse complement strand
GAAAAAAAAAAAAAAAAGGCAGTTCCTTGGTACTCCCAAAATCCCTCAGAGCTGGAAAACAGAAGTGCCTTGCTCAGGTTTTTTCAAACCTCCATAATTGTCTTTGGGTCTGCAAATAATTTATATGTGCGTGTGAACACCCTTTCCAGAGCCAGATATATTAATTTATCCCCAAACTCAACTGTTCTGCAGAGATTTTATGTTAAAACTTTTTTTGTTTCAAACAGCTTTTTCCTGGCTGAGCCTTTCTGGGAAGGGCTCAAGTTATGTTTGAGAGCTGCTGTTGAGTGCTATAGACTGCTCTTGTGAGGAGCCACTCTGGGAAAGTTTCTCTCAGGCAAAAAGAGCCTGAAAATGTTTATTTTAATACTTGATGGTTAGAATTTTAGAAATCTGTAGGTGGAAGTTCCCATGTGAAAAACTTGAAGCCCTTCAAAACCGAAAAAGAGGCGTCTTGTGCTCATTTAGTTTGGAGTACAAAATAATATTCATGTGATTATTATTTGAAAAAACATATCTCTGTCTGTGGGTTCGGTGAATGGAGCCTCATCAGACTGCTTAGTCAAGAATTAAGGAATTGCTCACAGATTTTCCCAGTGAGGATTAACATCTGACGTGGCCCTGTCGTTGCTGCAGCCACAATGGGAGCCTTTATCTCCCCTCACATTTAACGTGCATTTCATTTCTTCCTACAGGCAGAGCTTTGTTTGGGAGGGCAGCCTGACTGGATCTGTGTGCACTGGTTGGGCTGAAAAATGTGGATTTCTGACAGGTGTAAAATGTCTGGGAATAGAGCAAAGGTTGAGGAAAGAGGCTGCTGTGTGTGGTGACACTGCCGTGGTTAACTTTCAGTTCATGAGAACTGAATACTCATCTTTCACCCTCCATTGATGGGATGTAAACTTCAAAGTTAGTCTAAATTTTCATGGAATATTGGGGTTTTTGTCTCATTTGCAGGCACTATTAACTTCTGCATTTTATAGCCACTCAGAACTTTGGTTTTTCTGATATTTTCGGGGATTCACTTCCACTAAATATCCATGCCCTTAGAACACTCCAGCCTCTTTATTCGAGCTGATGGATCATGGACATCCACAGCATTAGGAATTCAGCACACAACAATTGGCTCCTACCTGGAGCAGCTATTTTAGGAGGGCAAACAGCAGCTGAATGGCAGAACTGGGTCTTGCACTGCTTTTGTGCCATGGTCACACAACTTGAGCTGTCTGCATTCCACAGGGGCAGAGCTGAGGGTGCAGGGGGATGGAGGAGCTTCAGTGAGGGATTTGGGAGGGGTGAACCAGCGTGTCCAGTGCCTGGGGAAGAAATGGGATCCGTGGGCAGCCGGGAGGAGGGAGCTGGTGATGCTCTGAGCTGTCATTTTGGGGAGCTGTTCTTTTGGGGAGCTGTCCTTTTGGGGAGCTGTCATTCTGGGGAGCTGTCATTCTGGGGAGCTGTCATTTTGGGGAGCTGTTCTTTTGGGGAGCTGTTCTTTTGGGGAGCTGTCCTTTTGAGGAGCTGTCATTTTGGGGAGCTGTCATTCTGGGGAGCTGTCATTCTGGGGAGCTGTCATTCTGGGGAGCTGTTCTTCTGGGGAGCTGTTCTTCTGGGGAGCTGTCATTTTGGGGAGCTGTCATTTTGAGGAGCTGTCATTTTGGGGAGCTGTTGTGCCATGTGTGCACTCAGGGGCTGTTCTGCAGGATTCCCACTCAGGGGAAGCTCCGTGGGAATCTGGGCTCCTGATTATCTGCTTTATTCCCTGCCGTGAGATTTCCTGCTGCTCACCTTTCCTTGCCAGTTGTGGCAGTGCCAATGTAAAGGTGCCACCACCCACCCGTGTGCCCTCCTGCTGCCACAAAGGTCATTGTCACTGCTAGGGCTGGGAAAACAGTGTTTTCCTGTGAATCTGTTACAGCACAGGTTTCAAAATTGGCTCTGGGACGTTTGGGGTGTTACTTGCCCCGTGGGGAGTTTATTTCGAGGTGATTTTCCTTTTATTTTCGTGGCTTGTACATTCAGTGGTCTGAGGGATGAAAAATTCGGAGTAGTTTGGAGGTTTTAAGTAAATTGTGGAGGTGTTTGCAATTCTCTGCTACGTTCCCATCTGCCAGCAGTTGGTGTGGCAATGACTTTTGGGCACAGCAAGCACTCGTGGCGTGTCTGTAGTGGAGGGCAGTGCAGAACCAGGAGTTTTTGTGACCTGAGCCACTGGCTGTGCTCACAGAGCACTGAGACCAGGCTGAAAACCTCTGCCCATGGCTGGGTCACCTCACCCAGCTCTGGTCACACATCAGAGATCCCGTCTGTGCTCAGTAACTCTGAGATCTATTGTTTCGTGTTTAATTTTTAGCTGATTTTCATTTCCTGCTCCTTTGCATCTATTGTTTCTTTTCCAATTTGTCCTTAGCAGCTTTTTTTTCCACCCTCCAGGTCAGAACACTTCTTGGAGCAGTGAAGCCTATTTTTTTTCCCCTCATCTCCTTTTTTTTAAGCCTTTTTTTTGTGGTTGAGTTCTTACTTACTTTGTAGAGCTAAACCTCACACAGAATATTTGCTTTTGGCTGAGTCAATCTATACATACATATATTGCTATATGTACACACAGCTCCCACTGCTCTGTGCTCTCAGCAGACCCAAATCCGTGTTAATCCCATGAAAATTTGGATTTTTTGAGGGATCTTTGAGGCTCGTGGGGCACAGGCACACACTGTATTTCTCCTTGATTTTCCAGATGTAGGAGGGGAAATTCAGAGTTACGCTGGATGTCGTTGTCCCAGCTTGCTTGCAGGGATGGGTATAAGAGGGGAATTTTTGCTCCCTGTAGTTTGTGTGGGCAACAATTAAGCACAGTTTGATGTGGAATAAGCACCAAGTTATATTTTTCTTAGAGATTTCTCTTTTGCCACGTGCACAGCAAATGCTGAGCCCCCACTTTCCTCGTTTGGAGAACCGAAACTGAAACGAGAACAACAGTAACCAAAACCAGCCCTGAGTAAAAAATTGATTTTAATTAAAAAAAAAACCTACATTTTTAAATACTAGCATTTATGGTAATTGATGTGTAATTTGGGTTATTGGAAGTGTCCTGGAAGTGTCCAAGGCCAGGTTGGACAGGGCTTGGAGCAATCTGGGATGGTGGAAGGTGTCCCTACCCATGGCAGGGGGTGGGACTGGATGCATTTTAAGGTCCCTTCCAACCCAGACCATTCTGGGATTATTCTGTTTTTCTGTCCATTTCTCACACCCTCACACACAGCTGGGAAATCTGGCCTCGTTAGCTCAGGTTTGCAGATTAACACCTCGTTCATTACTCAAAGGTCCCTTAAAGGTTGGGGGTGTTTTTTGGGGTATTTGGGGTTACCTTGTTTGGGATCCTATCAACAGAACCAAGAAAATTCCCTTTCCCTCTTCCCTGCTTTCAGTTTGTGATTTGCTGCATAAAATACCCTCTTTTTTGTGTTTTTTTTTTCTTTAGAAACGGAAAAGATCCCTGTAATGCGTGGACAGTGGTTTATCGATGGGACTTGGCAACCTCTGGAAGAGGAGGAAAGTAACTTAATAGAACAGGAGCACCTCAACCGCTTCAAAGGCCAGCAGCTGCAGGAGAGCTTTGACATGGAAATATCCAAACCTGTTGATGGGAAGGAGGGTAAGATTGTTTAGATCGCTATAATACATTTTTTGAACACTTGGGGTCTGCTTTTCCTGAGTCAGAATGTGATCTGTGTTGGTTTTTCATCCTACAAAGTGGGGAACAGCAGTTTGCCCTCCCTTTTTCCAGTGTGGGATTTCCTGCTGCAGCACGTTTGGGGAATGCTGTAAAAATTATATTCATGGATAAACATCTTGTTCCCATCGTGTTTCATGTCTTTAAATTGTGTTTGAAATCTCACTTCAAGCTAAAATCTCTTGATGGGACAAGAGGAGTCAGTGTCCAGAGGCAAACTGGCTGATAGTTCTCTGGCCAGCATCCCTAATTCTGCCCTAAAGGGAGTAGGATGAGTTTCACAAATCACATGCCATTTTCCATTTTTATTCAGGCTGGATTTATTAGTTTTCAGCTGCAGTAAATCTTGGGCATTCATTCTGTTAGGGAAGTCCTTACATTTTAATGAGCAGGCTGAGGATGTTCAGGTAATACTGCTGGGAGTCTTGGCCTGATGCATGGAACATTTTTAAGAACAGATTTCTGAAATTACTGGTCTATTATTTAATGTGCACAGTTGAACTGATGGCTCAGGGCAGCTATTGCACAGCAAAAATTCAGTATTTTTGCCTTTCACACTTTTGGCTGTCGCTTGAACAATCTACAAACCAGGAACTGCAAGTACAGAGGAGCCCTCAAGATATTTTAGTAGGGATTTGGTTGTGTTATTCTTGATAAAGAAATACAATTTTATAAATTCCTTTATTTTTAAACTGCATTTTTGTACAAAGCAGTTACACAAAGCAGTGTAGGAATGGCTGTGTTTTGGCCATGAGTTCTTATGTGTGAACTGCACGACCACACAAGTAAAACCTTGTTAATAAATTGGAAGCACAGCAACGCTCAGGGTAATTCTGTAATTACTGTAAGGAAAACCAGAGTGTCATTTGTTGATTTAGGGAGGTTTTTTTTCAGCATTACAGAGAGTTTCTAACTCCCCTTTAAAACTAGTGAGGACTTTATGAATATTTTTTTTCTCTATTCATGCTTCTTTAAAAGATCTTTCATCTGGCCAAGGCTGCAGAACGATCTTCTGCTTCAACAGCTCTGTCAAAAAGGTGCATGAAGTGGTGAGACCCCTGAGCCACAGCACTGTGCCTGTACAAACACCCTTCTGGAAGGCACTTTTACCTTTATTTCTGATTTATTGTCCCAGAGGCACAAGCTCAGGGTTGTTAGTGGCAGGGATTTATGGTTTTTTTTACATGGAAAGCAAATCTTTGTTGTTTCTGAGTGCTCCCAGCCTTTGGTGGCTTAATTTTTTGAAGGAAGGAAGGATGGCTTCAGTGGTACTTGGATTCTCCTTACAGAGTAAATAAGAGAGATCAGGGTTGGGGTTTTTTTTAGATAAAGTCTGGATTAGGGAACAGAAATTTTCAGATTTGATGCTGGATGGATTGGGGAGAATGATGAGAAAGATACGACCACTGATATTTATGAAAACGTAAAAGATCGGAAAAAGAAACTCCAAATTCGGGGACCAGTGCCTTTTCTAAAACCAAAGTTAAAAAAAGAAAAAAGGCAAAACCAAAAAAAAAAAGTAAAATAAACCCAAGCTATGTATGGCATCACTTCAAATGGAATCTATGTCAAGTCACCAGTAGGTTTCAACAGGATTTTTTGGTAGTAATAGGGGAGTTGCAGGATGATTACAGCTGGGTGAAAAGTGGTTTTGTCATTCTAATTTGCCTCTCAGTACCTCTTGGATCCTCTGGCATCCACAATTCTCACCTGCAGTGGCACTGGGAGAAGCTCTGCAACTTGCATTATTGCTGGTGAAGTAAACATAATTAGCTGAATTCAGTTTCTGAATTTCTTAAGTGCCCCAATTTGTTGTAATTTCGTCCTGTATGAAACCGGTTTTGGTGCTATCAAGGTTTACAGGTACCTGTTATTTATGACCAGTGAAAGTTGAGATAAATCTGTAGATATCTATTGGGAAGCAAAGTGACTGTTCCCAGTTCTGTGATAAAGCATTGTGAGGGATGAAAAACTGGCCACGTCCTCTGATTCCTCAGCAAAATTAATGCAAGCTGCTGTAACAGTCCCTTTGTACTCAGAATTACTCCAGTGATTAAATTTATTAATTCTGCTCCTGGATTGCAGCATGTTAACAAGGAAATAACCCAGCTCATCCAGGGCTTTGGTTGGTGATAGGAGGGATAAATGGCCCATTACTGAACTCTTCACCCAAGCAAACCTTCCTCTGAAAGTGCAAAATTATTCAGGAAAAGGGTCTCCAACCTGCAGCCTACAAATAACATAATGCCTGTGCTGACTTGCTGTGTTTTTTGGGAGCACAACGAGCTTTAAATGCAGAAGGGAACAGGAAGCAGAGGTGCCAGTGAATGATTCCCCAAGCTCTGTTTTCCATGGGGCAGCCTGGAGCAAACTGGAGTTGTATTTTGATTTTCATCCTTACAAAGTATTTAATTTCGTGCCTTGCGAAACGAACTTGGTTTCTGATGCCAGTGGCTCCTCTTGGTGCCTGATCCCCTTCAGTGCATCAGGTAAATTATTCTTACAATGGCAGGTGCAGAAATGGGGCACTTTATGACCAAAAGGAGCGTGGCCAGCTGGTCAAGGGAGGGGATTCTCTCCCTCTGCTCTGGTGAGACCCCTCTGGAATTCTGTATCCAGCTCTGGAGCCAGGCTGGGAGAGCTGGGGGTGCTCACCTGGAGAAGAGAAGGATCCAGGGAGAGCTCAGAGCCCCTGCCAGGGCCCAAAGGGGCTCCAGGAGAGCTGGAGAGGGACACTTATTTAGCAATGAATAAGCTTAAAATGTACAGAATGGCAGAAGATTTAGGAGCTGCCTTTTCTCCATGCTTAGGCAGACAGTGAGTTCAGGACCTCTTTGAAGTAGCCCATCAAAGGAGCAGCATTATCCAGAGATTTCTGTCAAATCCAGGCTGCTGTAAGATAAAACAAGACCAGTTAAGTTCCTATCATCCATTGCTCCACCATCTTTTTCAGGTATATTGGTTTAATGATGATGAAGTGAAGCTGAAAGCTTTATTTATGTGATAGGAAGGTAGGAACAGATACAGTTCTGTGTATTTGCACAGAGAAATGCTCAAAATTCAGCTGGAAATCACCCAAGCCACCTGATTCAAACCTGAAATTGGATCTGGCTTTAAAGCTGATCCTGATCTGTGGAGAGGATTGGAACAGATGAACCCCAGCAGTCCCTCTGCCAGAAAATATTCTGTGATCAAGTCTGTGATTCCATGATAGAGATACAGAAAAAAAAATCCTGTCAGTCAGAGGCAGAATTAATATTTCAATGCATTGAGTTTGAGACAGCAGAACTCTATTGGTTTTTTTCTTACCAATTTCAGTGTGTGGTTAAGGCCACAAAACCTCTAAAAATTGCATTTGGAAGAGCTGATTTTTTTGTCTTAGCTTTCAAATAGTATTTCCCCCCAGTGTAAAAAGTTCACATAGATTTTTGTCACAGCTAAGTTAACCTTTGGATGGGAAAGTCCTACTCACAGAATTGGAGAGTTGTGCAGGTCAGGAGGGATCTCTGGGGAGGCTCAGGTCCAACCTCCCTGCTCAGAGCCACGGAGCTGATGAGAGCAGGTTGCTCAGGATGTTTCCTGTGGGATTTTCAGTGTCTCCAACAACAGATTCCACAACCTCTCTGGGCAGCCTGTTCAGTGTTTTACCACCCTCACCGTGAAAAGCAATTTTTCTTCTACTTTTCTTGAGTTTCCTGTGTTCATTCTTCCCGGGGGTTGCTTTCCCACAGCCAGTAAAATACTGTAGGTTAAATTATTCCGTGGGATCCCAAGTGCTGTAGCTCTGAGCCCGATTTTCCTCCCCTCCAGAGAAGTGATGTGCAGCAATAAATACATTTCATTTGCACCTATGCTGAGGCATCTGCTGACAGAGCTGTTGGGATAACCATGGCAGGTGACACAAGTGTGGAATGTCATTTTGTTGGATCAGAGGGTCCTGGGTGCTCCTGGGGCCTTGCAGAACAGGACAACAGGAGGAGATTTTGTCTAATCTAACTTTTAACCATCCTCTTACACTCTTAGGGGAAAAAAAAGCCCAGAGCTGTGCTTAAAATTGAGTTTTTTAGTGTGCATTTAGGAAGGGTCAGTGTGTTGTGCCCTGTACCAAGGAGGAGGATGGTGCTTTAGGTCGTGTGGCTCTGATGGCACCGTGTCCCAGCTGTCCCTTACTGCTGCCTTCAGCTCTGTTGTTATGTCTTAACTGGTTATGAAGAGTGAAGAAATTGAATTTGGGACCTGACACTTCTGCTACAAAATCTGGGTTTTTTAAATATATACATTTTAGTTCTTTCTAGACAATGTGACTTTTTTTTTTTTCCTGAAAATGGTGATACTAATGAAAAAGAAAATGACACCCCTTTTAAAAATTTTACTTTGAAGCTCAGTGTTTTTACTTTTAGTTCTCTACTACCTCCCTCCCTTCTCCCTCCCTTCTTTGTTCAAATGGAGAGGATATAAGGAGAAATCAGATGCTGCATGTCTTAAGCGAAAGCATTCCCAAGGTACAGTAATTGGAGATTTTTTTTTTTTTTTTTTTTTTCTTTTTGTAGTGCTCCTTACTTAGGAAGCTTTAAATTCTAGTTTGCTTGTCTCAGTTAAATGTTAGATTTACATGCTTCGGTTTTTTGAGCTGCATCCATGCCGTTTCCTTCCAAGGGGAAGGAAAAAGCATCCTAAACCTCAGGAGAAAAGTAGAAGTGTTGTGAGTCCTAGAGAAAAGTAGATGCTCACAGTGTCACGCAGTAATTCTTGTTATAATTGTTTGTGACTGATGAAAACTGTAAACATTTGTTTCTTGCACTCTTTGTGTGTGGTTTGGCTTTTTCAGTGAAATAAAAGTGACTTTTTTTAGGATTGCAGCAGGCCTGGTATGAGATAAGTTCTGTGAGAGAAGGAACGGAGGGTTTCTGCCAGATGATGTTTTGTTTGCTGCTTTCTTTTGGCTAATAATCTTAATTTTATGTTATAATTTATTTTTGCTGCAGCTTTGGAATGAAATGAGTCCCTGGACATGGGCTGTAAAAGGGGAAGCTGTGTGGAATATAGCTAAAGGCTGCTGCAGAAAACATCCCTGACCTTTGCAGCAGCTGATGTCCTGCAAATTTATTTCAGAAAGTCATTTCATGAAAGTTTATTTCAGAAATTAACGATTGCAGAAGGCTCCAGAGTTCTTGTCACTGGGCTCTCTCTGCCACCATTACAGCCAGAAGTGATTAAACTTTCACTGACTGCAGTTATTATGGAGCTAGACTTCTAAAATCTTTAATTTAAAATGTAAATGCACGCGGTAGGTTTAGAGTTGTTCTTGTCATACGTTGGATTCTTGCAGCTCCTGGGGATGTTGTGAACTCTGAGAATTTATTTTGACATGCATAAATTCCTTTAATTATTTTTTTATATGGTTGGGTCCAAATGGAAAATGCCTGAAATCAAAATGTTTCGTAGTAAACTTTTTCCTGCCTCTTCTCATGCAAGGAACCCAAGTCTGTTAAAGGTGAATCAGTGTAACTCGAGCAATAGGAAAGGACTTCTGCCTTTTCTTTTGTAAACTGAAATTTTGAAATTGTGTTGTACATTTTTGTCCCTTAAATCATGTTCAGTTGTGGTAATGAATGTGCTCGAATTAAAAGAAAAATTGGAATTAGGTGGTTATGTAACAAATAGCGACACTGATGAATTGAGAGGTGGTGAAGTGCAATGTAAAAATGACAGCAGTGTGAGACATTTTTAATTAAGAGCAATGGCCTTTTTAATGGTGCCTTTTTTTTTTTTTAATAAGTCAGAAAAGGTTTTTAAATCCACAGGTTTATGTACCAGAACCTGGGAGTCATTTAAGAAGGAACAACAGCAGCCAAATTACGCTCTCAGCTCCCTGTACCGTGTGCAGGCTTTTGTGTGGCACCTGCTGCTTGCAAGACAGATTAATTTAAAAATCCTTGGGGAAAAAAAAAAAAGAAGGCGGGAGAGATTTTGAGACAGTCTGTATCCCTCCTCTGGTCTTTATCCTGACTGGAATGACAGGGCCTTTGTCACTGGAGGTAGAGTCAGCCCTGAGCACTTCGAAGATGCTTTTCCCTGGATTGATTTTGACTTGAGCACCGTCAGACTCTGAGGAGAAAAGATCCACCCTGTGCTTTGGTCTTGGCAGGTGGATGAAAGCACCGAGGAGAGAAGCAGGTACTTAGCTGAAAAAGGTGTTTAATTGTGAGCAGTTGGCCCCAGGAGGTGTTCAGAGGATGTTTCCATGTGCACATCCCTGGCTGCTCCACGGGTTTCTTGCCACGAGCATAAACACCGTGCAGGGTTTCTGCTCCTCAGTTATTCTCCATTTCTTTGACTCAGGATGAGTCAAAAGGCTGATTGAGATCAGGTTCTGCAAGGCTTTAGGAATATCTGTTCTGTGTTTTATGGTTCATTTTTCATATTTCAACCTTCTAGGGGGATTTTTTCCCCTCAGTGTTCATCTATCTTGGTGAAATTGGAGGTTTGTGTGTTTGTAACCATTGATTTCTCCAGCTGAAAGAAATCCTTTCTTGATCCCATCTTCCATCTCCAGCGGGGCTGAGCTTTTCATGTGCTCACACTGTAGGTGTCTGTCTTGGCTGGTATTCCTGAAAAATGTTACATTTCTAATTTCTGGCTACAGAGGAACCCAGAATTTGGCCTGATCTCCAAGGACTTGGCCTTCAATCCCAAACTAAAATCTCAGAAAGGCCTGGGCTGGAAGGGACCTTAAATCCCACCTCATTCCACCCCCTGCCATGGGCAGAGACATCTTCCACTATCCGAGGTTGCTCCAAGCCCTGTCCAGCCTGGCCTTGGACACTTCCAGGGATCCAGGAGCAGCCACAGCTTCTCTGGGCACCCTGGGCCAGGGCCTCACCACTCTGAGTTAGGAATTTCTTCCTTATATCTGATCTAAATCTCTCTTCCTGTAGTTTAAAACCCTTCCCTCTTGTCCTGTCTCTATCTCCCCATGTAAAAAGTTGCTCCCCCTCTTTTAAAAGCCCCCTCCGAGTTCTGGGAGGCCACTGTGAGGTCTCCCTGGAGCCTTGAGTTCTCCAGGAAAGTGTGCAGGGGTTTTCTGCATCTGGGGAAGATGCACCTGCAAAAAGATGTCTGCAGGAATGCTGCCAGTGTCAGGGAAGTGCCACATGGAAACAAATCCCTGAGAAGTCTGGTCCAGAGGGGCGTTTCTGTCCCCACAGTTTTATGGGAGAGATGTCCTGAGCAGTCAGACCTCCGTGGAGCTCGGCACCATCCCAGCCTGGAGGACGTGGAATGTTGGGGAAGATGAAACAGGGAAGTTTTATTTCCTGACAAAGATGCTGAGAATATGAAAACTATAAGTGAGAGTGAAATGAAAGCAAGCTTTGAGATACCAAAGCTTA
>VZTG01003651.1:131821-223660 GCA_013397845.1 Melanocharis versteri | reverse complement strand
GAGGCCGGGCCCCGGCCCGAGGTGAGGGGGCGGCGGGGCTGGCACTTCCCCGCCGGACACCGGCCTTGAAATCATGCCGTAAAAGCGAGGGTAAATCCTGCCTTGTTGTTGGCGCTTTTAGGGCTTGGGGCGTTTCTGGGTATTTTTGGCCGTCAGGAGGCCCCCCGTAGCGGGGAGATGCCCCCGTGTACCCCCGGTGGTTCCGGGTGGTTCCAGCCGAGCGGCTCCCGCGGGCACCCCGCGCACATCCACATCCACATCCACATCCACACCCACCGCCCGCTGCCTCCCGGCCAGGGTCCGGTCCGGGCACCGTCTGTGTCAGCCTGTCCTGCAGACACTCCTCCTCACCGTCACCCATTGTCCTCAAAGAGATGTTACCTCCAGATCCGCACGCCGTGGAGAGCAGAGCGCGTGGTTTAGCACGGCAGTAGCCGGGGCAGACGCTGTTGTCTGGTTGTAGTTCCTTCTCCGCTAATCTCGCGTCTCAGATCTTCCCACGCTGAGGATCAGGCGGTGTCTCCAGTTGCCTGGGGAGCTGCTGGGGGAGGCAGCCAGCATAGCTGCGGCCCCTGGCACCCGACCGGGGTTCGGCTGGCTGCAGCGTGGCTCCGTCCGGGCACGAGGTGCAAAGGGTCTGGCTTGCTCTGCAGGCTTTTGGGGCAGGGGAGTGGGAGGAATGTGTTTCGAAAGTCGGCTTCATTTAAATTTACTTTTTTTTTTTTTCTTTTTTGCGGGGTTAGAAACGTGATTGCAGAGAAGGCGCTTTGTTGTCGCAGCTAGGAGTGGCTGGAGTAACCTAAAATAGAACTAGGTTAATCTATACAGTGCTACACAAATATCTTCCCCGTGAATTTGTGATTGATCTGCTTGAGAACCTTTCTGTAGGTGCTTGATGTTTGAGGATGTACTCTGTTTGTTGTCTCCTTCCCCTGAGATTTGGTTGACAACAATCTTAAATGTGGCAAGAGAAATCTAAGAGGGTTTGGAGGGCTGACTTGTCTAGAAGGCAGGAAAGGGAAAAACTTTGATGCTTGCTGCTCTGTCATTGAGTTAATGGCATGCACACTAAAATAATTGTGTCAGAAATAATTACAGTCATATAAATCTGGGATATTAAGAGGGACAAAATAGTGTTTTGTTATCTTGGGGCTTTTGTTACATTTGTTTCAGTAAATATGTCACAGTTGGTGATTCCCAAATACGTGAGAGTAAAGTGCTAAGAGCAGAGAGTTGTTATTTATTGTTCTTCATAGGAACCAACCTGGCATCCTAGTTGGGATTGTTTGATAGCCAGGTAATGCCTGTCCAGAATTCATTTGGATTGTATTCCTACTTCAGTTTCCTCTCCTGTTTGTTTGCGTGCGTGCCCGGGCTGTAGCTGCCCTATGCAGCGTAGCTCTGTGTGTGACTGTGCTTGGGCTGCTGTGACAGCGAGTGCAGTGTGTAAGGAGCAGCCAGGGAACAAAGAATTGCACTTTGGTGTGTTCTGAATCACAGCTTGCTGCTCTACTCCAACACGGGTCTCGCTGCTCTCCGAGGGACACCAGCTGTAGCCTGTATAGTCTTCTCCCCAAAACTTGTTTTTGTTGAATATCCCAGATGTATTTTTATGAGTATTTTTAAAAAAGCTGCTTTGTGCATCTTTGAATAAAAAACTGAATGCTTTCAAGTAATATGAAGTTTAGTTAAATTAGTGGTAGATCATTCCAGTAGAAAAAGCCTCTTGAGTATTAGTATCTGCTGCATGAAGTCTAATATTGACTCTTGAATTACTTTATTTTCCTGTAATCTTTGAAAAATCTTGTTTGCTACTCTTTGTTTGCAGGCTGAAATACTCAAACGAATTCCAGCAAATGGAGAGCATGCTAGATCTACTCTTGATCTGGGAGATTAACCCATAGTCATAGGAGCCTAATTAATTATTCCCTGTTTTCTCCCTGTCATTGCATATTAATTCTTGAAGTAGGTTTAAAGTTTGCTTTGAGCTTTTAGAGTAGGTATTATATACTTAAGCAATTTATGAGCAATCCAACTACTTGAGACTATGACTGTGTCAACTGACTTGCTAAATTCTGCAGGGTCTCTATTGCTGCTGATCAGTATTTAATTTCATGCTATTTTAACCTGCAGTTTTTTAGAAGGAGACATAATATTGTGTGTCAGTCTCTATTGGATTGCCATGTAAATTAAGTTACTTTCAAGACATTTCCTGACATTTGAAAATAGGTCCTTAGAATATTGCCCACAGGAGAACATGATTACTATATATATATTACTTTTTTTTTTGTTTTTTTAAAATTTGCAGGATTTTATGTGCTTGAGCACTGAATGAGTGCAGCAGAAAATAACCATTTTATAGCTCTCAACTGTGCAAATGTCTTTGTCCTCTGATTCTGCTCCTGTTTTTTAGATGCAGGATTATGTATGTTGTGTGACTCATTGCTGTTTTCCTGTTCTGTAGTTTGCTCCTGCTAGATGCATTATGCTGTATTTTTTCTGTATTGTAATAAAGTGTGGTTTACAGAATATTTTTGTTAGTGTGTATGTAGAAAAAATGTATTTGTTGCACCTGGATCCACCCTGCTAAGCCCAGGCTTAAGGTCTCTCACATTCTAAATAGCTCCTTATGCTCATTGCCAGAAAGGCCTTGGGCACAAAACATTGAGTAAACAGAAGAGAAAAAGGTATGACCTTTAAACAGCTCCCTCAGCCCTCACAAATTATTTGCTTTGAATGTTTTAGTAGTATACCCCTATGATTATTGTTAAATAAGGCCAACTTGGTAACGAATACTACTTCTAAATTTAAAAAAGAAACAGATATTTTTAAGGTAGTAGAAGCTGTGCTCGGTTTTAGCAGGTGAGTTTTACTGAGAGTACAGATTACAGACTTGAAGGAGGAGGCAGAAGAAACATGCAGATCTGAGGAATACCTCTTGGGTTAGGGTTTAAGGTATTGCTGCGAGGTTTTCATGCTAAAAGCCTTGCATTTTCAAGTATTGAAATGTATACAAATGAAATCTTCATGCAGAGAGATTCTTTGTAATGGCAGTTTGTTAGTAAGTGGAATTTGAAGGGCATAGACCCTTCTGGTCAAGACCTTTCTATATTGTCTTGGAGTGGTGGTAGTTTTACATAGCAATGAGAAAGCTCTTTGCACCTAAACCTCCATTTTCTTTATGAACCAAGGACAGCCCTAGTATAAATAATACTGCTTTGACATTTTTTGAAGTCTTGCCCATATACATGAGACCTGATTTTTGTGATCAAAAAGATCTGTATAACATCTTAAGAAATGCAGCTCTGCAACCTCACTTACTCACAGAGAGAGAAGTACTGTGAAGGCAAGAACCCCTCACAGGCCTTTGCAGTTTAAAAACAAACATCTGAAGTACATGTTTGGTTTTAAATTTGAGAAATTGCTAACTTAAAATTACCATTCCATGTAACTTAGAACAGATGTTGATATTACAAAAGGCTGTTTCTGCTAAAGCAGAATTTAGTGTTCGAAAAGGAAATTAAAATAATAGTGACGGTTAGTCAGTGAGAAAGATAATCTCAAACCAACGGAACCAAAACAGTTTGACCAGCTGAACAGGGTAATTGTTGTGCTCCTCCTGATTTTTCTGTCTCGGCTTTTCATGGATTTGCTCTAAGCCTCATAAAGCACGTTTCTCCACCTTTGCCGCACTCTTCCCCAAATGCAGTAAGTATTCCCATTTTTCAGTTTAAAAAAACCCAACCCAACCAAAACACCACCACATACGGGGAGAAGCAAAAGTATTTTTTTTCCACATCTATGCAAAACACCAGATGTGTGTACATAAGTGGAAAGGTATGTGGGTGGGATCATGGGCTTGCATTTGTGACTTGCAGACAAAATCATAAAACTGTAGGCCTAAGTGACTAGCTCGGAGTCCTAGCCACAGCCTGTTTCTGGGGCAAAGTTAAGTCATTTTGCGGCAGGATAAGGTCTTTTGACTCTTCTTCTGCCTCAACTGAATTTTGATTTGCGTGTCACTTTTATGCTGGCCTCACCTTTTTCTTATTCATCAGACTGACGAAATTGTCATTGTGGGTGCAGTTAAAAATACCTTAGGCTGTGCCTGTACTTAGATCTAGTGTATAGCCCTCAGTGTATAGCCCTCCTGTCAGTAAAGTTCTCCTGGTGTAAGTGTGCCTCCGCTAGACTGACACAGTCAAAATCTTCCCCAAGTCTAACATTGAATGATTTTCTTGGTATAATATGCTGTGGTCTGTGGGCTGGACTAGGGCAGATGTGTTGAACTGATGTGTGAAAAGGTTGTGTTTCTTGACCTGCCAGCTTGACATGGCAGCACTCTGAGTTCTGTATTCTGTATTTCTGCTTCCCACGTGGGACCTGCACGCAGAGTTGTGTCACTTTACAGGAGTAGGGTAGTTTGGAAAAAGAGATTTCATGCTTAATGGTCAGCTTTCATAAAAATGGGAAACTTTTTTTCTCCCAGCTTCTAAGTGTGAGATATATATATGTCAATGTATCATCATCTAGGTGTATCTGACCATACAGAGGAGAATTCAGGTCTTAGTCAGCATACAAGAATGTCAGAGAGAAGCTTTTAATAGGAGCCTTTGGTTTTAATTTTGTTACCTTTGCATATCCTTTGTGCTGTCAAGTCCAGTGTAATTACTACAAGTTCAGCAACAAAGTTCCTCCCTTCCCAGCCATTGTCACTCCCAGTTTTAGAGCCTTTCAGTTTGTTTCAAGGTAGAGCATGAAAAGGACAAAAAATCCTGAGATGTTTTGGTTTTGCTTCTGCCCTGATTTGCTTGGTATCTCTGGCTGTAACTTGGAAAAACCTGGTAACTGAGTAGAAGTTTCTGTGTGCTGCCTGCTGCCAAATATCTGGGTTGCAGGCATGCCTGAATAGTAGGATGAGTAGAACTCTATTTAAATCCTCTTTTTACAGTGTGTGGACTGTAACAGTAAAAAATAAACTGACCCAAGCAGGAGGGTGTGCATAAATAACTGCTCGGAATGATCCCTGGATAACCTGGCAGCCAAAGATACCAGTATTTATTTTGCAACAGACAGTGTGAAAGATTTAAACCTGAAGGTCATAAACCAAGGACTGGAATTTTGGAAGATTAAAAAAAAAAACAAAAAAAACCGAGTAGTGTCGTTTTAAACGCCACATATATTTTTACAGCAATTTACTTCTGTCTTCCTTCTTTCCCAGCTGAAGAATATACATTTCTGTATGAAAAAGATCTTGAATTGGTCATTGATTGTCCTGGTGAAAGTACGGTTTGACTGGGGATAACATTAGTAAAGCTTGGCAAAGCTGATTTTTCTCCATAGCTGCCAAACTTTTTGTTTTAGTTCAGTTGTTCATTATTTCACCAAACTAAATAAAACATTGACCCTCAGGTAATCCTAGTGAGCAAAATTCCCCTGTGGTGCATGTGACACTGGATCCTCCTGAAAGACAGGTGAGCTGCACTGGTGCAGCTCGGGGCTCGGTGCCTCCTGAGGGTGTCTGTTCAGGAACAGTGTTTGCTGGAACTCTGAACAGCCTGATGTTCAGCACACAAGCCCTTGGGAGCCAGCTCAAGGACACAGTGGCATCATTTGTTTGCTATATGTGAGGTGTTACAGGGACAGACAAGTTTGTGGACAGTTGCAGAAAGTAAAAAAATACTTTGTTAAATTAATCTGAGCAAAGGTGAAATAACTTTCCCTAGTATTTTTATCTCAGTTTTGCCAGATAGAGGTGGTGAAGTCCTAGGTCTTGTACCATGTATGGGGTTTTACTGTTTTGTATTTATAACCTCTTGCCAGGCTTTTGGGTCTGTTCTGCCTTTAAATTCTATACAAAATGTCAGCTTGGCATACAGGCCTTCAGATAGATTTAAGTTTTATTATTTTAAATGGAGAGTCAGCACTGTGCCCAGGTGGCCAAGGAAGCCAATGGCGTCCTGGCTTGTATCAGACAGAGTGTGGCCAGAAGGACCAGGACAGTGATCGTACCCTTGTACTTGGACTGGTGAAGCTACACCTTGAATCCTGGATTCAGTTTTGAGCCCTTCACTGGCCTCAAAACTGGTGCTGGAGCATGTCCAGAGAAGGGCAGCAAAGCTGGTGAAGGGTCTGAGCAGTATTCCTGTGAGGAGCGCCTGAGCGAACTGGGGTTGTTTAACCTGGAGAAAAGGAGGTTCATGAGGGACCTTATTGCTCTCTACAACTACCTGAAAGGAGGTTTTAGCCGATTGAGGGTTGGCCTCTTCTGCCAGGTAACAAATAACAGGACAAGAGAAAATGGCCTCAACTTGCACCAGGGGAGATTTAGGTTGGATGTGATGAAAAATCTCTTCACCGAAGGGGTTGTTGAGTATTGGTAAAGGCTCCCCATGGAGGTGGCTGAGTCACCATCCTTGAGGGTATTGAAAAGATGTGTAGATGTGGCACTGAGGGATACAGTTTAGTAGTGGACTTGGGTTAATGCTGGGCTCTGTGATCTTAAAGGTGTTTTCCAGCCTAAGTACTGTGATTTGATGAAATTGTGCTTCACTGTGGATCATGTAGGTGATCCAGCAGTATGCTTATTCTGCAACAGAAGATTTTCTCCCTGCGTCACTTACACAAGTCCATCTTTTGTTTCTGCAGCCTTCTAGTAAATACTTCAAACTCTTACCTCTCCAGTGTGTTTGGTCTGCTCTACTGTTGTCCATTGAATAGCAATTCGATCCTGTTCTAGAGGCCGCGGCATTTACAACTCTTTCTGGGAGCATAACCCAGTGTAACCTTAAATGTTAAGGATTTCTTGAGATTGATCTTGCACTACAGACTATTCTAAAGTACAGTAATGATCTCACAAAAAATCAGTCTTTGCTTAGTTGCATTGTTTGGTTAAATGCAGGCTTTGAGCCTCCCAACAGGAGGGAAGGTGTTTTCTTGACAGTATCAGCTCAGAGAAGGTATAGGTGTTAAGACTGGTCATCATAATCTTGAAAGTGATCATGTTACAGCAAATAATATGTCTCTTGCAAATGTGTTGATCGTAATAGCTTTAGTTATGTTCTTCTGAGTTTTCTTTCTTTTTGTTTGTCAGTATGATACCTGGAGTTTTTCCCCCTCCAGGATTAAAAGAAACAATTGTTGCATTGACTTTTTTCTTTTCCAGTGAAAAACACCCAAGCTCCCCAAACTCTGATGTCTGTCTTCAGTTCCATTATGTGCATATGGTTTTGCTGAGAGATTAGCCTCTTGAAGACAATTTAGTGTTAACTGACTCATTGCCTCCGTATTTTCGTTCTGTCTGAGAGTTGCCAGCACATCCCACACTTCGCAGATTCGGATCTAATCTTGATTCTATATCTTGATTATTTGTTAAATAAAAATCTCGTTTAAGAAGAACTTATATTATCAATAGTCAAAATATATCAGAATCTGCAAGTGCAATTTTTACTTTGTTGTTGGGGCTTTTTAATTAAAGTTGAAGCCATTGTGCTTATTGTTTTAAAGCACAAATATTTGATTAGTTTTATGTTGTCTCTTACTGGGCTTTCAGCAAGACTTTCATTGTGGCTTAAGTTAGGAACAAAATATCCTGAAAACAGAATGTTTTCATCTGGATTATTCTCAAATTCGGATATGTCTGATGGTTGAGCATGAAGGGGAAAAAGTATTGGGCCACTAATAGTTACTGAGTTTCCAAGGAGGTTACTTTCTTCAGTTTCCCCGCTTGCCTGTGTTCCTCCAAACTGTTGAATTTGGTAATTTTGTGTTTGTGCTGGGTAATAGACTGGAGCAAAGCACTGGCTCCTGTGTAGTGTCACAATTTGACACGAGTGTGTCAAAATGCCTGGTTGTGTTGGTGGAGTATAAAATGAGACAGCACTTGCAGGAAGTTTTTCATCAGTGCTCTCAGTTCTCCCCTTCCTTCCTTTCTTTCCCCTGCCTTTTCTTCACATTCAAACTGCTGTTAGATTTTTCATATCAAAATGCTGGGTTTTCCATATTTAACTTTCTTTAAATTTTAGGCTCAGTGGTATTGATTTTTCTCTTTGCACATTCTTTGAATTTCTGGCAGAAGTCCTGGAGGGGATTTGGGAGCGAAGAAGAAGAAAAAGAAGCAGAAGAGAAAAAAGGAGAAACCAAATTCTGGAGGCACCAAATCAGATTCTGCATCTGACTCCCAGGAGATTAAAATTCAACAGCCTTCAAAAGTGAGAGCCTGGTTCTGTTTTAATTTGTGCTTGCTTTCTAATTTGATTTTAATTTGCGTGTCGCTTGTTGTAAAAGCAAGTTGGTAGTTCTGCCTTAGTGTGTGAAAATTAAGCAAATGGTTCCTGTCCTGAACAGAGAGAAGCAAGGCAAGACCTGGTGTTTTCAGAGGTGTCGTCACCACCACGGTGGTGTACTGTGAGAAAGGCAGAGGAGGCGTTGTTTTGTCTTTCTCTTCGAGCAGTTAGAACTCGGGCTAGTGACAGCCTCATCGCACGGAATCATGATCTGTGATGGTAATGCTTCTACATAGATTTTGTGTTTCGATGAATTGCCTTTAGTTTTTAGCCACCATCTAACTTGGCTTAGTGCAGTTTCAGTCGCTTGTGCAGCATAAAGTTCTCTCAGCAGCAGCAGCAGGAGGGAAGGTGGGCCTGCTGTGCTAACCAGAGTCTCTCTGGGGCAAGCAAGCAGCATGTATTCGTACATAAAATGCAGTAATCTCAAACATGGAGATACAGGCTGAAGAAATGTTTTGCTGTCAGAAAGGCCTCCACTATAATTAAGAATGCAAAATTACTTGAGGGGATGTACAGTCCTTGTGGACTTTATGATAAAATAGCATTGTCTGTGTGCTTTTGTATCATGTTCTGAATGAGCAGTGAATAACATGATGTGGTGACTTCTTAGTATACAGCTTTTATCTCAAGAGAAATCTGAGTCCAAGAACTAAAGTTTGTAAAACTAAGGAAGTTTATGGACCATTGAGCATATTGAGTTAGTTATATGTGCTTTATCAGATTACTGTGAAGAATTTTACACCGTTGTACCAGCAGTAATCTTCATCCTGTAAGATTTGTCAAGTACATTGGGGCTACCAACTGATTTTGGGGGAAAAAATATTGTTCTGGCTCATTAGCATAGTGATAGATTTTTGTGTTGTCCCTTTAGATCTTCTCTGTGTTACCCTGATTGCTTTGAATGGGCACATTTGGCACAGGGGACACTTAATAATATGTAGAGAGATCTTAAGTGCTTCTTTGCCACATGTTTTGATACTGCCTTTCTGTAAAACACATGTCATGAACTGGTAATACAGGAAGACTCTTTGCAAATGATACACAAGGAACTTCACACTCATATGACTGGAGTGAGGTAAATTTTCATGTTAACATTGAGGCATAGTTAATTGCTATGGTATCCCGTGAGTTCCTTGATTTTCTGCTGATCAAGTTTATTGTTCCATACGTTGCCTCTCATTGCATTGAAAGGAAGCTGTTTCATGCTTTTTTGTTTTCATGTGCAAGATCTTAGTCTTGCACCTTGCAGTCTTGCACACCATTTCTCTGATGTGATGTGTTTTGCAGATGTGGAAGCCTATCCTTGTTTGAAATTGCGTACTTAGAGTGGCACTGTTCATGATTATTTTGAAACAGGTTTAGTAATTTTATTAGCAATGTTATAAAATTTTCTATTTTATTGGCTTAAAAATGTTCTTATATAAGTCTTTCAAGCTCCAGGCAGCTAAACCACTTTTCTCTTATATGGCTTTCACTTTTCTCTAGTCACAAATGTATCGGCATTGACTGGGGGGTTATTTTGCCTTCTCTTCTGTGTTGCAGGTCTGTCTTAGACAACCATTCTGTTTAAGATTTTTTGAAAGCATCTTAGACTGCTGATCTGGATCAGTGTGGAAAAGTATTTTGTCTGCTACTCAAGTAATACTTAGATTTTGTATTCCTTGTGCTATGTGAAATTTATTGTAGAAAACAGGAAAGTGTTTGCTTGCTCTTAGTTGAAAAGAGCACATTTCAGAGGAGAATGACATTGTACGCCTTACCTCTAAGAGAATATATGCAGGATCATCAGGTAGAACTCAGTGGGGTTCCTGAACTCATGGAAAATTATTTTGAGAAAGGATTTTGAGGTCACGTGAGTTTGTAAATGGATATATCAGTCTGGAGATGAGTAAAGCAGAACAGTGAGTTTCCTTGGCTTCTGCCTTCCTTATAAGTGATAGTAGTGATAGTAGACCTTTTGAACACTGGTATGTGTAATCATAGCAGCCAGTGATTGTTAGCATCGTATGCTTACAATGACCTTGAGCACACTTCACTGCCCATCTCACAAAATTTCCTTCTCTCCCTATTACAAGTTCCAGTGATGTAGGCTGTCTACACAACACAAAGCAAGCTTGCCATATCTGCATTATTATCAGTCATCATTGTAGTCATTAGTGGCCTACACAACCTAGTCACAGAATAATAGATTGAAAGGGACATCTGAAGGTTTTTTGACCAACCTGCTGCTTAGAGCAGATCCAGCTAGGTCAGGTTGCTCAGGCCTAGATCAGGTTGTTTGGTCTCCAAGGATTGAGACTCCATGATCTTTGTGGGTAACTTATTCCAATGTTTGACTACAGTTGTGGTTAAAAAAATAGTAATTCCTTATATTTAAGTGGATTTTGCTGGTTAGCAACTTGTCTCCTTTGTTTATTGTCCTATCACTCTGCTCCTCTGAAAAGATTTGGCTCAGCTTTCTTTATACCCTCCCATAAGGCAGTAATAAGATTTCTCCTACTCCCTCAACCTTCTCTTCTTAAGGCTGAGCAAACCAAGGTCTCTCATCGTCTTCTCCTTGTGTGTGATGTGCTTCAGCCCTCCATTTATCTTGGTGCCCTCCAGTGAACTCTCAGCACTCTGTCAAGGTTCTCCTTGTGATGGAGAAGCCCGAACTGTACGATGTGACCTCAGGGGTGCCAGATAAAGGGGAAGACTTCCTGGCCAGGCTTACTGGTACTACCTAGTATGCAGCTGTCCTTTGCTGGCCAGCAGTCTGCTGGCTCCTGTCCAGCCCTCTGCCCACCTGGACCTCCAAGTTCTTTTCTGCAAGCTGCTTCCTAGCCAGTCCATGCTGGCCTCTGCATTTGCATGGGCTTTTTCTATCCCAGATGGAGGACTTTGCATTTGCCTTTGTCAAACTTGATTAAGTTCTTGTTTCCAGCTTGTCGAAGTAGCTTTGAATAGCTGCTCTGTGGTTCAGCATATCAACAGTTCTTCCCAATTAGGTATCATCTGTGCACTTGCAGAGAAAGTACTCTTTGTCAAGTCCAGATTAAACAATATTGACTCCTGAGCTCTCCCCCTTGCATTCTTAGAAAAGGGTGTGACATTTCCTTTTATCCATTCAGAGGAAACTTCCACCAATTGCTATTTTAAACTTAATAGATGTTAGTTGCACTAACATCAGCCAGCTCGCTTAGCATCCTTACGTGCATTTGGTCTGTTTTCAGGGACCTGTGCATGATTAGTTTGCTCAACAGTCCCTAACTTTCTCTCAGACTGCTACAGTGCACAGGGACATCAGAGGCCTGAGGTCATCAACAAAATACAATTTCATACCTCAGCCTCGTTGCACAACAGGGCTGTCTTGTGCTGTGAAGAGATATTTGCCCTAAACTGAAATTAAACAAAAGAGCTGGTTTTTGTTTTTCTAATTCATGTGAAGTTCTGTTTAGGTTTTCCTTGCTTTCTATTAAAGGAAAACAAGAAGTGTTGAAAGTAAACTTCTTAGTCATGCCAATCTCTGAATGTTTTGAAATGAAAGGGGATTCCTCCTGATGTCTCTAGCCATGGTCTGTTAAGTACCTGAACATTAACTTCTTACTTTACTATTATGCTAGTAAGATCTTTCTTAGGAACTTTTTTTCCTTAGATTTTCTGCTTTTTTAATGTAGAAGACATATTAGAGACTTTAAATAAATATACAGAATAAATTACAGTGTGTCAGCTTTATGTATGATTTCATGATGTACTGGTGAGATTTCAGAATTTATCTAGTGGCATTTGTAATTTATGTCTCTGTTATCCTGATCTAGAAATAAGGTAGGCTTTTTAGGCTGGAACAGTGTTGCTCTAAAATGTGTAAATATGTTAATTCACAGTTACTCAGTTGACAGGTGTTTAAGGCACACTTGTAGGTGAAATTTACAATGCTTAAACATTAGGCATTTTCTTTCATTAATTTAGATAATAAAAGTGTTTATTATAAATAGTAAATGATGGGCTGCTTGATCTCCAGGCACAAAGTTTTACTCTTTTTGTGACTGAGGATACTTGAGGCTGATCACCCAAATTAAGCTTTACCATTGTTACATTTATTTTATGGTGGTTTTTCAACACATGAATCCTAGAAAGAAAGCGAAATATGGAAGTAGTAATCCATTGCTATTCAGTAAAAAAAAAAGTCTGGCTTGAAATCTCTGTGCGGAATTGCTTAAAATTTTCCAGTACATTTGAGACACTTCTTTCAGATGCATCATTGCACTGCAGTCTAGGGAAACCTGAGCACAAGCATGCTGTTGGTATACCTCAGAACAGGACTTACCACTAGGAGGATAACAAAACAAAACAAACAGATTTAAAAAGAGAGAGGGAAAAATCCCTTTAGATTTAGAGGCCTGTTACTGTTACTTCTCTGTACTGTCCTTTGCAGGAAAAATTCTCATTCCTGTTACATTTACTCAGAGCGATTAAAAGTGAGGGTTTAGCAGCTCAATTTAGAAACACTTAGGTTTATGCTTTTAAAATAACATTTCTATAAAGATTTTTCAACTTTTAAGTGGAAAGTGAGTTTATTTTATGTTTGTCTGCTTCAGTTAAAATTGTCTTTAGTTGTCAGTGTTAGCACAGTTGACATCAGCAGCAAGGTGGTTAACTCCTACATGTATGATGCAGAAAGGTACTATCTGCTCTAATAATTGCAAGCAAATACAAGGCAATATAACTGAGGTTAAAAAGCAGATATTTATAGCACATCGATGTGCCTTCAGGTACTACTGAACTAGAGAGAATTTAAATATTATTTTATATTGTATGTGTAAAGTACAGCTTCAAACAACTCCATGTGTACTAATGGTACCTTTATTGTTAAATACCTACACTGACCCCTTTTTTGGTATTTTGTTGTGTTTTACCAGGGGAACAGGGAATATAAGAAGCATTTATTACTGCGATACAGTATCCTGCCTTAATGCTGCTGTATTTGTTTTAAAAATGTTGATGTTTCTTGGTTAAATGCAGGTGCTACTGACAACTATTAAGTATTTTGTGAAGTCGCTTGCCTGTTGCACAGCTAGCTTTTTTCCACCCTACTGTCTACAAACATTGTACCTAAACTAACCGTGATGAGAAGAGTACTTGTAAGAATAGGTAACAGTAAAAGAAATGAACATGTTTGTACAACAATTCACAAAGTAGATGTACTCAATAAGCTCCCTGTTCTGTTTGTCTATGTGTGCAGAATCCAGCCATTCCGATGCAGAAACTTCAAGACATCCAGAGAGCAATGGAGCTGCTCTCTGCATGCCAAGGCCCAGCAAAGAATATTGATGAGGCTACCAAGCGTAAATACCAGTTTTGGGATACGCAGCCTGTACCTAAACTTAGTAAGTTTACCTGGATCTGTGTGAAAGATCTGTCTTACCATCACTATGTTGTGCCAGCTTTGTGGCATGTTCTCTAAAACGGGTATAGTGTTGGACTGGGTGTGGTAGGGATCCTTAATCTTGTGTGTGGTTTATGTGGAATTCTTGATGTTTTCCAGGGAAGTGCTTGTCTTCTGCACAGATAATATGCAACAAGATATAGTGTTAATAAATCTCATTCTGATGTCCTCTATAAAAATGGGAAATGCTATTGAAATAGCATTCTTTTGTATATTTTAGGTCTGAAATCTTGAACAATAGAACATAGAAGTCTTTTCCACTTTAGGAGAAGTAAGAACTCTTTAAGTGGTGACAAAGAGTAAACTTTAATTTTTTTTGCTTGTTTGTTTATATTTCCTTAAATTTCTTTTCAGTAGACAGATTTGCTATCACAGAAATAATGACTCTCCTGCCATAGGTTGCACTGTGTTTGTACAGCTTTAAGTGGATAATGGCACTTCTCTGATACAGACTCTTTCTCTGCTGTGTGTTCATATTCTCCTCCACAATGTACACTACCTTGAAGACATGCTTTCTCAGATTCTGTTCTCTGTTCTTGATTCCAAGTGAGATGATGAGGTGATCTCTCCTTGCCTTTAAATTTTTAATGAATTTAACAAGTTATTTTTTATACTGATCTGATACCTGATAACACAGTTGGTAAATCTTCTCGTTGTTGGAGAAAGTAGTTGCTGACTGTTTTGTGTTTTATGCATTGCTTTCTGAACTTTCTTTTTCTGCTTTCATTATCTTCAAGTTAAGCAGTTATAGCTTTTCAGTGTCAGCTTAACTTAGGGGCCCCACAGGTAAAACATTCTCAGCACAGTAGCTGGAGTTGTTCTGTCCTGCAGGTTTCTCTCCATTGCACTGGAGACTGGTATAGAATAAGCAGAAATAAGGTAGAGTCTGAAGCACAGGAGCACTCTGCTTGCTCTCTCTCCACAGATTAATCCATGGCTGTAGCTTAATCTGCAGCAATCTCATTTCTTCCTGACTTTTCTTGCATAGAGAAGTCCAGAGCAGAGTCCCTGCATACGATATTTTCCCCTGGATTGGATTGAGTTGACCTGCCATGGCTTTTCTCTATACAAACTCTATCCAAATACCTCCAAAAAGTAATGCTAGTAATTGTCACCAGCAATCCAGCCTAAGTGGAGGAATACCCTAGCTAAAATAAGTTGAAGTGTGAATCAAAAAATGCTCTGGTTGTAATCAAGCTTTTTCAGAGCTAGTTGAGGTGCCTGCGCAGTAGTTCCAGGAATTCAGTTCAGGCTAATCAATGTATCTTACAGCACTTAGATAGAGAGGAGAGTCTGTCACTTGCTAGTCGAAAAAGGCCCATATAGTGGCTCAGGAAATGGTTGTTAGTGTTGTTCAGTAGAAATATGCTTCGTTGAATTTGGTCGGTGAGGTTTTGTCCAACAGTATCTATGAATTTCTTCTTAATCCCACAGATGTTTTTTTAAGTTTTTCTTTATCTGCTGGACGAACAGATTGGAAAGTCATCACTAGTTGATATGCTTTATGTGTTTAGGTGGAAAAAATAATCTGTCAATTCAAGAAAATGTTGTAGGGATCTTTGCATTAAATTTACTTCAGAATCCTCCTGCCTTCCAGTTAAAATTACTAGCAATAGGTCCTTTAGTTATGCCAAAGCTGCCATGTAGTGGCAGTAATATTTGGGCTGTTGGTACTTTTCAGAGTTTGCTTAAAGATGCTCATAATCATGACCTTCCAAACTGAATGGCAGGCCATAACTGTTAGTCAGGATTGTGCATCATTTGGAAAAATTCATGCTCAAAGGAACATTTGACTGTCTAGTTTGATGATGCTTACGATATGGTTGAGTGTTTATGGGTAAGAATCGGGGGAAGGCTAACAGGGTAGATGGCATGGTGTGAGTCAGTTCCAGACCTCCCAACCAGGATGAAGAGGCAGATGAAATGTTCTTTAAACATCTGGCAGAAGTCTCACAATCGCTAGCTGTTGTTCTCATAGGGACTTCAATGTACCAAGTGTCTGCTGGAAATACAGTACAACTGAGGGGAGACAGTCTAGGAGGTTCCTGGAGTGTGTGGAAGAGAACTTCCTGACAAAGTTGGTGAGTGAGCCAACTAGGAAGGTGCTCTGCTGGACCTGTTGTTCGTGAAAAGTGAGGACTTCTGGGTAATGTGCTGGTTGGAGGCCGTCTTGGGCCCAGTCATCATGAAATGATAGAATTTTTGATTCTCAGAGAAGTAAGGAGGGGGTCAGCAGAACTGGAGGGATGACTTTGATCTGTTTAGGAGACTGGTTGACAGAGTCCCTTAGGAGACAGTCCTGAAGGGCAAAGATGTCCAGGAGGACTGGAAGTGCTTTCAGAAAGAAAACTTAAAGATGCAGGAATAGGCTGTCCCCATGTGCCAGAGGATGAGTCAATGGGGAGGGAGACCAGCCTGCCAGAACTTTGGCTCAGACTGTTGTGAATGAGTGGTTTGGGCCACCTAAAGAATCACCATCAAAGATAATGGCAACAAGCAGGTTTTAACATACGTTTGTGGAAGTGCAGCTTAAGAGAGTTTGATGGCAAGGTTCTCTCTATTTCTTACTACGTAGATGAAGCACACATAGCAAAATGGAATTAGCAGCTATTTAGAATATTTACATGGAAAGTGGGGATGCAGTAGAGTCAGGGTGCCAAGGGTACAGGTGCAAAAATACAAGGGTACAAAAGAGTTTAGCAGTACTTAATCACTAATTCAACATTTATTAAGTAATTCAATAGGATTTATGACAATTATACCAGTGACTTAATTATGGATTCTAGATAACAGCATTCCTGCTATACTCAACTCCCACGCATGCACACCAGCACAGACATGTTTACATGCTTCTGTGTTCAAAGGTACCTGTTAAAAATTCCCCTTGAGTCCAGTGACACACATCAAGTCCCTTGCATTTTTCAGCAGGCAGGGGTTGAGCCTCGAGGAGTGGGGGGTGTCAGCATAGGCCTCATCCTCAGCAAGTCTAAGAGTATCACAGACTTGAGGGTTTGCAAGCTCCAAGAGACATCCGTCTCAGAGGGAGGAGCTGATGCAGCCCACTGTGGTCCAGGGCACTGTAAAGGGCCTTGCTTAGGACCACTCTTCATAGGATTGCAAGATAATTGACTTTAGTCATCAGTAAGTTTCCATCATGGCCATAACCCAAATTGGTAACGGCTTTTTAAAAAAAAAAAAAAAGACAAAAAATCCCATCCAGTAACAATGGTACCATTTCACTTGGGCCGCAGTTCAGGTAAATGGTGTTCCAAGGCTGTCAGGGAATAGCTGATTATTAGGGAATAACTGATTATCCCTTGTTCCCCACGTTGTTCAGGCAAATGATGATGCTGATACAGTCAGTGTTACTCCCACCGTTACTGTGCAGGAGCTCCTGTTATGGTCAAGAGACATTTCACTGCCCAACTGGTTTGGTCAAGGCTTATTGGGAGCTCCTGAGATCGTAGAGCAGGCCCAAGGATGTACCCCCAGAGGGATTCAGAAAAGAAAATGAGAGTTTATGGCTATTGAAGGAGAGGCGGGCAACTCATGAGGACTACAAGGATGCTGAGGTTATGCAGGGAGAAAATCAGAAGGTCCAAAGCCCTTACAGTGTAATCTGACATAAAGGACAATGCTACAAGAAAGGCATTGAGGTGCTGGACTGAGTCCAGAGGAGGGCAACAAACCTGGTAAAGGGTCTGGAACACAAGTCTGATGAGGAGTGGCTGAGGGAGCTGGGGTTGTTCAGCCTGGACAAAAGGAGGCTCAGGGGAGGAGACCTTACCATTCTCTGCAACTACCTGAAAGGAGCTTGTGGCCAGGTAGGAGTCAGCCTCTTCTCACAGCTAACAAGTGATAGGAAACGGCGTTGAGGAAAACAGCCTCGGGGGAAGCAGTACCAGGGGAGAGTTAGATGGGATGTTAGGAAAAATCTGTTCACTGAAGGGTGGTTGAGAATTGGAAGAGGCTCCCCAGGGATGTAGTGGAGTCACCATCCCTGGAGGTATTGAAAAGATACAAAGATATGATGCCTAGGAACATGGTCTAGTGGTGGGCTTGGCAGTGTAAGGTTAGTGATTGGACTGAGCTTAAAGGTCTTTTCCAGTCTAAATGATTCTATGATTTAGTAGGTGCTGCTCCTTAGAAGAGGAACAGCTGCAGTTTATAAGTGTATACTGAGGACTGGAACTGTAAAGTAGGGGAGGAGAAGAAAGCATGCCTTCAAGTAGGATTTTAGGAACGCATTGCACATACCACCAGTATCTCTTAAATGCCCTGGCTTTGCTGTGTCACTGCTCCTGAGTAATCCTGAGTTGAGTTCAGGTCTGTTGAAGTCAGTGGTAAACAGGATCTGAGCCATAGCTTGTTAGCTGTGAGTACGTGTTTCTCATGATGAGCTGTGGATCTCATGGCTGGCTAAATGCTGTGCATGTGCTGATAAGTTGCTGTCTTGTGTTATGAAATGCAGGGTATCAGTTGAGATAGAGTGGTTCTGTGCATATGTATAAATATTATGATGAGACAGTCATTAGTCTGAATGTGGTCTATGAGAATGAGAAGTAATGTAAACTAAAAATATGAATTTTTTCAGCATTTTTAAAAGCTTCTTGTTCCATTCACATAATTATGAGAAAATACATGATGTTAATTAAATGCAGTTTACAGAACTATCAGGAAAGCTAGCAATGTAACAGTTTTTTGGGTTTTTTTTTCCTCCTCCTCCCTCAAAAGATGAAGTTATAACTTCACATGGTGCAATTGAACCAGATAAGGACAATGTCCGCCTAGAGCCATATTCTTTGCCACAAGGTTTTATGTGGGACACATTGGATCTTAGCAATGCTGAAGTTGTAAGTAAAACAAATTTTATATGTATCTGAAATAATTCAAGTTTTTTCTGATTGATATGTGGATAAGTCTTTGGATTTTTTTTGTGTGTGTTTTCAGCTGAAGGAGTTATACACACTATTAAATGAGAATTACGTAGAAGATGATGATAATATGTTTAGGTTTGATTATTCACCTGAATTTCTTCTGTGGTGAGTAGCAAGTTCCACATTCTGTTCTGGCTGGAGTGCCATGAAGGATGTTTTTATTACATCTTCTTAGGCAGTAATTTGTAATTATTTCTGTCATCAATTCTAGGGCATTACGTCCTCCGGGCTGGTTACCACAATGGCACTGTGGGGTTAGAGTGTCTTCAAACAAAAAACTGGTAGGATTCATAAGTGCCATCCCTGCAAATATTCGTATTTATGACAGGTAAAATGCACCATTACTTTTGTATTTGTTAAAGAATAATGCCACAAAACAAACCTTAAACTGGTATCCATTGCTATAGAGAACTTAAAAAAGAGAGAAGGAGGTGAAGAGCACCAATATTTATTTAAGGAATTTTCTTAGTGAGGGACGATGCAGATAGCGCCGTACAATTTTTTGACCCTGCTGGAAAGCATTTCTAATGGATCAGCTGGACTTCTTGGCCAAGTCTTCATGCACTGACAAACATAAAGCATTATGACACCACATAGCATTGCTTGGATGCTATTCTGCATCTTAAAGTAAGGCAATCAGTTAAGTCGTGATAGAGCTCTGATAAAGGATGATGGCAAACCCCTTAGAGATAGCTTGCATGTTGCACAGTTTGTCATTGCAGTCGCAGCGTCATAGATTAGTATTTGTTGTAGATATACTTTATCACAGGCCAGTTTATTTTACTTCAAATTCTTCTGCCACAGTATGGAAAACTGTAATTATACAAATGGAAACATGCAATGTGTAACTCTCTAATTTTTCCACTACTTAATGTCTTTTTAGTGTGAAGAAGATGGTAGAAATCAATTTTCTGTGTGTCCATAAGAAACTGAGATCTAAACGGGTGGCACCCGTACTGATTCGGGAAATAACCAGAAGAGTAAACTTGGAAGGAATTTTTCAGGCTGTTTACACTGCTGGAGTGGTACTTCCCAAACCTGTGGCCACTTGCAGGTAACCTAGGTGATGTTCTTAATAATATTGGTTCCTATAACAGCTATTTTTAGGAAAATTTAATGCAATTGTCTAAAAACAGTAAAAAACATAAAATTCAAAGGTATTAAATGTTGTGGCCTGAGTGTTTGTCAGGTTTGTGTTTTTTTGGTGTTGAGGTCTTTTTTCCCCTTTCTCTCCCAGTGCCTTGGATAAAACAGCTTCTCAGACTAAAATTTAATTTGTGGTTTGTTTAGCATACTTTAAATAGACTAACAGGTGTTTCTGTTTACCTTCTGGTGGCAGCCATGTTAGCAATGACTACATTGTTTACCTGTGTTTTTCAAGTGGCCTGTGTCCCTGCTGGGAGACTTCCCTGTTAACCTGGTTGCTTGCCAGAGATGGCAGAGCATTTCTGGTAATTGTATGATTTGCTTTTTTGAAATACTTTCATCTTTCCTGGAGAAAGGAGGACTTCATTGGCATTTGATAAATACAGGAAGACTACCATGTGGGAAGAGTTACAGTCAATTATAATTTCATTTGCTTGGAATGGATTTTATTTCTACTTGGAAAAGTTCAGTTCCTGCAGTTTTAGTCTGGCTGTTTAGACTTCTGGAGGACAGAGTACCTTTTGATTTGAAATTGTTTTGTACCTATCAACACCAAAGATCCTGTAAGTTTCTGTAAGGAATGATGGGGGGAAAAAAAGCTATGCTGTGTTAGAATAACCAGAGATGCTCTGTTGCACAATGACCTCCCAGGAAAGGGAGAGCTCCTTCAAAAAAATGCTTAGACATGAGCAGAGAGTCTTGCCTGCACAAGAAAGTAAATGTTTGTACGTATGTATGTTGAGTTTTTCAGGGCTGTGACAAATGCTAAATTGTTTAGCCCTGTGCTTTCTCATTCGGTATCAAAAAGCATTTGCTTAGATTGAAAATACTGAGATAGCAGGCTTGTTTAAAACCTATTGCTTGGATAAAGCTTTTCCTTATTTTTTTTGTTAATCAGCCGCCTTATAGACGTAGTACTTGCTTAGAAACAAGTTTGGAGAGTAGAAAAGGAGCAAGCAAGAAAGCAGGGCAATGGATGCAAGTGACACTGACACTTCAAATACTATTTAAATTCATTATTTTGTTGTATTTCCAGGTATTGGCATCGATCACTAAATCCCAGAAAATTGGTGGAGGTGAAATTTTCACATTTGAGTAGAAACATGACTCTACAAAGAACAATGAAGCTCTACAGACTTCCTGATGTAAGCAGTATGACTTCTAGAGAATCCCCACAGCTATTGTGAGGCCCAAAATAACCTTCCATCTGTCTCTGACAGCACAGGCTTTTCTGTGTAAAGGCAGTGCGTGCAGGACATTAAAAAAAATAATCTCTGGTTGATGAAAAAGACCTTAAGGGCTATACTAAACAGAAGAGACTATTGCTGGAAATCTGGATCTCTATGGAGAAAATACAAATTTTGACCTAAAATCCTTAAACAAAGGAAAAAAAACCCAGAAAGCTTGACTTCACAAACATGTGGGATTGAGTTGAAGATGCATAAGACTATTCTCGGTATGTTTAATCTGACAAGAGATTACTGGAACAGAAAATCAACAGTTCATGTCTTAAAATTCTCAGAGAAGTCCATCAGCAACTTGGCTGAATACAATCATATTGTTGATTCCATTCTAATTCACTTTTTTTTCTGTTCTGTCAGAGAATGTTGTTCTTCTGCATTGAGCAGACTCAGTAAAAGCCACTTCAGTATGTTGTGCACTGTTTGTTTGCATGGTGTAGTAAAAAACAAGTGTTCTGACATAGCTAGGTTAGTCAAAAATATATTTTTCTCATGTTTGCAGCTAGTAGTTAAGCTTGCAAAAAGCCTTAGGGTGCACTTCCATGACAGAGCAAGTCACTGTAAATACTACATACTGTTAAAAAATCTCATTGCTGCAGTTAATAGCCTATAGAATTTAATCTGAGGTTTATGGCTGAAAACAATTTATTTGCTTGTAAAAGCTGTCTTTTTTGAAAGGATTGCAGGGTATCCTTTACCTGTACCTTATCAATAAACCTCTCTTTATTTACAAAAACCCTTTCTTTTGGTTAAAAACAACACCTTCTTCCTCCCCCACAGTACTTCATAATGATTTATCTGATTTTGGAGAATTGTGTCTGTTGCTATATTTAACTTGATGCTGCAGATTCTCTTACTGCTCAGATATTTGAGCAGTAGGCTGAGCAGCCCTTGGAATAAAGCACCTGCCATGCCTTGATCCGTGCTCCTGCTGCTGTCGGAGAGCCTCGTTTCCTGCTCTGCCTGGTGCCAACTGTGCCTGCACATGCAGCTTCTCCCTTGCGTGCAGGGCAGCAGTTTGCAGAGCTTAAGAATTAATAACCAAATTAATTGGGTTTTAATCTTGGACAGCTAAATATAGCATCCATCAAACCTTGAAGACATTTTTAACAGTCTAGAGAGTGCAATATAAAATTTCAAGTGTAGGTTTTGGTGGCAACTTAACATTGCTTATGGAAACAACTCAGGAAGTGAATAATTTAAAGAATAAGGATCTTACTTGTAGTACCAAAGGTGTAACTACAGGGAATCATTAGAAATAGCAGTTGTACCCTGATCATTTTCCTTTATCATAAAACCCAGTTTCAACAGAGAAGTGAATTATGGAAAATAAGAAATATATCATATCTCATCCATAAAATATAGCTAAGGCAAACGTACACTGTACATAGAAGTGCAAATAGAAAATAGGTGCTTTCAAAATCAGCTTTTAAAACTAAGTGATATAGGAGTCCATATATTTCAGGATTTTTGTTATTTTTAGGCTGGATTTGGGAGCTTCTCCGTGGAAAATAAAGATTTAATCTTTTTTCTGATGTTTTCTCTTTAGGTCTTGTGCTTTGGGTTTATTTGGAGGGCTTTTTTTTTTCCTGAGAAAGGGATTGAGTGCTGTTGAGGCTCTTCTTCCTCAGTTTCAGGCTGTTACAAACACTACTGTCAAACAAATTTGTCTGTTCAGGCCGTGCTATCCTGTCCCTCAGCACCAAACACTGTTTCTTGCATTTTAACCTCTTTTCTTGGTGTCCTTGGAATATCATTGCCACTAGGAGCTCATCTCCCTTTAAGAGAATTAATCATTCCTAATCACTTGAACAGCCTGAATTAAAAAGGTTTTCAGGTATAATAAATACTGTAATTAATAAATATCACCCTCCCTATAGATACAAAAAATAAAACTTTTTTTTTCCTAAGTGTTTAACCTCTTGAGCAAGGAGTTTTCTGGAAGAAGTAAAATTTGTCCATGTTTAGAGTCAGGACAGGAGTGTGTTTGTCTCTGTTATCTTTTCCCGACTGACTGAGATCCTGATGCTGGACAGGTGCATGATTTCATGCCCAGTCCAGCAGAGAAACAAATTTTAGCACAGTTCTGTACACTTTCCCTCACCTCTGGGACTGCAAATAATCACTTAGTGGTGGCCATTCTGAGTGTTACTGGGGGGAAAAAGATCTTCCAGCCTGGCTGCTTTTCCTCCATCCTTCCTGTTCATCAGGTGAGCACCCTTGTGGAATAAGGGCATTTAAAAATATAGATGATGTGCTGTTGTGGAGTCAAACCATAGTCCCAGGCTGCCTAGAAAAGCAAGAAGACTGAAATGTAATACACAGGCCAGAGCTGTGGCAAAATGTGCCTTGATTTCTCATCTGGCTGCTGACTCCCAGAGCGCGTGAATAAACACCTCCCCCAGAATAATGCCTTTTGGGCAAAGCATAATCAGCTACACTAATTTCAGGCTTCCAGTAATCAAGTCTCTACCTGGCTGCTCTTGCAATCGAGTTTGCTATGATTAATGTGGTACGTGCCCAAGTATGTAGCTCAGACAGATGAGGCAGGATAAATGAGCACTGAAGAGAACAAGCATTAGCCTCCCCAAAAGGAAATATCCAGGAAGGCTGGCAAAAGATGGGAAGAAAACTTTATTCACTTTCTGTTGTTTAAACAATAATTGCATAGTACTAGAAAGTATTTTTTTCCTTTTCTGGTGTTGAAAGTCAGAAAACTAACTTTATTTGTTAAAATAGGTTTTTAATTTCAGGCAGCTGTAAGTTATGAGAAGCTTTCTTGTTAACTGAATAGAAGTTGTGCCTGTGTAGAAGGTTGTTAACAAGGAAGTTTACAAGTGCTAAAAATAGGTGGAATCTTTTTAGTTAAATAATTTCTAATTAAACTTAATCACCTGACACTGATGTATAGCTTGACTGTAATTTCCATAAGTTTGAATTGCATGTGTTCTTGTCTTGAGATAACTTCTGATATGCAGGTTTGTTTGTTTTGTTTCTGTGTCTGGGCCCCAGGTAGTTTAGAAGAAGGTCAGAAATAGATTGACCTTAAAAAAAAATAAAAAATACAAACTGCACAAAGTTCTGGCAGTTGGCGATGGTATGTCTTTCTCTGGAGAAATGAAGCTGTTTCAATAATGAAATAAAAAGATTGAAGTGCCCCAGACTGTCTCAATAATTAGAAGAGAGGGAATTCTGATTGAAAGCCGTTTGTAAAATAGCATAATGAATTAGGTGTCTGGGATAAAGTAGGCTAATAATGAATGCATTATAGCAAGTGGAGTGACTCTGCAACCTACTTTCAGCCTTTGCTGTGTTTGCAGTTTTCCTTTCAACATCTAACATTTATTTTTCTTTTTTTACAATAAGGCCACAAAGACTTCAGGTTTGAGACCAATGGAACAAAAAGATACTAAAGCAGTACAAGAATTAATCAATACTTACTTGAAACAGTTTAATCTTGCTCCTGTGATGGATGAAGAAGAGGTGGCCCACTGGTTCCTGCCTCGGGATCATATTATTGACACTTACGTGGTAGAGGTAAAATATGCCTTAACATATATGAATGTGTATGTGAGTGCCACTGACAGTTCATATCAGCATCAAATTTTTGAAATGCAGGCAGTATGAGATATGTGTGTTATATGTAGAATTGGATGCCATGAGTACAAGCTTTGTTCTTGGTATTACATTCTGTTAATAAGAAAATGTTTGGCTGTGATAAACTGCAGTGCTCTTATAATACCTTAACGAAGAATTCTGAAATATCAAAATATCACTATCTTGTCAAGAACCCTACATATTTTAAGATCAACTCTTCCACTGGCATTTCTTGGTTCTTTTTACAAAGAAATGACATGATAATAAGCAGTGGTCTTCAAACCTCCTTTTCTAGAAAAAAGGAAAAATGATGCCACGACTGAGAAAAGGATTTGGTTTGAATTGACTATCATTCTCCCAGGTGTACACATTTCTGCCATACACCATTACAAAATTTTTTTTAAAAAAACCCCTAATTTTAGAGGCACCTGCTGGGGTAATTATGTTTTTTGATGGTTTGCTTCAGTAAAGTGTGTTTTTTCCAGTAAAAGAATGTGTGTATATATGTGTATGAATTTGCATATATATATATATATATATACACACATCTACCACCCCCACCCTCCAAAGAGTTGGTCATAATGCTTCTCTCAAAATAAGGAGTGCAGGAATAGATTAGCATTTGGATTGGAAATCTCCCAGACATGTTTGGAATAGGTGCACTAGGGCTAGTGGAAGGATACACCCTTCCCTTTGAGTCCATACAAAATCAGCTGTAGGCAGCATATTTAGACAGTGTATTACTTTGCTTAAAGTGATAACGTTATTTAAAAATCATCAGCACTAACATCCCTAAACCTTCTCCTCTCAGAAGGTTGTGAAGCTCAGCGTTCCCACACTGTAACCTGAATTTGTGCAGGAGCCTCCGCTGAATTAGGAAACTTAGTGCTGCTGGAGATGAGTGGTTGTGCCCACAAGTTTTTGCTGTCCAAGCTTAGCTTTCTACTTACTTCATAGTGGGTCTAGTGCTCGTTGGACTTTTCCATGGTTTAATTTATAGTCCCATCTTCTTCCTCCACTGCGTCTTCTCCCTGCCCTCTGCGCTGCTCCCTGAGTTGTTTTTGGGCTTGCTTTGTGAGTTGAAGCCTACAGGAGAGCTCACAAGCGCCAGGATCAGCATGAATGTGACATTAACAGTGCCGTATTTACTAAACAGCACAGTCTTCACTTACTTGTTCCATGCTGTCTCTTGGACTAGTTTTTTACTATACAAAATGTAGGTTTGTTAGTGCTTTAAATCTTTTTAAGACCTGTGTGACCTGGAGAAGCTACTGTCAGACTTTTAAGTCATCTTTATAATGTGCAGATCTAAAACCTTAAAATACTCTGTATAATTTATGAGTTAATATTTTCGTCATCCTTACTGAATTTAGTGAGTGACTCAATGACTTTTCTGTTCCTTGTAGTTAGTATTACTCTACTACAGAATCTGTACCTGCTCTAAGACAAAAGCTTTTTTGCATGTGGTATGTTCAACTGTTTTACTTTTTACTGTAGAAGTACTACTAATTTAAGGAGCCATGTGAGGTCCTTCATTGAACTCTAATTAGTGGTTACTAGTCATTCAAAAATAAAGCAAACAAGCAAGATGAAGTATTTGTGTGTCTTCTTTGCCTTAATTTCTTGGAGATACTCTGGGATACTTTGTAGTCAGCATTTTAGTCATAGCCCATGTAATAATTATTTCCTAACCCATGGAATAATTATTTCCTATTTCCTACTAATTCACATTCTTGAAAATGGTCAAACTTCCTTAGATGTGCGAAATGAAGAAGTTTTATGTACTATACTTTAGATTTCTGTATAAACACTTTTTTTGATGACTACTGGTTTTATTAGAATTTCAATGTGATTTAGCACTGTTGTCCAACAAATAGGTTGTGCTTTTTGATTAATATTTAAGTATGTTTTGTATACCAGCCCAGTATATTTTTTCTCTTTTTTTAGAAAGATGAGAAAATTATTCTTTGATGTGAATGTCATGAGATTTTTAAAATATCTAATATTTTAAGAATATTTTATTTAAAATTAGTTCAGTCAGAAAAAAACTTTAGTACTTTTAGTGGAAGTGTGCTTTGTTAGCTTTGTGTATAGCAAACTACTGTTCGTCAATATGTTAGTGGTGTAATAGACTAGGAAAATCTAAATGTTTGTTTCCTCAAATCCTAGCTTAGACTAGCTCTTATACCATAGTACTTACAGTGCACAAACCTTGCTGCATTTATTAATTTCTGTAGAACTAGCACATTAGCCTAACCAGTAACCGATTACTTATTAATGGACTTTTCTGTTTTGGTTTGATTTTTTATAGGGTTCAAATGGTATTTTAACAGACTTCCTCAGTTTCTACACGTTACCTTCAACAGTGATGCATCATCCTGTTCATAAAAGCCTCAAAGCTGCCTATTCCTTTTACAATATTCATACAGAGACTCCCCTCTTGGACTTAATGAATGATGCACTGATTATAGCTAAATTGGTAAGTTGTAGGTTGGGTTTTTTCTGCTTTATTCACAAAAGTATTCTTAGGAGTGGTGGCAAGGTAAGAACTGGAGTAATTTATCCATGCCAGTGCATTCAGTTTTACTGTTTACAGCACAGAGCGCAGTTGATGAGACATATACTATATATATATGTATATCTCAAAATATAAAGCACTATGCTTTTTTTTCCTTTTTACTTTGAGTGATGCTGGGGAATGACAAATGCATGAAGTATTTGCAATAGCTTGAACTGTGGAAACACCCAAGAGCACACTGATGACCATAGTCACTAAGTATCAGAAGACTGAAAAATATCACTAAAATAATTTCCCTTGGAGATAAATTAATAAGCGCTATCAAATACATTTTGCTTTTTAAAATTATTTTTTATTCCTAAAAAATGTACAAGTTTATTTATGTGAGCTTTATCATTTTATCATTGCTACATGTGAAGCTCTGTAGATGATGTCATGTAGGTTTTAAGCATACGTTTAGGTATGGAATTACACTGATAGATGTTTGGTTGAATGGAAGGGAAAAGACTATAAATGAAGTTCTTAAACTGAAGAATTTTGAGAGTTTAGTACTGTCTAATGAAAAACTATCACTCAGCTCTTAGTGATTAGGTTTTCATGGGAGTGCAGTGCTAACACCAATGGCACGTGCCAGCACTCTGAATGAGAGTGTTGAGAGAGAGAGTGCAGAGACCTGTTTGGCCTGGGTGGTTCAAAGCACTGCACAGGCTTCATCCGCTCCACAGCATCCACTCTACAACCATTCCCAGCAGGCTGCAGAGCACAGCCCTGTTTTCTGCTCCCCATTCCTGCTGAGGTGTTGCTGCTGCACGGCTGATGGTGTTACAGCTGCCTGGGGAGTGCTCTGGCAGGCCAGGCTCAGAGCTGCCTGCACGTGCCTCAGGGATTTCTGTGTTGGTTCTGGATGAAGCCAGTGATGGTCTGCAAAGGCTGTATCTGTTCAGACTTCAGGCTGCATGAAAGCAGCCACACAGTCTGAATGTGTCCCAGCTATGTTCGTGCAGCACTGCAGCTGAGCTGCCATCTGTGGAACTGCTTGCTGAGGCTTGTTAACCTAGAAGCAGTTCAGCAGCTATTTGTCAGGGAAAACTCCTGGATAGTCACAGGGAATACCGTTATTCAGGCTCCAGAATGATCCAAAAGGAAGTTCAGAGATGGACTTTAAGAAGCTAGTATAATTTTCAGAAGTGGCTAAAAATACTGGTAATTATTCCTAAAAACGAAGGTGGGAAAAGGTTGGTCTCTGTTAGAAGTGTGGCACAGGGAGCTGTGTGTCTGGCCATTCTCCAGGCTGTGGGTGGGATGGGTGAGGAGGCAGTTCCATGATCTGACCACAAGGCTTTGCACCTTCCCCTGCCTATGTTTCTCTCTCATTGTGACGTGACTCTCCTTTTGAGTGGATCATCATCATATATCCCTCGCAATACTGGGATTTAGACACCTGTGGATTTCTAAAGTACCTGCTGGGCCTGTAATGCATCATTAGATGCCTGATTATACTTGCAGATCTGGCAGTTGAGTTTTACATGAGGAGAAGTAAGGCAGTGGAAGCGAGATGATCGCAGTCCTGTTGGCAGCCTTTTGTTTACAAACATACTGAGTCTGGCTGGGATGGAGTTAACTTTGTTCCTGGCAGCCCACTTGGTGCTGCACTTCGTCAGGAAGCAGGGCTGATAACACACCAGTGTGTTTAGTTGTTACTGAACAGTGCTTGCACAGCCTCAAGGCTTTCTCTCTTTCCCCTGCAGTGAGGAGGCTGAGGGTGGGCAAGAAGTTGGGAGGGGACATAGCCAGGGCAGGTGACCCCAACTGACCACAGGGATGTTCTACACCGTATGAGGTTCCGCTCCACAATAAAGGCTGAAGGAAAGGAGGAAGAAGGGGGGATGCTTCCGGTGATAGCATTTATGTTCCCTAGCAACCATTTTGCATGCTGAGATCTTGCTTCCCAGGAAGTGGTTTGACATCTCTGGCAGTGGGAAGTAGTGAATGAGTTCTTCCTTTTGCTTCCCTTGTGCCTTCAGCTTTTGCTTTCTCTATTAAACTGTCATTATTCCAATTCACAAGATGTCTTGCCTTCCTTCTATTTTCTCCCCATCCTGTGGGAGAGGGGTAAACCAAAAAGGCTGTTAGGTGTTTGGCTCTTGTGTGGGGACAGCTCACCACAGTCTCTTTTCTGTACTTTATCTCCAAAGCATGGGTTTTGGAGGTACAAATTCAGCTCAGCAAATTGCTTTTAGGGTTTGCATGTCAGCTGATGTTTATTTTTGTCTTCAGATCACACTATATAAAATTAGTTTAGAATTAGTTTGGCAGTTACAGGACAAAACACCTGACCTTCAAAGTAAAACCCAGAATTTGGAGTTACTAATTTAGATTCTGTGTATTCTGCATGGAGAGAGAGTGGGATTTTGCATCAGGGTAGTCCCTCTAAAACCCTCTATATTTTATTGTTGAAGCTGACACTAAGTTTCTAGATCTAGAACACAGGGAAAAAATTCTCTTCTGAGTCTGCTTCAGTGGTCTGTCAGAGCTGTGGAGAAAGAACCTTTAAACAGAAACCTTTTTATCCCTTTCAGAAGATACTAATCTGAAACTAATCTGCTGATGTTTAGATACTGAATTAAAACTATATCTGTAGAGTTTTGTTTGAATTTTGAGTGTTTAATTGCACAGCTTAGTGTGCTTGTATGTAGAGTGTGTCTCTATTCTCCCCCACTTCCCTTCCTGCCTTCTGAAATTGCTGTTACTGTTACTTCCTAACTTGGAATATTTCAAAATTTACTTTCAATGCCAAATGTCATATATTGTCACCTCATTTGTCTTATTTCTGCGTGTTTTTCACAGCACATTTAACTTAGCATAGCATCATCTGCACACAGAATGATCTTGGTGTAAGGTAGTGAGAAGCCTTACTAAACTCACTATCTGTGCTTTGTAACTTTCTTTTAAATAGTCCTGATGTAGAGCTTAAGTGCTCTTTTTCTTCAAACCCCTTTTTTCCTAATACGGGATGCTCATTTAAAAGAAAAAAAATCTAATTTTTTTACTGAGTAAAGAATGTTCCTTACCCCATCTTCTTGAGCTTAAGTAATTGAGCATTAGTGTTTTGTAGCTTTTGTCTTAAAAGTGTATCATGTCCTGTTCGTGCACTACCTTTGTGCTGTTAAGACTACAGGATCTTAGGTCAGACTCCCTTGTAGTTAATGGCAAATAAATGGACTTTTATATCCACACCCCTGAGCAAATTCAGCTCTCCATACGTGATGATTATTGCTGCAATGGCTTAACAGACCTTGGGTTTATGTTGCTTGTTAAGAGCTCCCAGTGAGTTAGGATTTGAGTATATGTTGATGCAGAAAAAACTCCTGAGACTGATTTGGCCATGTGGCTCTTCAGAGACAAAAAATGTCTCTTTGAGAGGTGAATTTGGGAGGTTTTTGAAAAGAGGAGTTGGTAGAGGGTGCTTGAGTAGGGGAGGGAGAATCACATGAACGATTTGAGTTCTAAAGAGAATGGCATTTCAGAAAAGGACTAAATCACAAAAATATGTTTATCATTAACAGAATGATAAATTGCTGAAAAACACAGTAAGCTGTATTTATGCAGCTTCAACTAGAAAAGGCCATATGTGTCAAAACACTGTACGTGACTGTAAAAAATGCATATCTGTGAGGATAAAATAATGGAAAATGCTTTAGGGACTCTTCAGACATTAGGCCCTGAAAGTGGCTTTAAAATTCTTACCCTTTTGGAGCTAATCTCAAGCAAAGTTGTGGATTATACTTTAGTTTTTATTGGGAAAATGTCTTTGTGTGTGTACCTAATTAAAAGGCAAGATTTTTCCATTGTATTTTTTTCCTTTTAATTAGCCTAAGTCTCTTGGATACCAGATGCCACTCTGTAAAGCATCATTTGTGTGTCATTTGAAAATTTCAAAAGTAAAATTTTAAATATGTTTTGCTGTTGCCAGAAAGGATTTGATGTGTTCAATGCACTAGACTTAATGGAAAACAAAACATTCCTGGAAAAACTCAAGTTTGGTATTGGAGATGGAAATTTGCAGTATTACTTGTACAACTGGAAGTGTCCGGGCATGGAATCTGAAAAGGTAAGGGAGAAAAATGAGTTCCTGAATTCCATTAGGTGTAATGGTACATTAATCTAATTAAACTGGCCAAAAATGGGCAGAAGTTTTAAAAATAATGTAATTGGCCCTGTTTATGATCCATAATTGAGATGCAGAAGACTATTGATGTTTAGGTTTACTGCCATACTTAAACTAAAATACTGTATTTTTCTTCTTCCTTTAGGTTGGTCTTGTATTACAATGAGAACGCTTATGTTTCTAGAACTCTTGAGGTCATCGTTTGGGTTAATTTGATCTCCATAACTCTTGAAATGGTATTGTTCAAGAGGAGTAAAAGCACAACGTCAGTGATACTGAAATAGTCCATTAAATCTGATCAATGAAGACATCCACATGTGACCAAATTTATGCATTTTCAGATAGATCAGACGGTCCATGAAACTCTTCTATTGTCCATGAAAAGAATAAAAAGCACATTCATTTAAGTTTCAAAGCTTAGCTTGCACCTTGATGAGAAGAAGGTATTTTTTTCCACTCTGTAGAAAAGACTGTTTTGTACAAACTGAACTTCAATGGTGGATTAGGGTACAAAAATATTTGCTATTATGTGGATGAACTGCTGCATTTCTATTTATTAAGTGGTGATGTATGTATGTCAGTGTAACAGAATGAAGGATACAAACTGGAGTATCTTTGCTAATTTACTTAACATGGATATAGTCATTTGGGGGAAAATCACGAAGTACGATACGTTTGTAGTTCTATGAAAGTCCTGAATGTTTTTGTAACTGGAGCGGTATGACAATGTACTGGTTTAACTAGTGCATTTGTTTCTCCATAAGCAACGCTGCCAAATCAATAAAAAATACAGATTTGTACTTTGATCTTCAATAGATCAGTGGATTGATTTAACAGTATCGCACTGTTCAGTGCAGGTGTTATCTATGTTGCCAGAATGATAATACATTACTGTACTTAATTTACAGTTGTGGCACAAAACCTTAGTTTTTCCTCAGTAGAATAACATCAGCCTGTGTGTAAAACTAAGAATTTTAGTAGTGCTATCAGGATATTTATAGTTTGAATGTTTTCAACGCTTCTGCGAAATTGCACATATTCCTTTGTCTACTTTGATTTCCTATGAAGTCTGTAATTCTAATGAAAAGTACCTTGTGTAAATATGTATTCATAAATTGTTCCTGGTAGTGTTTTTATCCTGACTTTGGAACAAGAAGTTTTGCTATATATGTGGCTGGTAAGCAGAAGAGAAATGCTCTGCCCTCAGTCCTTGGAAGCCTCTGTAGTGCGCTTCCTGAAATGTAGGAGGGCTGATCTTTGTTGTTGGGCGGAGCTGTTTTAATTCCCTCATGAATGCTCGGAAACGGGAGTGGCTTCTGAAGCACTTTATATGCATTCCAGCATAGCGTCATAGCTAGAGATGATAGCAGTTCTTTCAGCTCATGGATGCTGCAGAATCGTGAGCACTGAGAAAATCTGCATTAAGAAACTGTTCTAGCTGAAAGTGCCAAATTGTGGTAGTGAAGCCTCTGTGCTGTGAGCATCTTTTGAATGTGACTTGAATATCTCATGAAATGCAAATGTCTAACTTTCCTTTTAAACATGCCTGTAATTCTGACAGCAGATTTTGCTGAAAATTTAATTCTGTACATGAAGATAAATTTGTCTGTTCTTCATAACTGTTAGCCCTACCCATCTCCTTGTAGCAGTGGGGTTTTTCTTTCTTCCCGCTCCTTTTCCAATGTGTGAATGGTTTGTGGTTTGGTTTCTTTTTCTTGTTGAATTGTGGTGAGAGGATTCTGCCCTAGAAACAGTGATAAATACTTTCCCTTACTGCATTATAGCTGATTAAAGCATTCAACCTCCTTCAAACAAAGGAAGGGACTGAACGTGATTTGTTTGACCCCTGGTTGTGCACCAGCTCGGGGCCTCATGAATTTAAAAGGACTTCAAAGGAGATCTAATGGTGCAGTTGGGCTTTACATCTCTGGCCACTCTTGATACCTCTCTGCTAGTAGCAGTCAAAACAGGTGGTGCAGAAAGAACTTGGACTCTCTGTGAGGCCTGAGCAGAATTAAGTGCCTGAAAATGTAATTGATGGTAGTGATACCTGAGGTAACAAGAAGGATTTAATCTTGACCCCATCAAAGACTTAAGCTTTTAACTCCTAAAAGGCAAGAAGGTACCTCCTTGGCAGGCCATTCTCATGGAGCACTCTGGGATGAGGAGGAGGTTCACCAAGGGGCTCAGTGTGTTCTGCTTCAGCTCTTAAAGGCAGAGCCTCAGCAGTCCTCACTCAGGGTGCCTGAGGTGAGGTAGAACAGCAGGGCATAGCTCTGTCCTCATGGCCAAGATACTTCCTTGCTGAGACAGCCCAGGTGATCACAGCCCAGGTGGAAGATATGTTCATGTTCTCTGCCTTCCTTCCCCTCAAAAAAATGCACGTGGAAGAAATATTAGGCAGATGATTTATTTTCTCCTCTGAAATCAGAAGGCAAATCCTCCCAAGTATTGTCCTTTGTAAAACTGAGGCCATGATGGGACCATGTATGTCCAGGTAGAAGACAGACTTGAATGTGGGTTTCCTGCTGCCTGGCTTCTGCCCAAATCTTCAGGTTAGGGCACATGGAGGAAGGCACGTGGCCAGTCTTGTGCTCTCTTCCAGTAAAATAGTGCCATTTGCTTCTGAATCCAAGGGATAAACTTTTGTCTTGCTGTCTGGCTCACTGCATATTCACTGAGGGGCCGGAGGGCAGAGACATGCTCCAGTAGAAGCTGTGCAGCACTGTAGCTGAGAGAGAAAATTTATCAGCCAGAGCATGAGGGAAGCAGGCATCTAAGCCTGAGTGTTGGGGCAGCTCTTGGAGAGTTCTGTTCATGGACTTGTGTGTGTTAAGCATGTCCTCTTCTGTCCCTGCTGAGTGCTCTTCACCTGTAGTGTTTTGCTGAGGTATCACACATCAAGAGGACTTGAACCTTGAAGGTGTCCCAGCCTGCACCCACATAATAAGACAGTTACTCTGGAGGTGAAAATTGTGGCAACTCACTTTGACTTCCTAAGCAAAAGGTGAAAGTATCTGTGTGGAGCCACTGTCAGCTCAATAGGAGAGGCCCTCTTGTTTCCAAGGTTGAACCTGTGTGCATTAGTCCTGCTATGAAGGTAAGACTTCTCAGAAGCTAATAGGTGTTTGCGAAGGATTGGCAGATGTAAAGCTTGCTCTAGCACCTTTCCCACCTGGCTTTTTAAACATCTGTTATTTCTTTCCCAAAGTAACTTCTATCTGCAGAGGGAATCCAAATCCCTGAAGACAGAGATAGACCTGGGCAGGCAGTGAAGCGCTTGAAAGATGCTTGCTGTGCTTTATTCTTTACCAAAGCTAATCCTTATGCTCTGTGTAAATGCTAAGACTCTTATGCTATGGTTAGCCAGTCTGGGAATGAAACACACTAGTGCTAGCATGCCTTCAAAGTTAAATGCATCCAGAAAGCCAGAAAAAAGGACATGTATGAAGGACTATGAAGCAAGGCAAAGAAATCTCACCTCTTCTTGCACCTTCAGACAAGGACAAAAATTTTAGCATTAAATGCTTTCTTTAAACTTCAAGGAGCATCATGACTACACAATCACTGCTCATGGCTACTGCCTGCCTTCATAGTTGGTATCATGAACTAAAGTAATTTCTAAATAAATTCAAAATACAGATGAGCTATTGGATGGCAGTGGAAGTCTGGATTAACAAATCTCTGAAAAATACATGTAAATTTTACCTTTTAAGGAACAACAAAAGTTACTCAATTAAAGTAATTATGCTCAATTATGCTTTCTTCTACAAGTAAATTCCTAGGCTGTTGATTGCCTGAATTGCAGTGCTATTTCCCTTCCTTCCTACAACCCAACTCCCTCATTAGGAAATTGTTCATAGTCCCCAGTAAAATTAAAGGAAACTCAGAAGTTACGTGGTATATTTTCAGTCTTGTAGCAGTTATAGTTCTCATCTACTTTATATAAAACCACATATGGCTTATGTCAATTTCCTGGGAAATAATTTTAGACTTCATTTAGAGATCTAATGGAGTTTAGGTTTACATTTTCTCACAGGATATGTGTTAATAGTTGGCATATGGAAGTATTTTTTTTAATACTACAGCAGTAGTAATTTGGTTGTTTTGTATTTGAAAATAGCTTTTCCTGCAGCATACCATACACCAGGAATCAGGTGGAACTCAAGTCTGCATATATTTGTGACCAAAACAAGTTGTTGCTCAGCAGAACAAATATAATAGAGTTCAAAAGGGAAGTCTGCCTGTGCTATTACAGCTGTTTACTTGAACCCAGCTTTAAAAGACTTATACTGGCATGGACCTTTGTTTAAATAAACTTTCACTTTTGGTATTTATTTGTTTGAGTAATTATACTTAAATCTCTTTTGCTTAAAGCATGTTCATCTGTATAAAAATACAAAGTTTATTTAATGCTTTGTATTAATTCCAAAGAACTATTAATTATGTCTTAAAATTACTTCGGCATGTTCATTACCAGCTTTAAGTTTGATCTCCAGCTTCAAATGGAATACTTACCCCAGTAAAGACTAAAACTGGGTTCTGAACAATATTCTTTATTAAAGCAGAAAGTACCTCAGACAAATGCAACATAAAGTTCACGTTGTATTCAAGAGCTTTACACTGTAAAGCCTAAAAGAATTGTTCAGTTAGAACTGTACTCCATTCTGCATTTAAAAAATTAGTTTAATAGAAAGAAGCAAACTACAATCAGTTACACTGAAAAAGCCTTTTTCTTTTTGCGAGGAGGTTTCTTTATCTTATTGGGATTTGGGACAAGTTTCTTGATTTTCAAAGGCTGCAAAATTACATTTGAGAGATCAGGCCGATTGCTTTCCGTATGCTTCCGCTTCTGACTTGTGAGCTTATCCCCCAGCACCTCTGCAAGCTCTTCGGGTTCCAGATTTTCTGAAGAATCTGTATCTGCATAAGCCATGGATTCTTCAGTTCTGTACTGAAACCACGGCACTTCCAGAGCTGGTATCTTTGGAATTATTGCTGCTATTGCGTCAGTGAATGTGTCGGACTGCTTTTTGAAGCCGAGTGCTAAAATGGATGTCAAGCCAAGAAGGGGCGCGATGGTCTCGCTGAGCCGTGGCACCTGCCCTGCCGGCGTGGCGCGGCTCGCGCTCAGCTCGATCAGGTGCGACGTGATCATGGCAGGTTTGGCAGACTTGCACACCAGCAAGAGAAGAAGTTCGTTTTTTTCCAGTGCTTTTGTAACTTCATTAACTCCAATAGCAAGCTGTCTTCTGATACTTATGTCAGTCCATCCTGGTTTTTGTTGGTGGCTTTCTGTTTCCTCCTTAGGGAGTTCATTGCTGCCAGCATCACTCTTTCTTTCTGTTTGTTTTTTTGTAAGGGAACGTTTTTTCTTTCTTGGACTCTCAATCTTTTTAAGTCCAATATGTTTAATCCTTTCCTCTAAGGTCTCTAGTATAAAATGCATATCTTCTCCATCTATGGTTTTCCATTGGAAAACAAAGGGGTTATCCAGACACGTTTTTATAGTGGTTTTCTTTGCTTTCCGAAGTGTTGCCGTCCCTTGCTGAATTACAGACATCCTGAGGTGGTTCTGTGTTTTGTCACCCTAAGGAAGAAAGAGCAAGACATTCGTTCAAAGACTGTACTGTGTGCTATGGACATTGTCACCAGAAGCTTCTCCTGGGAATGCAGAAGAGAAACACTGTATGTCAGTGATACTGGCATCTCTCAACCCGCTCATGCTGGCACCAATCCTTCACACATCTTCCACAGGGCAGCTGTGGAGCTGCTTTTTTTTAATAAATTAAAAAAAAAAGCTTGACAGGACAGTAAACCAGCAGCAGTGACAACAGACCCTTCTAAAGCTGAACAAAAGCAGCTGGAGGTATTACAGATGTAAAAAAACTGCAAAGCCAACCAAACAACAACCTGTCCCAGAATCACAGGTTGAAGGACCACTCCATTTTTACTATTGCACAGCTGCATTGTCCCCTGTGACATGGGAGGGAAAAAAAAGCAAAAACTGAATCACAACATGAAACAAGTTCCTGAATTTATTTAGGATTTTTAGAAATTTGTCTTTTCAGTCTTTAGTCCATGCCTTTGTGTTTTTCGGTATTTGGAAGGTATGGTAGAAACTTGCAGACTCTTTAATAATTTACATTTTCAGGGAAGGAAGGCAATCCCCTAAAGGCCTCCATCTGCAGAGGACAGGGCTGGCATTCCCCTCAGCTCCCAAGCACCCAGAATGGTTGCATCTGGGATGTAAGAATAAAAATGTGCCAACTTAACGTATTAGTCCTTTATGGAGCTATCATTCATGCAGTTATCTAATCCCTGTTGCTTACCGTCACAGTGCCAACAACTGAAAAGTGAACACAACTAAAGAATGGAAATGACCTCAAGAATTCTTACATGTGACCGAGTTAGAATGGAAGCTTGTGATTGCTTAAAAAAAATGAGCTCTGGGTTATCACTTTTGAAAGCTTTCAATTAGGGATGCTCTGATAACCTTTGACAAGCAAAATCAGCAACAGACGTGTACGAGAAAAAAAACACGGAACATGTTCACAGTTCAAAGATTACATTTTTCTTTTCAAAACGGGCACTCCTGACGAAAGCAAGCATGCAGGAATAAGGAAACAGCAACGAGTGAAAAAACGAACACTGAGCTCCTCCACCTCGCACCACGGTCGCGACCCCCTCGCTTCCTGCGGAAGGGAGATCGGGTAAACGCCGCCCACGTCCACCTCCGCCAGGAACTCTCTGCAGCCGCTTCCGCTCCGCAGCGCTCCGTGGGCTCCTCCAGCTTCTGGCAACAGGGAGACGCGGGTTAGCACGGCCCCAGCACAACGCACCGCGGCCGCCGCCGGGCCCCTGTGGCGGGGCCTCCGCCGGGCCCGCAGCACCTCTCCCCGGGCCGCCGCCCCCCACCCGCCGAGCAGCAGATGGCCNGGGTCTGCCCGCGCCGGGGCGATGGCTGGGCGGGAGTAGCGCGGGCGCTGGGGGACGGAGGTGTGCTGTGGCGCTCGGCCGGCGGTGCCCGGGCTGCGCTCGGGGCCGCATCGCGAAGCTGCCTTAAAGCGCTGGTGCCGGGGGCCTGCCACCTGCGGGTCTCACCGCAGGCTCGCCACTGGCGTTCCCGGGGCTCGAGCGCTCCCGAAAACTGGCAGCATAGGCGAGGGCAGACCTGCTCAGTCGTGTGTCAGCTAACAAAGTCAGGGCCAGGTCACCGCGTGCTTCGTAGGGACTTCACAGCCACAGGGGCGTTCCTCGCTGCAGGGCAGTGTGCGCCGTGCTGTGCACGGACATTGTGTTCTGTGCCCAAGGTAAGGACTGGTTCCATTCAGTGTTTCCCGCAATTTGCCCCCAGCCTTTCACAAATACTCACAAGCACGTTCAGTTTCCACATTCACAGCATGGTTAAGCACAGCCTCTTGGCCTTGAAAGAGCAGAGCTTCTTCGCCAGGGCACCGGTGCTTCAGAGATGTTTTCAACTTTTTTAAAATCTCCTTCTATTTACGTAAATTTACTTGGTTTGTTTTCTCATTAATTCCTAACTTAATTTAACCTGGACTTGTTTCCCCTCAAATTACTTTTTTTGCATGGTTTTATGGAAGTTAGTGGGTTAAAAAATGCGGAAGTATCTAGTATTGTGATCAAACAATGCTTTGGGAATGATGTTCATAAATGTATAGAGGCATGAATATAAAAAAGGCATTGATACAAGAGGAATGGATTTTTCTTTTCCTCAGTGGTTACATTTGTAGGGTAGTTTATCAATTAATTTAATATTATTTTTATTCTGTACTTAATAGACCAAATTTAAAACCAGCATTCACAGTGTATTTTGTGTGTGTAGCCACTTGGGTGAGGTATCCTCGCGGTGACCCACCTGTTTTTCAGAGCTGCAGCTGTAGGATGCGAGGTCCCAGGTTGGCTGGGCATGGACACGGGCAGGGGCTGCGGCAGAGGGAGCAGTTGAACTGCAACCAATAACTGGGCTGGTTGCAGTTCAAATCGCTCGAGAAATTCCTTTTTCAAACAAGCGGCTTGGGAATCTTGCTGTGTCGCTGCTCAGCCTGGTGGCCTAATCCGCAGTGGTATTGCTGGAGCTCAGGCTCCCAGCGGAAACGACCGGGGGTTTAATGCTGCCTGCCCCCACCGCCCATTCCCGGCGCCGTCGCCGCTCAGCTGTCGCGGCGGGAGCGAGTCCGTGAGCGCAGCCGGCGCGGCTCCGCTGAGCTCTCCGGGGCCATCGCCGGGCAGACGCGCCTGTCCCCGCCGCACGAGGAACGAGGCCGTTCCCCGCGCGTCCTCGCAGCATCATGACTCTCCAGGTACGCACTTCTGCATCTGGTGAGACAGAGACGAGACGAGACGAGAGGAGAGGGATGCGCTGTCCGTCGGTGTAATGCCGTGCTGGAGACTGCGGTATTTCTTCAGCATAAGGATTTTTACTGCGAAATCAAGGCTACCTTGCGGCAAGGGAAATTTGCCTAAACCCTTAGAGGTTAAATAGTGCATTACTTTTCACAAGTGGAGGGTGAGAAGCATGCTGGTTAATTTGAACTATTTCATAGGTCATGTAATATTTTGGAGCCTTACCTGTTCAGAGCATGCATGAATTATTTTTCTTCAGGTGTGCATCTGAGCTTGCTAGGACTAAGTTAGCCATGGAAAGGCAGGTACAGACTTATGTTTTTAGGACCGAGCTGGTTGCTTGGAGCTATTAAAGGAGGAGGGGAACTTCTAACACTGAGACAGTGTTATATGTGCATTTGAGAAGCTATATAATTTTTAAGGAAGTTGTTTGTATTTTTTAGGGCGCATGCATCTTTGGACTGGTACATATTGATGGGCTTGTGTTTTGGTAGGAGAGCTTCTACTTTCCTACCTTCTGGCTAGAGAGAGAGCTTCCTTTTGCTTTCTCTCTGATTGTAGCTTTAAATAGCTGTTGAGGAAATTATCTTTATTGCTGGCTTTTAGCCTCCCACCTTTGTGGGAAACTATGAATACTTCCCTTGTTTTGGCCATGCCCTGATGGATTAAGCTGTTTTCCTTCTTTGGGCTTTCCTATTATCCCTTTCACTTAAAGATTTGAAAGCTCTTTTATCCCTGTCTCATTATGTCTGTCTCAGCTTAGTTAGTGTGCATTTTGCAAAGAGTGAGCAGCACAATGCTCTGACCTAGATGCAGGGAGTGCACTGCCAGCAGCTTAGCAATTTTCTTCTGAGCTGCAATTATGTTGAATAGCACAGAGGTTTCATTGTGCTGTGTTACAGCTAAGAAGAAATCTCTTTCTTCAGTGGATCAAAATTGCCAAATCTCAAACGTAATGCCACCTTTGCTTAATTAATAATCGCTGAAATTACAATTTGTTTTATTCTGCCTTGAATTCACTCTAGAAAGTGAATTTATTAGCCTGATGATTAAGCAATGAGCCATAAATGATAAGAAAGAGCTGAATGCAGTATGATATGCTGTTCCATAGCTGTAGACAGTTACACTTTCACATAAAAGACAGTGGTTGAAATTTTAAGATACCGTACACATTCTGCATTAGACATTATAGAGCTTGTCTGTCCACATTGGTTTGGTTGACAGTTACCAACCATATCCATAAATTTATTGAATCTAGCTGTATGGGAATGAGGATAAATGAATAAAATAATGTTCTCATTCGTGAGGCTGTAAAATATTTTTAAGTTTTGCAAAATGGTAAAACATTCTGCTGTAAATGAAGAATTCATTCAAGCTTTTTTCTTTGCAAAAAGGCAGTATCTGATAATAGTCTGATAATTTGTGCTTTTATCTTTAATGCACGTGTGTATATTTATGTCTATATCTTTTTATGCTTTTTATTTGAGGGAATTTTATCGGCACATGATTAAAAGGAAATTATATTTTTACAGGCTGCTCATAAGCATATTGTGTAAGCAGGCAAATCCTAAGCAACAGTCTGTGCAGAATGATTGGCTAGAGGGGGATGAAGAAAGAAATGTTTAGTATTTAGATTTAATTTCTGCACGTTTCTTGCTTTGTCAGATATGCATTTGCAAATTTTTAAACTATCTTGTGATACTTGCCTATAGATGCAAATAGAATAAAATTATAGGAAGATAAGGTTATTAACTTAATGGTTTCCTAAATTTTTTTTTTTAATCTTTTGTCTTGTACAATCGAACAGGGCTTCTGGTTCATTCTTAACTGTGAAGTTGTCATGGTTTAACACCACCTAGCAAATAAGTACCATGCAGTCACTTGCTCACACCCCCTTCACCTTACAGTGGGATGGGGAGGAGAACTGGGGGGGGGAGAAGGGGGAGGAAGCAAAAATTCATGGGCTGAGATAAGAACAGTTTAATAATTAAAAAAAGGTAAAATATAATACTGTGATAGTAGTAATGAGAGAGAGAGAGAGAGAGAGAGAGAAAGTGTGTGCAATCAAAGCCAGGAGAAGCAAGTGTTGCTCAATACGATTGCTCACTCCCCACTGACCAAGGCCGAGCCCATCCCTGAACAGCAATCAGCCCCTCCTGGCCAACTCCTCCCCGTTTCTACACTGGGCATGGTGTTCTGTGGTGTGGAATGTCCTTTTGGCCAGTTTGGTCAGCTGTCCCAGATGTGTTCCCCCCTTCATCAGCTCCTTGTGCAGCTCCTCACTTTCAGAACATGAGACGCTGAAAAGTCCTTGACTCAGTGCAAGCACCGCTTAGCAACAACCAAAAATCAGTGTGTTATCAACATTATCCTCATCCTGAATCCAAAACACTGCACTGTACTAGGTACCAGGGAGAAAATGAACTATACCCCAGACAAAACCAGGACAGAAGTTTAGATCAGAAAACAATTCCAGGCATGTGAAAGATTTCCATATATTTGAATGGTCCTTGTACATCAGTGCTGGCAGAGGCTCACATGCAGTAGTAATTTATTTAAACTTAAAAAAATGTGGCAATCTAGTTATGGTTTATTATGGATACCAGTTTTAAATCTTATAGTTAACAGAGCATGACCCCTGCTTTTGTTTGCACATGTGTGATAATATTAAGAGATGTCTGTGATGGAAGAGTCAGTGATAGGTGTAGTCAAGAATGTCATATTTCTGATATGTGGATTAATAATGAAATATTTATTTTAATAAAATTGTACCTATAGAAAGGCTTTGAGCAGTAGGTCATCACATTTATTTTCGTAAGTAAATGTACATCCCTTTCATACATTTGTATCAATAGTGTGACTTTAAATGCTTAGCTTTGAGGAGTGTCAAATACGTTCAGTTCCAGTTTCTTTGGACCACTGTTTTTAATTCCTTGGTAAGGTAGTTTGCATCGCTGATTTTGTTTCCCCTCATTAAATGCTTCTCCATTATAAATGCTGTACATCTATTTAAAATACTGTAGTTAGTGCATAAGAGTTTTTGTGTAATTAGACTTGTTTTGCTACCTTAGTACAAAACTCCCTCATACCCTAATGCTGCGGTGCCTGGAACACTGCACAGCAGCGTGGCACGGCTGGAGTCACTCGGGGTAGGCTGGGATGTAAATTCAGAGCACGCGAGTTCCTCTGCAATCCCCATGTCCTTGCCTCTTCCCCGAGGTGAGCACAAAGTGGAACAGGCCTGTTTTGATGGAAGGATAAGGCACCTGACTGTCAAAAAAAGTCCTATGAGCAGTCTCACAGGGACTGTGAGTTCAAACTCCTGCTTATGGCAGTGTGTCTGTCCCCTCCCTGCTCCCAGGCTGAAGGCACTCACGCTGTGCCTAAGACACAGGGCAAGGTGCTTCTGCCCCAAACCCCGAATTCTCTCCCTGTGCTGGTGTGACTTCCTGACCTCAAACACATGGGTTTACCATTCTGGGTTTGCTGCTGAAAGGAAGAATAGTGTTACTTACTTACTTACGATGGCCCTCTGCAATTTTTGATGAAAAATTTAAAATGAGCTTAACATCTGAACTTGTTGAAGCGTTTCAGGTTGTTGTAGCAAACCCAGGTACAGTTGCTGTGCAGAAGGAGACCAAGAGACAATATAGCATAAGAAGAAAAATAAAGATTTCAAGGCTTTCATGAAAGCAAATATTAATATAAAAAAAATGCTGAGAAGGGATGCTGTAAGGCCATTTCAACATTATTGATTCAGCTTTTATATGTAGTCTAGAGCAGACAATTTTGGTTAATCTTAATTACGTATAACATATATACATAGCATATGAACGTATTCTGAGCCTTTTAGTTTTTTATTCTAGCAAAATCCTGTATTTGTTTTGCAGCATTCTCAAATACTTAGTAAAAAAAAAAATCTACGGTGTTCTTAAAAAAATCAGACACAAAAAGTTGGACTTCATGTTTTTCTATGGTTCTATGGTATAGTTGCATTTTAGTAACATTGAGAATTATTTTTATTAAAACAGGAACAAACTACATAAGTAATTACATGTTTCAGTATATAAGGTTTTAGATTTAAGAATATAATTTGGAAGTTATTTAATCTAGAATTTAGTGCAGAAACTGCCAAATCATATACTTTATTGAAAGACCAAGTGTCAGATCTTTACGAAGACAAATGGCACCTGGAATCTGCCTGATTCTCAGAAGGATTGTTATACTCAAAATAGAACAGCAGCATTTCTCAAACTTAAACCAGTCTTTATCAATTTTAGGACACCAATTCTTCTCTGTACTCCTCCATCCACTACTGGGCATTGGGTTCAGGGAGGCCTTGATGGGAATCTCCCAGGAACTTCTGCTTGTCAGTTACGCAAACACTGAGGTTCTCACTGAGTTGGAATATTATTTGTTAAAAAGCATCTATATTGCTGCAGGATTTTTGTCTTTTCCTTTCATTTCACTTTAAGGGTGCTGTGAACTGACAGACCTAGAGATGTGTATTGTCATCATGAATCCTTCCCATCTAACGTTCTGCGAATTTACAGCTGCAGTTTAAAGAATGTTCAAGATTTAATTGCTGTTTTGCAGGGAGCTGGAATGCCCTTTTAATCACACATCATGATTTTTTTAAAACATTTCTTTTAAATGCACCTCTCTGCCTGCTGCTCCTTGTTGCAACTCTGCTGTTACAGATGTACATCCTCCTGTGGGGAGCACTTTTGTTCTTAGAAGACTTGTGCTTTCCCTTTGTGGGATTCACATAGCAATTCAAAATTTGCAAAAAAATTAGAAATTCCTCAGAAGTTTGTATCTGGGGAATCTCATTAGCCAAACTAAATTTCCAGACCTAAATAAAAAGTGAATTCCATCTCAGGAGGCAGAGGTGACTCATTTGGTGGTAGAGTGGCCAAGTTTCTGTGCAGGAAGCTGCAGTGCACTCAGCTACCTGTCCTTGCCCTATTTTGCCTGCTGCTCCTGCCTTAATGCAGCCACCAGCTGGCGTGTGCTTGTGTCAATGAATATGTAGTTTCATGATTCCAGGAAGTGGCCTTTTTCTGAGGAAAGATGCTTGAACATCTCTAACTAAATTACTACTCATTTTTCCTTCTTAAATTTAAAAACAGAAATAACCTCTCTCTTGTACTTTCTCTCTGTTTAAATACAGAATGCTACAGTGAACCTAGCTCTCTCTCTTGCTTATTTCTATCACCTGGTCCAACAAGCACAGTCACTTGCCAAGGAGAAAGGCATCAATTAAGGAGACAAACATGCATTAGGTTTTCTTATTAAAAAAAAATAAAATCTTTCCTGTAACTAAAGGGAAAGGTGGTATAAAGAAGCACAGTACAGACTGCTGAGGTAATGCCAGGGTCTCAGTGATTTAAACAGAGCTGCAGTACTCATGCTGAAATCATTGCTGACTTTTACACAAACTTTTAAGCTGGTGTAGTGGGTTGATGCTGGCCAGAAGCCAGGCACCCACCAAAGCCACTCACTCACTCTCTTCCACAGCTGGACAGAAGAGGGAAAATTTAACGAAGGGTTCATGAGTAGAGACAAGGACCAGGAGAGGGATCGCTCATCAAATACCATAGAGGGCAAAACAGGCTCAACTTAGACACATAAAGTGAATTTATCACTAACAAAATCAGAGCAGGATAATGAAAAGTAAACAAGCCCTTATAAACACCTTGCCCCCACCCCTCCCTCCTCCCAGCTCTACCCCCTACCCCAGCAGTGCCAGGGGACACGAGTGGGGGTTGTGGCCAGTTCATCACCTGTGGCTTCTCCCACTGCTTGGGGAGAGGAGTCGTTCCCCTGCTGCACCGTGGGGTTCCTCCCACGGGAGACAGTTCTCTGTGAACCTCTCCAACATGAGCTCATCCCTGTGAGCTGCTGCAGCGTGAGTCCATCCCATGGTCAGCAGTCCTCCCCAGATTGCTGTGGCGTGGGTCAGTCTTCCATGGGGTGCAGTCCTCCAAGGACAGGCTGCTCCAGCCTGGGAGCAGGGCCCCTCTCTCCATGGGGCTCCCATGGGGTCACAGCCTCCTCCCAGGCATCCACGGGCTCTGGTGTGGGGCTCCTCCACGGGCTGCAGGCAGATCCCTGCATCCCCATGGCCCCTGTGGGCTGCAGGGGCACAGCTGCTGCACCATGGGCTGCACCACGGGCTGCACCACGGGCTGCACCATGGGCTGCAGGGGAATCTTGGCCCTGGCACCTGGAGCACCTTCTCCCCTCTTTCTTCACTGACTTTGGTGTCTGCAGAGTTGTTCTTCTCGCGTGTTCTCACCCTGCTCTTCTCTAGCCACAATTAAAACTGCAACACAACGTTTGTTTATCTTTCTTCTTAAATCTGTTACCACAGAGGTGTTACCACCATTTCTAGTCGGCCCAGCCCTGGCCAGCAGCACATCCATCTTTGGAGCCACCAGGAACTGGCTCTGCCAGACTTGTTGGAAGCTTCTGGCAGCTTCTCATGGAAGCCACCCCTGTAGCCTCCCCCACTACCAAAAACCAGGCCATGCAAAACCAATACAGCTGGTTTTGTACATATTAAATATGTGTGCAGGATATACTGTGCTTCTGCAAATGCAGATCCAACTCAAAAGATAAAATAATTGTTGAAACCAGCATATAGCATGCTAAAGTGCTTGTATCATTTTGCATTAGAGTAGTGCCATGACATGATGGGTCTGTAGTCACTGTACAAAATCTGTCTCTCTCTGAAATGTCCTGGGCATGAAACAGAACTCCAGACCTTAGCCTGAGACCTGCTTTATAGTGAGAATGGCTACAGCCTCAGGCTGATTTGAGTGTGCAATTCACAGTGATGAAAGGAGTAAATTTACACTTTACTCTGGTGCTCTCCTGTGTTTCAGAGTTGGCTGTGGAAGGTGGTCCTGGCAGTAGCTCATCTCCGTAAGGTACCTCTGTGCCAGCTGTTGGTCACCTACTTGCGTGTCAGCAGAGCAGTGGAAATGGAGGGTGAATTGGGCAGTACCCCTCAGAGGGGATTTGAGCTCCACTACTTGAGCCAACACAGTGCAGGCAGGGTCAAAACAATTCAGAGATTACTGTGGGGTGTAAAGTTCAGTGAATGGCTTCCTACCTGCAGTGTGACTGTAAAAGACATATACACCACATAAATTGTGGAGGCTGCTACCCCTATCAGCCCTACAAGCCTATATCCCTTTCTAACAATATACACATTTATGAAGCTTCTTTCATGGGAAAAAGCCTTGTCTGACTGCTAAACCCAAGTGAGCCATTGAGAATATCTAATGATACTACAGTGTGTCTTATAACTCATGTTTTAAATATACCCCTTGAGAGGAGAACTAACACCTTCTGTTCTTTCATCAGGCTGACTTTGATGGTGCTGCAGAAGATGTAAAAAAATTAAAAACAAGACCGACTGATGAAGAACTGAAGGAACTATATGGATTATACAAACAGGCTACTGTTGGAGATATTAATATTGGTATTACTATATATACTTCACATTTACTCACATATCTTGATAAAATCAAGCTAACATTATGTAAATCTGGATGATAACCAAAGCTATGCATTTATTTTGGCAGAATGTCCAGGAATGCTAGATTTGAAAGGCAAAGCCAAATGGGAGGCATGGAACCTGAAAAAAGGTGTTACACCAATTAAATTTACATCCTGTAGTCAAGTTTATAGGATAACAAATGAGGAAAGATAATGACTCCTACTTTTCTTTGCAGGTTTATCAAAGGAGGATGCCATGAATGCCTATATCTCTAAAGCAAGAACAATGGTAGAAAAATATGGGATATAGAATATTCAAAATAATTCCCACTAATAATTAACTCTTCAGTAGCTAATGAACTAACTCTGTTGAGAAAAATGCAATACTAACTCCTTATTGGGTAGTCTGACACTAATATCTTTTAAGCATAAGCTGTTTGACTGTAAGGGGTATTTACATATATAATCTATTTTTAGCTTGTATATTAATCAAAATAAATTTGAACTGAATAAATAAAGCTTTCTGTGAGAACTGTGGATTTTTGTAGGTATTAAATTATATTTAGCATTTTGACAGGAGCAGACAAACGGAAAAGCTCTAACAGTAAAATAACATAATTTTTTTGCAAACAAGGTTATGGAATAAAGTGATGAGTTTGTACACGTGCAAGAGAAGAAGGAAAAGGTGAAACCTTTTTTAAGACCCAAAGCCAATGTTTGTTTTCAAAAAAATCAGGAAAACTCCCCCTTATAAAGGATTACAGAGGAGGAACAGAACAACTTTTAGGCATAACTGCATGCAGTGTAGAGAAAGAAGTGACTTATTACAAACTGCTGTGGACTAACCTTACACATTCTGCTATTAAAATTGAGGGAAATACTCATGGACCGGCATTTTCTATGCATCTTGTTATGTATTTTATCAAGAAACGTTCATTAGATGGTTCCAGCAGAAAAAAGTGATCTCCAGGAAGCTCATAAAAGGAAGTATCTCCACTCGTTAGTTCTTGCCAACCTAAAAAAGATATTTAAAGTGTCAGAGAAATGTCAACTATTGTGATCATTTTGTATAACTATTTCAAAATTATTATTTAACAATTATTTTAAATCCCATATCAACTTTTTGGTTCATACATTGAGACTGCTCTGTTGATTTGTTTCCTTTAAGAAGGAGACAGACTCTAGGAACCTCTAATTAATGAGTGCAATACAACAAGAAAATGTGTAAGTATAAGAGGAAAACCATATAGGCATAGTACCTTGTACATCAAATACTTTATCATCAGACCCATAAAAGCAGGTAATATCACAGGATAAGGGGACATTCATTTCTGCCTCAAGTCTGTGAACATAAAAAGTAAATAAAACATTCCATAAGATATCTACATTTGGAATTTGCTTCCACATACAAAATAGGTTTTTTGTTCTTCTCCAAAACTTAACAAATTTCAGGAGTTAGATTATACAGGGCATTGGAAAAAGAAAATACTGCATCTTGAAGTTTCTTAGCTCCTCACCCTACTGCAATTAGATCTAAATTTGTAAAGAAAGAATGACCCAATATTTAGGGGGGAAAAAAAAGAGCTTCCACCTGCAATAAAAATTCTCACCTACAATAAATAATGCTGTTACCTACTTGTATATAAGTTCTAACGTTTCAGCATCTTTCAGTGTCAGGTTCCTAAGACCAAAACGGGTCCCACATCCAAGAGTGTCCTTGGTTTTGCCAAGGTAAGAAGCCTTAACCACTCAGCTACATGAGCTGTCGTGTAACATCCAGTGGGGACAGCAGTTAGGACACAGGAAGCCGGTTGCTGTCTGGGTGCTCAGAACACAGGGATTCTTTTCTTCTGGTTAGGCTAGAGCACCTTGGATCTGGAGGCTGAATGCAGTGTTCCTGAAGCATGATCAGCTGAGATTGTTAACCTCAGAAAACAATAAAAGACAAGAGAATATTCCCTTTTGGTAGCTGCTAACTTTGGATCCTAGGTAGAACTGTAATTCTGCCATGCAGGTTCACTACTGCAGTAATAGTTGTGGTTGCTGCAGTAGGCAGTGTTTCATCTAGGGCTTAAATCCTAGAAAACAAATAGAAATGCACACAAAGGCAAAAAACTATGTTTATTGTTCCTTATTCTTTTTATAACAGAAATGAGAACAAATTACTAAGAAAGAAAAATGAAAACCTAACATGATCAGACAGAAGTAAAAATGGAAAATACAAATACGAAAGTAATACGAGGTTGTAAAACTTACGAAAGTGTCTGAAAAATTCTACTGTCTTCTTTGAAAGTAAGCGCCAGTTGGGTCCTAATGTCTTCATCACGCGGAAGCTCAGAATATCCTCCTAGAATATTTATACTTGCAAGAGCTTCATCTTTTCCATCAGGTATGGATGCGCTTTGGAGGGCAAGATATGCTGCAGACTGTCAGTACCAAACAAAACAGATCAGGCGTTGTATATAATAAACTTTAAATAATCTTTTCATTAAAATTATTTTAGTAAAAAGTACAATAATTTTCCGTCTCCAGAATACAATGGCTGATTCGATTAACATTCACAGAGAACACTTCATGGAAAGGGTTAGTAGAATGTGCTTACTGAAATTACGAGTTATGAGTGAGCCAAGTACTCTCTACTTCTGAAACTTCCGCAGACAAATAATTGTTGATACTTTGTTCAAGCTTGACTCTTACTATTGAAATACAACAAGTAAAATAACCTAAGAGAAAGAAAAACCTAGCACTGGACATAAACCTGGCTAATGTAGGACTGAAGAGACCAACTGATTATGGAAATTTGCAGGAATAACAATTGCTTCCGTGAATTGCTAGCTCATACTCAGGACTGCTAAGGAGCCTTAGAAACTGAAGAACAGAAAAGCAACTGCTGAGTGAGGATAGGACTGGAAAAATGCCACTTCACTACTGTTTTTCTGAGAAAGACTAGCAGAACTAGCAGAACCTCAGAAAAAAACTGATTAAAAATCCTACAAAGAATGAGGAGAGAGAAAAAAAATTGGACAAATGTATTGATGCAGCAAAAAATTGATGCTGATGCAGCAGGTTTATGAAAGACTAGGTCAAGACAGTTATTTCACACATTACAGAGTAAGGAGGACCGCTTAGTAGTTTGGTTTGATTACTTTTGAGTTTTAAGCCAATGGCCATAGTAAATAACACAATCTTCAAAAAAGTTTAGTTTAAGGATTAGTTAGTTTAAGCATTAATTATTTCAAGCATTAGTTTAAGGAGATTGTTCTCCCAAGGCTAAGGTTAGCAGCAGTGAATATTATATATTCTGCATCTACCTCAGAACATTTTTCACTCCATAGATTCTGAAGAAATGTTTATTTTGTATTACAACTACTCTGCATACCATACGGTAAAATATTATTTTTACTCCTAGTAGCTAATTTGTGGTTCTGTTTCATGATGCTAATGGCTCTGTAACTTACATTTGGGGTATGTGCTGCTGACACAAAAAGATGGAGTGGCTTCAGTCCATACTTCTCTCTCAAATGAAGCGCAACGGCAAAACTCATGTAAGCTCCAAGACTGCAGCAAAAAGAGAAATTAAAGCAAAGTAAGTAAAAACGTACATAAAAACTGGAAAATATAAACATAATTTTAATTTCAGTGCTAACTGGCTATCTTGAAAGTTGCTGAAACCATATATGACATGCAGATTATAATGATACTAGTTAATTGACATGAAGTATATTCCTACACAGTCTAATTTTGCAACTGAGACCTTTTCTTAGTCTCTTTAATAGTCTCCTTAATTTTCAATAAGAACAGTTATTTTGAATACTTGAGACTCAGCAATCTAAAATCTGTATTTCATGAATGGTTTACCCCTGCATTCATATAGAACAAGCAATGACACAAATATTAACAATAAATGCTATTATAATTGATTAGAAACACGTGTTTAGATATTGTACCTAAAGGTAGAAATAAATAAATAACCAGAGTCTTTGAGAGCAACTGCATGTTTTAGGATGACTTGACAGAAGATCCTTGCAGAAGTTTATTTTTCCTAAAGGTTTTGCAAATAAAAACAAGTAACTCTTTACTCCTAGAGCTCAGAAATAGAAGCTCCTTCACCAGGGTATCTAAAAATGTATATATTTTTACCTGTGACCAAAAAATGCAAATGGTTTTTCTTCTAATGCTTTTAACAAAACACTTTCAACTTCATTAATTACGCTTGCCATGTCTTTTGCAAAAGGCTCCTCTTGACGAGTTTCTCTTCCAGGAAGCCTTATACAGAACACTGCAGAAGAGGTGAAGGAAGGAAGGGAAAAGAATTATAGTTATTTCAAATAAATACAGTAAAATAATTTTAATTAAGTTTTTTAATTATTCTGCAGAATATACATAGTATTTGAATGAATCCTTCTTACAGTTGATACTGTGCACTTGCTTGTTATTGGTGCTACTGTGATTTAATCCTGCAAGAGATTAGGTTTCTACCCTTCCTTTAGTCTCAAATGTTGCCCCTCCAGATGATTTGATTGATAAATGCCTTGGGTCAGAATCCACAAGATCCTGATTTCAGCTGATGTTTGAAAGCAACTTTATTGTTGTAAGTTTTAATGACAACAACAAATTCATTAATTTTAATAATAGTAAGTTTGAGGGTTGTGTAAAATATATCCTTTCAAGGGCAGCATTAGTAAGTGAAACTATATTAGAATTGTACAATCTCTGTTTGCTTCTTTGTCAGCTCTTCAGCACTGCACACGGGAAAATTTGGAATCATAATGCAAATTGGTGACTATTTATATTTATAGTTATAGAGAAGGAAATTTTATATGCTTTTACTATTTTCCTTTCAAAATTGAGGATTTTCTTCTCACTTTTTAGTGAAAGTAAGGAATGGATAGATCAGAAAAAAAAGTTGATTTTTTCAAATCTCATTGAAATCATGCATACTGCCAGTTATGTAGAAGTAATGGGTCAGACACAACGTATTTCAGAAGAGACAGAATAAACCACAACCTAATACCATTGATACCAGTACAGAAAAGTTTGCATCTTCTATACTTTCTGCAGAAACCATCTCTGAAAGAACATGCTGCACCCTGAATATATTCATCTGTGTCTGCAGTTGGTTCTAGGCCATTTCCTTAGTAACTTTCTTGGAAGTAGTTACAGTGGAGTGGACAAAAACTTTTTCTTTCTTCTTTTTTTGTTTTTTCCCCTAGTTTCAAGGAAAATTCAAAGTGCAACTGCTTACTGGAAAGTATACATGCATTTAGAGGACTGGTAAAACTGAAATGGCAATGCTCATGAATATGAAATTAATTTTTTCTTTGTGGAAGGTCTGGAAAATGGCCTTGGTTCTTCTTCAAATAGGTCAAGCAATGGATCTTTTTAGTGCTGATAAAGCTTGCGAGCAATGAGAATTACTTCATAGTGTAACTAAATGTCATTTCACTGTTATAAAATTCATAGATTAAATTTCACTTTTGATACAAGAAGTGCAAACACTGGATAACAGATACTCTGCAGCTTCTCAAAAACAGTTCTCATATTTTCAGTGTTAACCTTGCTGAAGACTGGCTTATCAACAATATGCAGTGTATTTCTATTTCTGAATCATACCAATAGTTTCTGAAGCAGTCAAGCATAATATCCTCTTGTGAAATGCAGCTCTGAGGATATAATTTTTTCACCCAATCAAATATAATTTGATTCAAGGTGGTACAGAAAATGTACCCTAATGGAAATGCTAGTTCCTAATGAATGCTAGTTCCTTTCTTTCTGGAGATGACACACTGGATAAAGATTGCGGTGCTGTCAAGACTATTATATTCTATTTAAAAAATTTGGCTATTGTGTATTTCTGAATTGCTTAACTTTAACTATAAAAATTACTTACCTTCGATTGAGTCGTTGAAGAGTTTGCCCCATTGAGCAAGTGCTGAAGTTCCACCTCCCGCCCACGGAAAGCAAATCAGTCTACAAAGAGCATTTGGCTTTTTCTGTACACAAGCAACCAGCTTTTCCATTTCTTAAAAAAACCAAAACAAACAAAACAAAACAAAAATCAAACAAAAACACAAAACAAACAAACACAAGAAAACAACACATCATTCTAGAACAAGACACTTCAGACATAAGAAAATTAGAGTTAATTAAGTCTAAATTGAGAGAAGAGGGTGCAATAGTCTCTGTCATCAGAACTGCTTGCGCTACAACAACTATCTCTTAGATACAAGATTATCTTCCTGCAGCCCTGTAAAGCAGTTCTGCTTTTATAAGATGGTAGAATAGTATTGGGCAATACCCTTAGTTAATATTTGCTCAGTCACTGACCACAACAAGCATTATAAGCAGCAGAATAAATTGATAAGGGATTTCAGGAAGACCACTTAAAAACATAGGCTTTTAGAATATACACAAAAAGAAAAGCTCCATCTGAAGACCTAGAAAACATAAGGACCACCTAGTTCAATGTTCTCTCTACCACAGTGGTAAAATAGATGTCAAAGGAACAGTAGGATGTAATCTCTTTATATATATAAAACATCTATGAATTACTCTTCCATGTATTTTTCCAGTCTCCCCTTGAACAGTTGGCATCCATGACATCCTCTTGCAATGAGTGGCACAGCTCCACTATCTGATACATGAAGAATGATACCCGTTTTTGTTTTTAATCTGACTCATACAAATTCATTTGATGGACACAGGGTAGTACAGTAAAGAGAGTGAATAGTGCACCTCTCAGGGTTTGCCACTGAACATTTATGAGCTCTTCTGTCATATTGTCTCAGCCCTCCAACATTTATTTTTCCTGAATGAAAAGGCCTGGCTGTGTTAGGTATCCTTCATATCCATCATCACTGCCCAACTCTGGACTTCTAATTTTGTTATATTCTGTTGAGATGGTGGAGTAACCAGAGACACATTCGACTTTACCACAGCAGCTTTAGTAGTTTTGCTTAGTGACTGATAGAAGTAACAGCTGAACTGAGATTTATAAGTACTTCTTCTTTCTTGCTGAGAAGGAAAAATAGCATGGAAGATGCCAAGTGCATTGTCTCTAGCATCAGATACTGTTTTTACTGTCTGAAGAAAAAAGCAATTCTCAATCATTTTTATTCTTCTTTCCCAATTTTCTTGTCCTTAATTCTTACTGATTAGATTTGTGGATGTATGTATTGAAGTGACGAAGTAGCACTGATCACCTATCAGGCTGTGTTGTGTCAAAAGAACCTGGGAACACCACGTGCTTGGCAAAGATAAATTAATTAGAAATATAATGATACAGAATTTTATAAAATGTTTTCTGCAACCATTATAATAAACTCTCATGTTCTTGTTAAAAATATTGAAAAAAATACTAATTAGGGGATAGCAAGCAGCAAAATTCCATTTCCAAAATGCTGCAAATCATTAAGGGTATTATTTCTTGCCTTGAATACAGTTCAGTAGATGCAAAGGCTGATTCACCATAAAATACACCTCTATGCCTACATGCAATCTTTTTTACCTGCACAAAAAGTTTGAGAAATGCAACCAGACCAGGATAGGCAGCAATTCAGACCTATTTCAAAACTACACAAATGAGACAAAAGAAAACCCAAATATTGCTGTGGTGCTTGCTTGATTTTCATGTATGTTTCAGCTGAAGAGTTTGTGAATATTTGTTAAGAATCCCTTCAAAGACACATTAAGAAGAGCAAGACACACACAAAAAAAGTCTCAAAAATCACTAGATATGTGAGTCTAAAGTAGCTGAAGAGTAGTGGAACCTACATTCTTTGCAGGGCTATTTTTATTGTGACATCATTTGTACCCCTGTAAAAGAGCAGGAATAGATGGTAGTATGAAGGTTGTACTAGGCTGTTCAGTCTTGTGGTGACATCCCTAATCTGTGCCCCAGGGAAACAGCAAACTGCTCTGAAAAGAGGGTCTGGTCTGCAAATGAGTGCTTCCATTTCACACAGAGGGGAATCACCAGCAACCACAACCATTGTTTCTTCTCAGTGGTGGTCTTAATGCAGGTTTTGTTGCAAGAGGTTGGTCTCTCTGACCATGGCAAGTCTGCTTGCACGGGTGTAGCTAATGCTACCCCATTAGGCACTGCACCTATCGTACCCAGGGTGTCGTACTTGTTCTGTCAGAGTATCCTAGAGCGTAACTTAGAGGGTAAGGAGGGGTTTCTCTTGCCACTCTGTGCTGTAACCTTCTTCCATCCCTCCTTATCCCTTGTGACTCTCTCTCCTTCTGGTACAAAGCAGATCCAGGACCTGCCTCCCTAGTGGCCATGCTGAGTTGGCTTTCCCGTGTCACAGATGGCAGATTATGGCTTCACTAACCAGTGTCCTGCTCGGACTCTTAAATGCTTCTCTGGAGCTCCTCCGTGAGGAACAGAAGCTAAAGGTCTCTTAGCTACTGTTTTATGGCAATTTTCAGTCTCTTTTGGACCACAATACTAATACAAATGGATGCATGGTAAGTCAGGAAAGTATGATGCTTTCAGAAATCATAAAGAAACAGTCCAAGAGTAGATTTTTATCCAGTCATTGTTAATACAGAAAACTTAGATGTAATTCTTTTTCAAGAACAGAAAAGTTGCTTAGACAGCTGTAATTCACTAATTTGACTCACTTCAAGTAGTAAAATGAGCACATACAGAGCACTGAAGAAGAATAACAAAGAGGCATGTGTTTCACAGTTGCACACCTAAGATTTAAAGAACCATGTTATGTATGTTGCCTCATAAAGGTTGACTTTTATTACTGACAGTTGTGAAATACACTGGATTATGTGTCCTGTGAGCAGGATAATTTGTTTTCTTCTCTGTCAGTTATTAAACAAATCTGCACTGGTTTTAGCACCTTAACTGCAATTATACTTCATTTTCTAGTCAAAAGATAAAAATAAGGACACACTTAAAACCTTTTCTTAAAAATCACCATTATCTGCTTATATGAAGAGGCATGCAATTAAGCAGCTCTTATGCCATCCACAAGAAAGCAGGAATAACCCTCCTCTGTATGACAGTCTTAAGACAGAGACAGTCTTAAAGGAATCCAAATTTATTAGAAGTATAGCCTTACACAAGTAATAAAACAGGAGACATGAAGGTGAAACGAGGGAAAAGTGGATTTTGCAAAAGGGAGGACTTTTGAGATGCATTAGCAGAATCTCCTGACAGATTTGCAAAGAGGAGTGATGCCAGACAGAGTATTGAAGAGATCTCATTGGAATTCTGCCTATAGCGTTGGTCAGCTTCTTCGAGAAAGGTGAGTTCAAACCAGATCTGATGCAGGGCTTGGCTAGAAAAGAGAACTTATGAAAGAGAGTACATTACCTTCTACCAGTACACGGGAAGATGAAGGTGGGAGAAATAACATTCCAAGAAATGGTTAGAGATTATTCATGAATTAACCATGGCTAGAAATAAGATTTTTAACCACTAGACCCACCAAATACTGGAACAGCTCTCCAGAAAAGATACCTGCTTTAAGCTGGACATTCAGGTTATCAAAATGGTTCTAAAACAGATATGTATCATGGCCTGGTGAATACTTTCAGTGCCATGCACCTATTGGCTTGACACTGGAATGAGTCTGTGTGTGTGTGAAGAAAGCCAGTTACAATGCTGTAAAATAATCTTGCTAACAGAGAACCAGCTCAGTTTAACAGAGTCCTTTTAATTCTTGTACTTAATACCTAGGGCATACACTGAGGTCAGTCTGCTAAGGTCTGCTGAGCAAGAAAGAAAATAAAATTCAAAAGTACTCAGAGAAAACAGGAAGCCTGGAGGGACTAGAATACAGTAGAAAAGCTGACTTTCTAGTCTTGCAAAATAAATGGGAAATAAAACAGAATGGATGTTTTGCTATCTCAGGAGAAGACAAACATGTGCTGACCTATCATTATATGAAGCATCATAGTAACTGATAGAACTGCTTCAGTGGTACAACCAAAAACAGTGCTTTTGAGGAAGAACAAAACTCTACCAAGACCAATTTCCCGCCGTAAGTGCCCTGTGATCAACTGCAGACACAGAAATGTACCACGGCAAGACCCCGGCTGCCTAGACTGTCTCCTTGCAGCAAACACTAAAACCAGGGAAGTGGTGTCTGAGTTCCAAAAGACAGCTTTCGTAAGAATCAAAATGAGAACAATGAACCTTCAAATAAAGAAATTTGGACAGGAAACAGACTCTCTCATACCCTTAGGTGCTCAGCCCACATTGCAGTCTTCAAACTTCTACCTAGGGGTGTTCAGATGCTCCCTGTCTACGCACAACCTCGAGGCACTCACAAAAGTCACCATTTGACGTAGAGTGCAACAGTCTTAGCAATGCAAACTGCTGGTCAACCACAAGTTCCCACAGCACAACAGTCAGGCATACAATATGATAAACAACAGAAAGCTCCGTATACTATTGTCTCAGATACATGACACAGCTTAGAAACACAATTTTAATCTCTAATTTTGGAGGCTCATTTACAGCTTTGGGACAAAGCTCACTCTACAGGAACGCTTCCAGTCAGAGAAGACCTAAAATACTCAAGACAGGGATGCAAATGTCAATACCTACTTCTGTACAGCAACGGCATGAGACACTGTTCAATCGGACAAACACTCATCCCTTCTCCCTCTGCATTTCTGTAAAGCAGAGTCATCAGCTGCCAACACTCAGTCAGCCACTGAAAGTGAACAGCGGTGTTAATTTGATGAGAACTTGTGCATCACTCAGAGCTTGACCTACTCTAACTGCTGCATAAATTAAGGCCAAAAAGGGGTTAATCCCAGTACTTCCACTACTATGCATAAAACTATGTCCTGGAAAAAACATGGGAAGATGACCATAAGCAACAAAACAATGGATTTTGTGTTCAGATGCTCACAAACAGAAAAGGTTTGCTTTTCTTGCTTCACAGATTTCCTCACACAAGCTGAAATATGCTAATAAGGTATGGAAACAAACACCAGATTTCTGTAAAAAATCAGTAATAGGGCCAGATTTCTTAGTCACAGGATGACCTATGGAATTATTTGATGATGAGAATAGGAGTAAAACCATAGTCACAATTACTATTGCCTTTGCTGCAAAGGAAACCGGGGGGAAGGCAAAAACGGGGTTCAGAGAAACTGTGAGGCTCAGAGAGTAACCTAAGTCAAAGCTGTAACTGAGATGCAGACTCGGCACCAGATGCAGCTTTGTCTGCTCATGCTGCTGATGAGACAATCTGTCCCTTCCCAGCTTCTTGGAGCATAATGCTTTACCCCAATCTTTTACTCAGCACTAGCAACTACATAGCTATGTAGTAAAAGCACATTGTTTATCAAGCTGAAAACTAACACTGTAGTTTAGTTTTCACCTACATCAGTCTCACCATCCTCCTGTTGAAAACGAAAGGAGCCTTTTATGACCTTTTTGGAAGCTTTGACACACTTCATCCAGCTGGACAGGTGCATGCTGGTATTACATATGCAGCCCCAAGGTTTGGATGTAAATGACACATCTGTGCTAACCTAATGGAGTAATTTGCCCTTAAGAATTATTTTACAACTCTTCATGAAACAAAGAACCTGCAGAGTCTGTCTTACTGGTTTGAAAGGTACATTCAGCCAATCTAATTTTCATTAAAAAAAAAAGTCCACAAACAAGAAAGAACTATAACATGAATAAATAATCTTCTTTGGAGTACATTCAGATTTATTTGAATAATCTGAATCTAAATTTATTTAAAATCTAAGCATATCTGGTTAGGAAAATATCTTTCTTTTTTCTCATTTTTTGCAAGACCTCAATTTAAAAAAAATTATTACTATTTCCAAACTGCCTTTTTATTTTCCTCTTACTTCCACCTATTGGCCTTATACCTGAGATCTAATTTAGACCCTATTAAAACAGAGAGGATACATAAGAATTCTTCTGCCGACTCAAGATTTTCCTACATTGTAAGCTTTTCAAGAGAAACAAGCTTTTATTTTATTCCCTATAAATTTTAAGTTGGATGCATGATCTGGTGAATTAATGGCAAAAAAAAATCTACTTTAAAGCATTCATAATCAAAAAGAATGTTTCTTTCTTCAACTATTGGCAAAGAAATGGCTCAGTTAGTGGAAAAAAAAAAACCACGGAATTTTAAGAAAGTATTTCCTGGATTTTATCTCTTCACGTTTAGAATAAGCTGAAAATAAAATTCTAGTTTGATAGAGAGCTGTATAAAAGATTAAAAGAGCCATCATTTAAATCACAGAATAATTTAGGCTGAAGGGGACTTCTAGAGATCATATAGTTCAAATCTTCTCTCATTGGGTGTTAAGTATCTCCAAGGATGGAGACTCTACAACCTCCCTTGGTAACCATGTTCCAGTGTTCAACCATGGCTCATAATGAGGATACTCTTCTTTCTATCTATATGCTTGTTGTCCCTTGTATCCGCAAGTCTTTTGTCTTTTTGCTGAGTACATCCAAGAAGAGTCTGGCTCTGTCCATCCTCTGCACATCCTTCAATTAGGTAGGTGAAGACAACTTCATTTGGCACTCTCCTCTTAAGGCAAAACCTATTATCTCAGACTCTCCTTGTACACCACCCCCTCCAGTCACAATCACAGGGGACCGTGCCACGCCCACTTCAGTATTTCAACATCCTTCTAATACAGCAGAATTAGAAATGGACACACAAGTGGTATACCAAAGAAATGTTGGATTATGTTTCAAACGTTTTTGAGACGGGCTTTCAGGGCATGATGAACTTTTGACATGAGCTTTATTCATTGTCATGGCATCACCTTATAGTAGGTGGACAAGTATTAATTGAAAAGCACAACTGAAAACAAAAGCAACAACGAAACTGCTTTTGCACTGACCAGCTGCTAGAACAAATGGACCAACAGCCCCACCCTGCAGGGAACAGAAAGCCAAACATAAAGAAACACCAAGTGCTCGTAGCACAGGCCTACAAGCTATTTCCCCAATGAAAATATATTCTATAGTCTAGAAATCCATGGAACGAGTCTTTGTGAGCTGCAGGAGTGTGGTATTTGCCAGTAGGGCAGTCCAGGACCAAAGAAGCCTCTCAGGTATCCAGGCACTTGCAAATCCTACATAGTAGACCCGTCTCGTTTGCGCATACATGAATTAACCCCTTCTCTGCAGATTCTGGAAGCCAGGGAAAAAGCAATCCTATCCCCAGATGGCAAGTAGATCCAAGTCTACTTACAAAATTTAGATTTAAGGTAGTCCATTCACCTCCCACCAATAAGCACAGAAGTGGAATAGTGAGCCTGGGAGTCAAATGATCCACTTCATGGTAGGTACGGAGTCTGTTATCAAAGCTGCTGGATTGCTTACAGCTGGGCATGTATCTGAGACACCTGGCTGGGAACATGGGAACTTTAACAAGTCAGGGAATTGACAACTCAATATCTGCAATCCTGTAATAACAGAGCTGTCAGGCTGTAGGACAGTTAAGCAATGTAATCCTCTACTGATTCTATCTTCACAAGAGAAACGCAGTTTGTGTAACTGATAGACACCAACATGTCTCAGTGCCCTAAATATTGTGATACAGTTGAAATTTTTTATTTCTGCATCTGTATCAGTACTTTACATATTACTGTATCACACACATTTGGTTACATTCATTATTCAAATAATCCTTAAAAACAGTTTAAAAATATGTTTTCCAGAGTAGGCACTTAGGCTTTCTAAAAAATTACAGGTTTATGAAAAGAGGTGTCCTATTAGAGAGAAAACACATCTGTTACATGCTTTGTAATATTTATTACAGGTTTTTGAGGATTATGGATTTATATCCCTAGAAGTTTTCTTACTCAGCAAAAAGCAGTGGTGTGATCTTCCATTTAAGAGACAGCAAAATGTGTAAACCACAGGAAAAAAATCTGTGGGAAGCCATATCTCAGTAGCTCCTGAGCTCAGGAAAATACTGGTCTTGGCTTCTTGAAAAATAAAGACTTAAGGCAATCCTTTGTCATTATACCTAGATGCTATAAGTTAATGGAAAAAACTATGGAGCATACTCATCTTATTAGTCATATTTTTCCCAGTAACTCCCTCATGGCTACATTTTTAGCAGACTATATTCAAAATCGGTTAATGTCATTGCTAACATCTAAAAGCTGCTGATAAAAAAAAAATTATATGTCATTACCAACTGAAACTCTGTCCTCCAGAAAGCTGTTTACCCATCCCTTTACTTAGTCTTGAAAAAAAAAAACCTAGGACATTATTACAGAGAAACTTATTTGTGGGGCACTTGCATCTGGTAAGATCAAAGCATCCTTAATGCAAAATTATTGAAATAAATATTGAAGTCACACAACATGCATTCTCAACATGGACTTTACTATTTGGACCTTCCAGGGTGTTGAAACTGCCAAATATACAGACCATGTAGATGCTTCAAAAACAAACATAACAAGGAGCAGTATAATCTCCCCTCCTTTCCTACAGTTTCTGGTGTTAGCCTAGTTCTGCGACGGTACAACCACATAACCCTTGCTCAGATTTTTGAGGAAATCATTCAGTTGAGAGAAAGAGCTCTAAAGGAGTCCATGGAGTTGAGTTGTGAAAGGTAAGAGAGAGAGAAAACTGGAGATAAAGGCCACAGACATGGCGCCAGGCAAGTAGCTCAACAATCAAGAGGAAAGACATCAATGTGGAAAGATAATGAACATCTCAAGGGAAAAAACTAGCTGGGAGATTGCAACCTGCTGTTTAATATCTTTATTGATAATCTTATGAGGGGATTGAGTGCACCCTCGGTAAATTCACAGACAACACCAAGTTGGGTGGGAGTGTTGATCTGCTGGAGCTCAGGAAGGCTTTGCAGAGAGATCTGGATGGGGTGGTCCAAAGCCAGTGGTATGAGACTCAAGACCAAGCGCTGAGTCTCGCCCTTGGGTCAAAACAACCCCATGAAGCACTACAGACTTCAGGAAGAGCTCAGTATACAAAGTGGAGGGAAGAAGGTGGAATGGGGGGACCTCTAAAGTGATGGTGTTTGTCTTCCCAAGTAGTTGTTACATGTGATAGAGCATGTGAAGACTGCTCCAAATGCCACCCAATCACTCTGGTTACTGCTTACTCCTACTCCTGTGGAGCAGCAAGTCACAGTCCACAAGCATTTCTCCCACATACCATTTTAACAGGTGGCACAGAAACCCACCAGCCTAGCCCCGACCTGCTCCACAGAAATACCCTTGCAGATTCCAGAGCTATTGCCCACCCACAAAGCAGTTGGGCCACTTACTCTGGGTGAGGAGTCCCCTGGGCCAGCCAAGGCTTGCACCTGGTCTCAGTGCTGCTAAGGACACCACTGGAGTTAAGAGCACAGCCCATGAGGGACAGCAGCTGTGAAGAGCCCCTGCCTCCAGTGCAGCCCCAGCTGTGCTTTCTCCCCATGTCACAGATCCTGAGTTCTAAGGATCACTGAAGTCCAACTCCTGACCCTACACAGGACATCCCAAGAATCACACCATATGCCTGAGAGCATCTTCCAAATGCTTCTTGAACTCCGTCAGGCTTGGTGCTGTGACCAATTTTCTGTGGAACCTGTTCCAGTGCCCAACCACCCTCTGGGGGAAGAACCTTGTCCTGATAGCCAACCTCAACCTCTCCCGACACAACCTCAGGCCATTCCTTTGTTTCCTGTCACTGGTCACCACAGAGAAGAGATCGGTGTCTGCCCCTCCTCTTCCCCTCTCGAGGAATTTGTAGACCGCAATAAGGTGTCCCCTCAGCCTCCTCCAGGCTGAACAGACCAAGCGACCTCAACCGCTCTTCATGTGGCTTCCCCTCTAGGCCCTTCACTACTTTCATAGCTCTCCTATGGAAGCTCTCTAATAGCTTAAAGCCTTTTTTATATTGTGGCACGCAAAATTGCCCCCAGCACTGGAGGTGAGGCTGCCCCAGAGCAGAGCAGAGCAGGACAATCCCCTCCCTTGCCCGGCTGGCCATGCTGTGCCTGATGCCCCCCAGGACACAGCTGACCCTCCTGGCTGCCAGGGCACTAATGATTTATACCCAACTTTCCATCGACCAGGCACCCAGGTCGATGGAAATGAGGTCTCCAGCCTCCCATTCTCAGTCTGTACGTACGTCCAGAGTTGCCCTTTCCCAGGCGCAAAATCCGGCACTTGCCCTGTTTAAACTTCACACAGTCAGACTGCCCAGCCCTCCGGCCGGTCCAGCTCTCTCTGCGGGGCCCGTCTGCCTTCGAAGGAGTCGGCACCTCCGCCCCGCTTCACACTGTCCTTTTATGGACGCCCCACCGCAGGCCCCAGAGCGCGGCGAGGCCGCTCCCTCGCCGCTCCCCGCCCGCCCCCGCGGCCGCCCCGCCCCGCGCGGCTTCCGGACCCGCTGGGAACAGGGACAGCAGGGAAGGCGGCGGCCGGGGCGGGGCAGGGATCCGGGACCGGGGGGGCCGGNCCTTGGGGAAGGTCTGCGGGGGATGGGGGGCTCGGACGGGTCGCCAGCCGGGCTGCGGGGTGATTCCCCCTTCTCCAGATACCGTCTGGTCTCGGGCGGGTGTCCCAGGACTGACTGGCTTCTCCTTGGGAGAGAAGGCACAGTCCTCGAGCTGCTTAATCGCGGCATGCCGGAGAAAGCATCAATAGCCGCCTGGTCATCGCTTCCCCCTGTTGTGTGTGTGCCTCTCGTGGCTGCAAGCCAAGAAACCCTCGGTCCATGCCTTGTTGGGGAACGTTTCCTGATATCTGCCTTTCTTCCGTGTAAATGGCAGGAGGCCGGAGCGGGGGAGAGAACAGTGCGGGGAGGTTCGTCATCGAACGTGGGCTTCGTGAATAGTCTGTTTAGTGGTGCTGCAGATCTGCAACATGGAAAAGCAAGTGCTTGAATCCTCAGAGGAGCGAACGTTTCAGTACCAAGATTCTCTGCCTTCCCTGCCAGTACCTCCTCTTGATGAATCGTTGAGTAAATATCTTGATGCAGGTAATGACTTAATTTTGTAATGGTAGCGCGTCGTGTGCTGTTGTAACCAGGCTCCTCTGAAGATGTTTGCTAAGTGATTGTAGGGACAGCTTGTGTTGTAAATGGGGCGTGGGATACAGACAAGCTTAGAGTGCCAAATATCTTTTTCAGGCTCAAAACTGGAAATTAGGTGCCCAGCGCAACTTGAGTAAAAGTTTCCATTTTATCCCTAATGACCTTTCTTCAAGGGAATTTGGCATGTGAGAAGGTTAACTTTTTGGTTTCAGAGTGGATTTTTTTTCTCTCTCAAAAAAAAGCTGGTCTGATAAAAGATACTTCACTTACAAATTTTGTTTTGCATAACTGCTTGTTTATAACTGTGTTTGCCCAGGATCTTTAAAAAAATCAGTTACTTAAAACTTGTCATACTTATTATTATCGGTGAGAAAGAACATTTATTAACTATACAGTAGTAGGAAAAAGCAGTGGTGAGCATTCTCACATAATTTAGCTTGGATAATTTCTGCCTTGACATGTTGACTAATCTAAAGAAGATCACAGAAAGGTTTTGAAAACAACATCAGTGCATGTGTGTCTGGCTTTGTTTATAAAGGAGAAATGACTGGTTAGTTCTTTATTGAGAATGACAAAAATACATTATGAACTATCTTGAGATTACTTTTCTCTATTTCTTCAATAATTTTCAGAACTCTGAGACATGGAGTTTTTTCTGGAACATCTGCTTTGTATCTTACCATCTTACAGGTATTACACAAATCCTCACAAAGTAAGACTTGGAGTTCTCTCCTTAGCGGAAGCATACTACACCAAATTTTCCATTTCCCAAAACAGAATTCCTGAAGTTTACTCTGAGTTCCCATTTATTCTGAGTACTGGAAGTGGCCTGCTTTGGTGTTCCTTACATCATTGCTTTTTGATGCTGAATGTTGAAGTGGTGGGTTTTGAGCAAAAATGTTGTGTGTGTATGTGTGTCTAAAATAATACACTGACTTTTTGCTGTAATGCAGATTAACTAAGGTTGTGCTGCAAAAGTAGAACCTGCAATAACAAAATTGCTGTTTAGTTTTGTAAACCCATCCGTCTCTCCAGATTAATAAATAACTCTTTCATGGAGTGAGAAAATCTGACAATGAATTTGTTTGCTCTTGTTTTCTGATTCTGATCTGTTTTTGTAAATACCTTATCACATGTCCCTTTCTTTTTCATGCTGAAGTTAGTTGCTGCTTACTGTTCCATGTACAAAATAATTCTATAATTTTGATCACTATTGCTCTTCTTTAGTGTCATTGGTGATGGAGAAAAGTTAGCCCAGCATTTGCCACCGTCTTCCCTTGTACAAATAATTTAAAGTGAGAATGTGCAGGGCACAGTTCTCGACATAGCTCTGTGAATTTCATTGCTTGAGCTTGTCATTTTAGTCTGTAAACATGAGTGAAGGAAAGGAAGCGCTTCTGAAGAACAATTCAGAATCTCAAATGATTATTCATAGAGGCTTTAAATCAGTCCTGGGAAACCTTCTTTGGTTGGAGGAGGGCTCCAGGCACTTGACATTAGTCAGGGTGCCTGCTGGTAAAGCACTTGTCTGTTTAGAGCCGGCCAACTGGAAAAGCTGGACGAAGTATGTGTCAGAATATGCCTTATTTAAGGTTTTACAGTAGCTACCTCTTCTTTAAGGAGTAAGCCTGTTTTGAAAGTAAGCCTTGAGCAGAGAAGGTGGCCATAGCCATGTTATTTAGCCTTCCAGCCCAGAGGCTGAGATTCAGAAGCATGGACTCAACATGAAAGTATGAAAACCCAAACTTCCAGCTTCCCAGAGAGTTCCTTAACTTTGAAACTGAAGGTGTCTTTCATGGGATACTTCTTGTTCGTGGGCAGAGCTGATGTCCTAATCGGAAAGAAAGATAAGATATATTGGCTGGAGAAATGCAGGAGAAGTTTCACTGAACTCTGATGAGAAAGGGGCCAAGTTCTGCTCCTTAACAGTGCTGCTTCTACATCTGATTAAATAGTTATTAAATGGAAAGAGGCCCTGTAGTCATAGAATCATGTAGATTGGGAACAGTTCATCCGGGCCAAACTTCTGCTCAAAGCTGGTCCAACTACAGCATGTTGCTCAGGCCTTGCTTAGCCAGGTTTTGTTTACTTACAAGGATGGAGACTGTTTCATTGTAACCTATTCTGGTGTTTGATTTCCCTCGTGATTGTGGGAGGGGGAACAAAAAACCAACCAACAAACCAAAAAAACCAGCGATGACCAAAAAGCCTCAAAAACTTCACATTTTCCATGTCAGAAATTTTCTGTATTCCACCTTTATTCCATTTTCTCTTATCCTAATTCTTTGCATCTCTGAGAGGAGCTATGCTTTATCTTTGCCAGGACTTTCCATTCAGTTGTAGAGGGTAGCAAAGTCTTCCCTTTGCATTCTCTTCGTAAGCTCAACAAATGCAGTTCTCAGCCTCATCTCATCGTGCATTCCAGTCCCCTTGCAATCTTAGTCACCCGTTTAATGGTTTGACTAAATTAATGACAGGTCTTTTCCAGCCTAAATAATTCTATGAATTGAGACCAGAACCAAATAATTTTACTTGTTTTTCATTTTCTATGTGAATATTGCTCTGTAATGACTTTGTAACCTGAATAGCAGAGGGTAATCATTCTCTCTTTCAATAGTGTGTGATAATAAGGTCATTTTGTGGGAAACCTGAGTGTTGGACTACCCTCAGTCAGGGAAGGCTTTTAACTTCAGGGTGAAAGCTGTAATCTGCAAAAGGGTAAAGGTGAATGGCTCTGTTGCTGTTATTTCTTTCCTCATTTCTGTTCACAACTGATGGTGTGCGATTCAAGCTGCATCTAGATGAGGTCTAGGTGTGGTAGGCACTGCCTGAATGTCCATAGCTGATCATCTGTGGTGGAGGTGTAAGGGGAGTGCTGGTACCTTTCCAGTTGTGATGGTGTTGTAGTGGAATTTTTGGAGGTCCCAATGCAATTTAAACACAGGCATTGCACGGTAATACTTAAAAGTAGATGTTCTGTCTTGCTCCCTAAGATTGTCAGGATGTGTTTAAAAGCACATTTGTAGGTAATATTTGGCCCTCACTCTCCATGTGTGTCCTGTGGAATAGAAAAAATATCACTAGGACTTGCATTATACTGTTGCGGAGCACCATAAGGAAACCAGGATGTATCTGAAAATGGATCCTTATCTTTCACCTTAGGACAGGTAGTGCAAAATACTGAAATGCCTTATATAGTTAGGATTAAAATGGAATTATTTTGAAGAGGAGTGAGGATGATTTACCCTTGATAGAAGAGGATCAGCACTGAACAGATTGGACATGAAAAACTACGTGGGTCCTGTTGGGATGTGCCCGTGAGTGCTGAGGGAGCTGGTCTTTGTCTTTGGGAGGCCACTTCTGATAATCTTTGAAAGATCATGATTACTGGTGAAGGTTCTTGAGGAAAGGAAGAAAGCAGATGTTACTGTTGTCTTCAGGAAGGACAAGAAAGAAGATTTGGGTAACTACAGGCTGATTAATCTTGCTTTAATTCCTGGGAATCCCTGGCAAATAATCATGGAAACTATTTCTGAGCATATGAAGGACAAGAAGGTGATGGGGAATGGGCAACATGGGTTTCTGAAGAGGAGATTTTGCTTGACTAACATGGTAGCCTTTTGTGATGAGGTGACTGTCTCGCTGGATGAAGGAAGAAGAGTGGATATTGTTTGTATTGACTTTAGCAAGGCTTTTGACACATCAAAAGCTTTTTAAAAAATCTTCATAGATGAACTAATAAAGTATGGACTAGGTAGTAGATAGTCAGTTGGGCTGGAAACTGTTTCATCTGCTGGGCTCAAAGGTTTGTGATCAGCACGACTTATGCCAACTGTAGGCCAGTCTCTATGGTGTATGCCAGAGGTCCAGTAATTTTTAATATGGTCATTGGTGGTGATGGGACGTGCGTGATGGGACAGAGTGTACTCTGAGTTTGGGAGCTTCCAGAGCTGGAGGAAGTAGCTGATACACCAGATGGTTGTTATGCCATCAGAGGAAGCTGGATAGGCTGGAGGAGCAGGCTGACAGCCTCATGAAGCTCAACAAACACAGGGAAATGCCAAGTCATTCACCCAGGAGAGAATAAACTTGCCACAGCAGCACAAGCTGGGGCCTAGTGCCTGGATGCAGAAGAGCCCCTGCGGTCTGGTAGACATGAAGCTGAGCATGACCCAGCATGTGGCCTTGCAGCAAGGCATGTCGGTAGTCTTCGGGGCTCCTTACAGAAGGAGCACTGCCAGCAGGTACAGAGAAGTGATCCTTTCCCTTGGTTCAGTGCTGGGCAGGACACATCTGCAGTTCTGTGTCTGTTTCTGGGCTCCCTGTACAAGCGAGATATGGACATACTGAAGTGAGCCCAGAGAGGGGCCGTGACAGTGATTGAGGATCTTGGATTATCTGACATATGAGAAGAGACAGAGAAAGCTGGGATTGTTCAGATCTTTGCAATGTGTGCGATTATTTGTTGTGGAAGAGTAAATAAGATGGAGGCAGATATCATAGTGGTATCCAGTGACAGAGAAAGCAGTGATGGGCACAAACTGAAATACAAGAAATTCCCTTCAAACATAAGAAAAATCCTCTTATTGCAAGAGTGGTCAAGCAATGAACAGGCTGCTGCCAAGGTGGTTGTAGAGTCTTCATCCTTGGAGATACTTAAAATCCTACAGACTCCTAATCAACTTGCTGCAACTGACCCTGCAGAGATGAAGTGTTGGACAAAATGATCTCTAGATCTGTGAAGAAGAGGAAAATAGTGGTTGCAGGCAAGCAGTTGTGATTGCAGCAAGATGGAGTTAAGATTCAATACTTAGGTTAACTAAGTATTTGAGACCTTGCCCAGCTGAAACTCTGTTGTTGCTTGCAAAAGATAGATTAGAGATGATGCAGATACTTGCTTGAATTTTTGTAATTGTGTATCTATCTTTGTTTCTTAACGGCTATAAGTCGATTACAGGGTTACCACTGTCAAGACAAACAAGAAATTAACTAATGGTAGTGTCCAGCAGCCTCAAAAACTACTTGGACCTCATTTTGTAGGCATTGAATCACAGAAACACACCTCACACATAACCCTCCATTCTGTTTCCCACTGACTTCATAATCTAAGTATAAATATAACAGAAAATACATTATACACCAGGTGAGTATAGGAAAAAAATGAGATGTGCCTGTATGGAAAATGACATCAGCAGTGCCCATTACTGACCATAGATTTCATGGTAAAAAGTCTTTAAGGAGTGCTTAGATTAAAATAATATTTAGTTTTGCAGATGTTTATGGAGGACTTTGGCCTATAATGCACATGATCTGAGAGAAATCCAAAAGAATTTAAAAACAGAAAGACTGTCTAACGGTAACTGCATTTGCTGTCAGTCAAAGGTGGATATAACACGGGGCCAGTGAGTGAGAATTGGTGGTCAAGTTGCTTGTAGACCATGAATGGACTTGAAAATACAGGCAAGTAGCTTGTAGTTGGTGCAGTAGAGTGGCAGACATGTATGCTCAATGTGTTAATTTACAAACAAAGTTCCTGTAAATTTAATTACTAGGTAGAACTCCATAGTATTTCCAGCTACAGATGTAAATATATTCAGTTTAGTTATCTGTTAGGTATTTCAGGTTTTCAGCAATTACTTTAGTCTGCTAGCATCTGTATTTATTTAAAAGTATGTATTTATGTTTTATTAGAACGTACTGATTTATTTACAGATTTTTGAGAGGTGTTTAAAAGGTGTTTTCCCTTCAAATACTTGTTTTAGAAAAATTAATTCTCATTCACTCCCTTGCCTGTGGATATCTGAATCTTGTAATAAATCTTAGTATACAGTTGTCTTTAAAATAAAAACATTTTTATTCACAGTGAAGCCGTTTCTAAATCAAGAAGAGTATCAAAGAACCGAGGATATAGTTAAAAAATTTGAAAATGGCATTGGAAAAGAGTTGCATCAGAAATTACTGGAAAGAGCTAAAATGAGAAGGAATTGGGTGCGTATTTAGATATGTAAGAAATCATAATTCAGTGTAAGAAATCTTAATTCAACTTGTGGAAAGTTGGTTATTCAGGATGTAACTCAGAGAGTCATTTCACTTTTTTAAATCTTCAGATCTTCCTTACATCTGCCACTTGGCCTGTGGATATGAACTCATTCACTTACATGCATGTCATTTGTTTTTTTCAAAGCTGAGTGGCTAAGAGAGCTCACTAACTGAAATTTAAAGTTATCTACCAGCTTTTGAATGCTTTATCTGTCAGTCTCTTCTTCTATGACATCTGTCCCTTCTCTCTCCACCCTGGAAAAAAACCAAAAGAACCAACCAAACAAAAAAAGCCAGCAAAACCAACCCTGGAATTCAGAATCTGGTTTCTCACTTTCTGTTCCCAGAAGGAGGCTCTGGTAGCATTTTAAAGAGATACAGAGAAAGAGATACAAGGAAGGTCATTACCAAGAGGAATTCCTGAGGGCTTTCTAAATCCTAGCAAGACACACTCCAGAGCGGGGATTTTCAGATGGTGGTAGAAAATGCACATTATGAACTGTCTCTAAAATGTACATTGTGAACTTTCTCTTGGATCCCTTCTCAACACAAGTCTAGTTTTGTTCTATTCTTCGTGGAGTAATCTGTAATATTTGCAGCGGCCACAAGTGATATCTGCAAGTTTGAGATGATGAATATCAGGGAAGAAATATCATAATTTACAGTTTAATATGCTTAAGCAGCATTGAATTTTATTTCAGGCTTGAAAACAGAAGAGCTAAATGTTCATTATCTTCAGCAGTTAGTTTTGAACCACTGTCCTGCCTTGTGTTGTATAGGAACTACTATTCAGAGTATTAAAAAAAATAAAGTAAATAGAGCAGGCAGTTGAATAGTCAGGTGTTTATTAAAGAATTAATGAATAACAATAAGTTCTGATGTTAAACATTTTTCATTTCAGCTGGAGGACTGGTGGCTGAATGTGGCTTATCTTGATCTTCGCATCTCAACACAGATACACTGTAACATGGGAGGCCCTGGTCCTTATATTGAGCACTGCTGGCCACCAAAAGAGGGCACTCAGCTGGACAGAGCATGTATAAATATATGGCACACCCTGAAATACTGGGATCTATTACGAGTGTAAGACTTTAAGAAAAAATGATCAGTCCTCAATATCGATGGTCTGTGTATCCCTTAATTGCATATGTGTGTTTATATTCATTGGCATGCATTCTTTGCAGTAATGGACAGGTTTGTCTTACCTTGATTTCATTCCATTATTGTAATTTCTCTTGCTTAATGTTGCTGTGTTTGTTACTACAGAGAGAAGGTTGCCATAGAGAGATCTGGGAATACTGTTCTGGACATGAACCAATTTCGAATGCTCTTCTGCACTTGCAAAATTCCTGGACTTACCAGAGACTCTCTAGGCAGTTATTTCAAAACTGGTAAACAAATGAAAACTGGGGGTTAATACAGGCAAATAATTTTTAATAGCGTGCTATAGGAGTGGTCAGTTTAACATAAAATACTTATTTTCTTGAGCACTAAATCAGGTACTGGTTGTTGAGTGTTTATATTATGGAGCAAAGAAGGTATCTCATCTACAAATGCCCTTTTTTGTCCAATATTTAGTCCTTACCAAGTAAGAGTAAAAGAAAGCTCTACTTCAGATTGTGTGTTACCAGCCTGATGCCTATAATAAGCATGCCGGCATTAAGAATTGATGAAAGATAAATTCTGTGTGTTATAAGTGTTTGTGGATTCAGCAAGGAACACTCATTTCAGCAGAGGGAGTTCCTGCCTACAAGAGACACAAATAAATGGAATTTGCTACTAGATAGTGACAATGACTTGAAGTAATTTATAACAGTGAAAGTTGTGTGTGACTTCTGTTGGTTTTTAAAATGTCTTCAAGTTTGAAGAATTGAACAAAAACGAGTCTGTAGGATTTTCTGAGTTTTTCCTGTATCTGTCACTTTATCCCCAAGGCTGGATTTTCATTTATTCCTGTTTTTCATTTCAGAGGCTGAAGGTGAATGTCCATCTCACTTGATAGTCCTGTGTCGAGGTCGAGTGTTTGCATTTGATGCTATGCATGAAGGCAGCATGCTGACTCCTCCAGAGATTTTCAGGTTTTTAAAATGCTTATTTTAAATGAGCCGTCCTATTTAAGCTACATACAAAAGAGGCTTTTTTTCTCCATTCCCTTGACCCCAAAGAATTAGGTGTGAGAGAGATGACAGCTTCTCATTTAGTTGAAGGTTCAAATTTGAGTAAATCCTTGTTCAGTGGATGGCAACTTCTTTCCATGTACTGTTGTAATACATCTGTAGAGCATCAATCAAAAGGGCTGAAAGAAGATACTTCAGTAGGAAATTTTTTACTTCATTTTTTATGGAGTTTCTTTGCATGGTATTAGTAGGATTACAGTTGTCGTCATTCCTTCCAGGTACAATCCTCATTGCTACTTAATAATTATCAAAATTGAAGCACTCTCATGTGTTGAACTCTCCTGTTACACAGAGAAGTAGTTTCAGCATAAGTCTTTTGTGACTGGTTTGGGATCTATATGCATCTCCTTACTAAAGAAGGGTTGTTAATTTTGCCAGGGAATAACTTAATGCAATTGTCAAAGTGCTGTTTATAGTGCACAACAGAAGACTTGTAATTAAAACTGGCAAAAAGTGGATGGCCAAATTCCTCAGGCAAGACAAAAACTAATTAGAGAAGCTAAAAGTCACTTTTTAAAAATAGTCTGGTACTTTAATACTTAATATTTTAACATACGCATTTCTAATTTTTGTAGTTGTACCTGTTAAGTCAAGCCAGTAACAAAGAAATGAACACCTGAAATACAGACAAAACTCCCTAAATTTATTGTCTATAGGAAGGGCAGGTTGAGTTTGGTTTGGTGGGGTTATTTTTGTTTGGCTTTATATTTGTAACCTTATCATGGGTGTCTTATATTTTTGATACTATGTAATTAATGATCAGTAGTGAAATTTAATAGGCAAGAGTGCCAGAACATAGAACAAGCCAGATTAAGTGCTTGTAATTTGTGGAGTTTCTTTAACATTGAGAACAGCATGTGAAAAACTGAATTTGCAAACTAAAAACCACCCTTCTGTTAATTGTTCTTCTAAAGGAAAAGGTAGGAAGAGAATTGCTCTTGTATAGTTCAGACTCTACATTCAGGATGTACTGTAGTGTTCTACTTTAAGTTTAAGGGTTTATCTTGAGGGGACAGTTTGCCCTGTATGTGATTAGTTGCTATAAAAGCTGTAAAGCTGCAGTACTGCAGATGTCTGCTGCTCTGAAAAGTCTCAACGTGCACTGTTGAAGTCTTAAATCTAGTTTTAAATTAGGTATGTAATAATGCTCTAGCACTACAATTGTTTATGTGTGAGTTTGTACTGGGCTTGTAGGTGCTGAGTGACTGAAAACTGAGCAGGTCTTCAATTGTCCTTAGAATTTAGGGGAGCTGATTCATGCTCCCTGGAGATTGACATTGGCTTGTGAATGTCGAACCAAAATTCCAGCTTTGCGAAAAGAGAGAGAGACACAAGGTGACTTTTACCTTCTCTCCATCTGTTCTTTGTTAACTTCAGTTTTTGAAATCTTCTTAAAGGCAACTTACATATATACAGAAGAGATGCCATAGTGAACCAGATGGACCAGGACTGGCAGCCCTAACAAGCAATGAAAGGACCAAATGGGCAGAGGTGGGAATACTTCAACAGCTGGTTCCTGGAAAAAGCATTATGGTCACTGGAAAAACATTATTTCACTTAGCTTTGTCTTTTTATGCCTTCTAGTTACGGGAATATTTGATTCATCTTGATCCAAAGAACTTAACTCTCCTGGAAAAAATTCAGAGAAGTTTGTTTGTGGTCTGCCTTGATGATTCTAGTCCCCATGCAACTCCTGAGGACTACACTGAGGTAGCTAAGAATTTTTGATAATTCATATCTGATCATCTTTATATAAAAATTTCTCCTGCATATATATAGAAGCAGCACCTCCTGCTCTTTCAGAACAGTCAAAATGAAGCAGATATATATGCAAAAAATGTGCTCTTTTGATCCATAGGAAAACTTAAATAGTTTTAATCGTTAGGACATTGGAAGTGGGAATGGCTGAAATCTGCCTTCATAACCTTTTAGCCCTCTGTCCTTCAGGGTCTTCAAAGACATAGTGATGAACTTTTTATCACACTTCTAATTAATAACTTGGCCTTATAATCATGTTTCATCTTTAACTGGATGAAAATGTCACCTGTCAGGGAGGTCTTGCCATCTTAATGTAGAGTAGGTTTAGCTTACAAAGATTGGCAGTGTTCTTGGTGTTTTTTAGACTTCACAGTGTGTTTCTTCTGCTTTAGCTTACAAGGCTGGGGCTAACAGGTGATCCGACTGTGCGCTGGGGAGATAAATCCTACAACAGCATATTCTTTTCCAATGGAACCTGTAGTGCATTCTGTGATGTAAGTTAATTTTTTTTTCCATCTTCTGAGCATTCATTTACTGAATTTACGCCTTTAGAATAGTATTTTAAGTGCTTAATGTGTTACTCTTTAGTATAGCCTTGTTTACCTGGCCCCTGGTCTGGTAAGTTTCCGAAAGCAGTCTGCTTTCTCACTTTCTCTGCTCTCTTATGGTGTTTGCTATTACACCATACTTGAATTAACAACGGGATCTGAAGTCATAATCCTATTTCTGAAAGTATTTAATGAGGAGTTCCAAAGAAAAAAAATACAGTGCACAAGAGGGCTTAAAATTAACTCTTTGTTTGATGTATCCATTTGAACAGCTGTGTTTTTTAAACTTACGTTATTTTAAACTCATCATTGCATGGCCAGAAGGGCTTATATTTTACCTTAAATCTGCCTTTTCATGGCAGTAGTACATCGTGCCTCCCTGTCCAACTGCAGAGCAGTCAAAGTGCTGGCTGGACTTAAAGTAGTTCTGTATTTATTGTAGAACTACAAAACAACACTGTGCAGTAAAACTGTTGGTCTGCAGGGAGAGGAGCGGGATAGGGAAACAAGCAGAGGAGTTTGATCTTCTTGCTGTTATGCAAAATAATGTAATATCTTCTCTTATCCAATTCTAGCATTCTCCTTTTGATGCCATGGCTTTAATTACCATGTTATCTTACGCCGAAAAGAAGATTATTGAAAATGAGGGAAAATGGAAGGTATCTATCCTTTATAAACTTTCAAGCTTATCAGTTAATGTGTCTTTTCTTATGGGTAACATTTTCTGGTTTTGTGTCTTTCTCTCTGTCTTCATCTTCCCAGGGATCAGATAATGTGAGGGATGTTCCATGGCCAGAGGAGCTTGTATTCACAGTGGATCCAAAAATTATAAATGAAATTGGACGTACTAAAGAATTATATTACAAGAAGGTGAAATTTGCTCCTGGTTCTCTTAGTTGTTACTGATGCTGGGTTTTTTTTCCATTTTATTTACATGTTTTCAGTTGGTCTTTTTTCATTCTGGAGAGCAGGAATGAACATGCTGCTGATTAATTGCTGAATTTAACACCATGGTTAAATTTGTTACATTATGGTTTATGTTGAGTGTGTTTTATTTGCAGTGGACCAAGTTGTGATATTTCTTGACTTCTGTTGTTTTTCCTCCTTTGGTATGACAGGTATCTGACTTGCAGCTGGTGTCTTACGCCTTCACGTCCTTCGGCAAAGCATTGATTAGAAAGAGGAAACTTCATCCTGATACATTTGTGCAGCTTGCCCTTCAGCTTGCTTATTACAAGTTCCATGGACGGTAAGAAAATACCAGATTAGGGAAAAAAACTAGTTTCTTGAGTAGAGGGGTGCAGTGGCTTTGCAACATTAGTATGTAATTTGCTATGGGGATGTAAAAATGAAGAACAAAGGGGTTTTTACAGTAGCAGTTGCATAGGGCCATACTTGCTTCAGAAGAATTGTGTTCTTGTGCCCATAGGGATAATACATACACGTATTGTGGAATGGATGGCAGAACACAGTCTGTGAAAACTTGAATTTGGGCTGTACAAAGAAAACACTTAGGCAAACACCAAATTCACAGCGGGTCAGGATTCTCTAATGTCAAATAGTTGCTCAAATGTAGAAGAGAGTTTTGTCTGTAGCATGTGACAGCCGTCAGTAAAATGTTTAGTCTTCTAAGCCTGTAAAAGGCCTCACAAACTTCAGTGTCTCACTTTCTTTAGCAATATTGGATGTGAAGGTTTGGACAGAATAATAGAGATAGTGACCCTTCAGATGCCTGCCTCTGCATTTTTGGATGTGGCATTTAATTTTGTGTTATTGATTAAAAGGTGTCATTCTTCTTGTTACTGGTGTTCCCAAATTTCTGTTTGCTAACTAGCACTTATTACGGCTTGTGTAAGTCAATACTGACCAGCAGAGTATGGCTTGCTTAAGAAGGAGGAGGGTTTCATCATGGGAGTGTGATGTTTAGTCACTGGTGAGGTGTGTCTCATCATAACAAAGGTTGGTAGGTCTTGGTTTGCTGAACGTCAGGACATATTAATTATCTGACTGAAATAGCCTTGGTCTGTTGTAAACATGCAAGTATGTTTCATGTAGGTTGTGTATTAAGTGGTAGACTGCCAGAGAGCTGGAGTTGCTCCATGTAAAAGCTGGATGACTGTGTTGCTCTTTGGAGTTACAGGTATGCAGCAGACAAGGTTTTGACCTTTTCCCTCTAAATGCTTTGGAACACATTGCTTATTTCACATGTGTCTCTTAATTTTTGAGGGTTTGGATGGTGTAGGTGGAAGTATACAGTGGAACTGAAGCTTGCGTAATTTCAGCTATTTTTGCCAGAGGCTGGTAGATCTGTAGTCTGCAGAAAATATCTGTGGCAATGCAGTCTTTTCAAGGTACGATTGTAGTACTGGCACTTTTTTTCAGTCATCTGTCCCATAAAAGCACATAGAGTTACTTTGTGGCTCTTTTTCAGGCATATAACTTAAAGAAAATTAACGGGTTTCTGGTACTTGTAACTGAGCTAGATGTGCAAGATCTTTTGCAGGAGTTTTTTAGTCCTTGAGGGAGCAAATAGTTCTGTTAAGTTAATGAGACACTCTTCCCTAATTTTTGTTCTTAGTCCGGGCTGCTGTTACGAAACTGCCATGACCAGGCGTTTCTATCATGGCCGCACAGAGACCATAAGACCATGTACTGTGGAAGCAGTGGAATGGTGCAAGTCCATGCTGGATCCTTCTGACACTGTAAATACTGAAATCCTACTTTAATCACCGTGTATTTAGAAGGCCTGTAGTCTGAACTGCTTCAAACTCATTTTTCTGTTGTCTCATTAATGGGAGTTAGCACCTTTCCAGTAAGACAGATTTCAAATGTTGGGGTGTTTGAACTCTAGTTCTGGTCATTGTGACTGAGATGTGCTGTCATGTGTGGGCTTGCTTGGTTTTCTGTGCTATTTGCCTTTTGGCTTCAAGAATGTAGCTGTCTCGAGTTATATTCACACTGATTTATTTCACACCTCAAAAAGTTACTGGGTTGGAACCACAGTATTCTGCTGTGCAGTTGTTTTGTTGTTTTAATTTTCAAGTGAAATCAGGAAATGTTTATCTAATAGTTGCATCTGAGAGAAAGATTGAAAGATGTTTGTGTCCTAGTGGTAACAGGGATGTATTCCAGAGTTTGTCTCTGAGTAGCTGAACCAGAGACCTTTTCTTTTCCCAGCAGCTACCCTCTGGTGCTTGGCTGGCGAAGCAGGTCATGCCTTGCTTGCCAAGCAAGAGCTCTACTAAAGCTCTTTCTGTTGCCCTCACTGTACATTTCTCAGAGCCTGAGAAATTAAGCAAGGAGAAGGTTTTTGAGACAAAGGGCAACACATCTTTAGAAAAATCAAAAGTTCTGCATTATTAATGCATCTAAAAAACATAGAGGAAGACAGCTGCCAGAAAGCGTGTGTGATTGATAATGCTGGCCTTTAAGAGCACATTTTCCTAGTCTTCACTGGCTTCTTTTGGCATGTCCTGCAGTTTTAAAACTCAGTTTTCTGGCCATCTTCCAAATCTGCTTTCCTATTCCAAATATGGATTCCTGTTATTTCCCTGCCCCTCAGTTACCTTCTAACCAATTATCAGGCTTCTGTGGTTACTACTACTACTAGTGTGTAACTTTCAACACTAACTGTACCCTTTTTCTCTTTCTAGTGTTAAATAGCATCTCCAAATATCTCCCTATTGTTGTTTTGTCTGATTTTTTTTCTAATACTAACTCCTGGAGCTTAAAAAATCTGTACAATAGTATTGAAATTACTATGCTTAAAAGTCTGCCTTTATGTAATTTTTAGTACCTTAAAGTCAGATGCTTTGAAATAATTCTTTTGTCTTAAAATTTCTTTTGCCCCTTGTCAGCTTGGTAGCTTGATTTTTATCCAAATCAAGTGGCTGCTGTCTCTGTTTCACATTCTCTGCTGCAGCCTCTTGTGTGATGAATAAAAGGATAAAATGTGCTTCTTAAGTAGTCAAGGAGCTATCAAGATCTAAGATCTTGGAAGTCAAGATCTTGAGCATCTAGGACTGTTTCTCAAGGCCTCCTTTACAAAAACCATGTTATTTGTATTCTATCTGACTGTAATATATAAGTTTTAATATAAACTTGACAAAAACATAATGTTGGGCAGAATTGGCAATCAGCAGAGAAACTTTGGGAATGCACCTAGTAGGTGCTAGTGTCCTTCTGAATAAATGGTATTGTATAAGGTTTTTGGGTTTTATCACTCTAGTTCACACTGGTTCCTTTCCATTGTTTCAGGGTATTTGGGAAAGAGCGTGAGGTTTAGAATATTGTTCAGTTCGAAAGCGATCTGAGTAAGAGAACAGAGATACAGGAAACAAACAAGCACATTTTCCTGAAAAGGGAATTTGAACTTCAGAGAAAGGGTTTGAGAGAGGTTCTAATGCACCTTTCAAGTTCCTCTGTTTTCTTCTATCAAAAATTGTTAGAAACTATGAAAAGGAAAAACCTGCTGATTTGTAATTGCTGATGTGTTACTCATTTGGATTGATTTTTCTTTTTCTCTCTTTTTTCTTTTTTTTTTTAATCCTGTCTCCGCCCTACTTTACAGGCTTATCAACAGCTACAACTGATGTATAAGGCATTTGCAAAGCACAATAAAATGAGGAAAGAATGTGAAAATGGAAAAGGTACTCCAGGATCAAAATTTTTGGGTCATTTTCTTGTGGGTGAAAAGGGAATATCATTGTATGCTAGTACATTTTCTCTGTCTCCTTATTTTCAATCTGAATAAAAACTACCCCTTAACATTTTATACTTTAATTTTGGGGAGAAGAACTAAAACCTAGTCTTTGCACTCATCCTTGTACCCCAAAAATATGTTCACTTGGAATATTTATTCAGTTTTTCTGCCCAGCTAAACATTACTTTGGAATATGTTCCAGTCAAATATGTGCTTGGCTGAAAAGTGAAAAAGATGGTCTTTTAGGACACAGGAGAGATTTGGGTGAGATTCTAGTCCAGCTGTGTTAGTGCTGTACACAGTTCTGTGAATAAGAAAGAGCAGCTGGGAAATGAACCTGATGAACTTCATACTCTCTCCAGCCTGCTTGGTGAGTTATCACAATTCAGAGCAGTCGTAGCCCTGAAAGCCTTTTCACTGTGTTGACGTAATTGCCCATGGGCCGCTTCCATTGTGAGGAACTCTTCCTCCTTGACTGAAGTGGGAGTTTCCTTGGGTTTTGTTTTCCACAGGAACTGTGCTGGGTCTCTGTTACTTAAGTCATTTGTTTTTGAGCTCAGTGCTGCAAGTTGAAAGTGTTGAAAACCTCTTAGATCAAATACATGGGAAATGTTTTTGGATGCTACAGTATGGTGCTATTGTTTATCTATCCTTCAGCTGCTACTTGAGCTCCCAGCTATCCAGACCAGAAGAAGCAGAAAAACTGGGAATGCTGGTGTTAATTATTCAGTATTTGCATTTATTTGACAGGCTTTGATCGTCATCTTCTGGGTCTCCTGCTCATAGCACAGGAGCAAGGACTGCCAGTGCCAGAACTGTATGGGGATAAGGCCTTCACAACCAGGTAGTTCATATTCTTGTCCCATGGGAAGTTGTATCCCTTGATACCAAGGCCTTTTTTACACTGGCCTTATGTGTGCTGATATCTTGATCTCTACAACAAAATAACTATTTCATAAAACTCACTTTGTTTTAAATGATCTTTAAAAGTGCTGCTTTTGTTTTGTGTTGTTTCACAGTGGAGGAGGTGGGAATTTTGTCCTTTCAACTAGTTTGACTGGCTACACTAGGTTTAGTGGATCTGCACTCCCTATGGTACAACACGGCTATGGCTTTTTTTATTCGATTAGAGATGACAGGTAAGGCTATAATTTCATTTTGGATATGGCTCTGCATTTGTCACAGGGGGAAAGGTGGCTAACAGCTAGAATGAGGAAAGGAAAATACCAAAGAAATGTGGCTGAATGTGTCCGAAGAAGTTGAGAAGTGAGGTACATGAGAATAGAGGCATTGGCATTCTGGGAAAGCATGTGTGGGAGGAAGGACGAGTGGTGGAGGGCAAGTGAGCCCCAAGATACTGACAATAAGCAGAAATAAAGAGTAGGGAAGGTGAAAGAAGGGAGCAACAAAAGGACTTACAAATAGGTTAACTTTAAAATAGGCTGTCATTTTAGAGATCATTTGTAACATGTAAAGGTGTTTTTTGGCTGAGCTAGAGCAGGTAAGAGGACAGGTGAGCACGCTGCCCATCATTCTTGGCAGTGACACACATCTCAACTCAAACCAGACCTTTTTGACAAGGAGAGGCTAAAACATTTGGCTTCACTTCTCCAAAAATCATACAATTTGAAAAGATCTAACTTTGTCTTATTGGTCTTTTGTCTATGGACAAAAATCACTGCTTTTCTATGAAATCTAGAACTACTTTGGTTAGAATGTGTAGAGATAAATTGCTGGTTTAGTTGTAATTCAAATGACTTTTTCCTAAAGCTAAGCGTGGGTTGTGTGCCCATTCAAATCAGTTTGAAAATACAAGCTGTTAATACTTTGATCTATGGCTCTCTTTAAATAAATAGAACTAGATCAAGATATACCTTTTATCAGATAAATAGAAAAGGAGTACCTAAAACCGTAGACTAGTTGCAGAAAAAGAAGAAATATAATTCACAGCATTTTCAAATATAAGCAGAAAAGTTGCGTCACTGTGTATGTAGTAACGGGTATTTAAATTAAAGTATCTGATTTCAAGATCTGCCAACATTATTGCTTACTGAAGGCACTAAGGATCTGAGTCCTCTTTTAATGTTGAGACAGTATGTTTATATGACAATTTTTACTTAGAATTTATGTCAATAATTCCATATTTTGGGACAATTTGTGTGACTTTATCCTTGACCTTGACAATTAAGCGCAGTGACCTCACTGTTTTCTGTATTGATAGGATCGTTACTACCTGTTCTGCTTGGAAATCCTGTCCAGAGACGGATGCAGAAGTGCTGTGCAGAACTGTGTTCCAGTGTTTTCATGACATGCTGCAGTTAACAGCTACAGCTCAGCTGTAAGCTTGATAATGATGTGAGAGGCTTTGCAAGCTCACAAGTTGTATGTAGTACTTAAAAATGAGATGCTACTCAAGAGTACTGTTATATTCAAGACATTTAATGATCTTTGTGACATGTACGTATTTTTATGAGATTTACTGTGGTTACAGTACCCTTTTAAGAATAATGTAGCCATTTGCAACAGCAATGCAAGCAGTAGTACCTTATCTGTGTAGAACTATGCAATATTAAAAGATGCCAGAACAATGCAAACATACTTAGGGATGGGATGTTGGAGTGGAGAATTGATGGGAGACCTGTATTAATGATCTTAGTAGTCACATGTAGAATAGTTTGTAGTCTACTGATAGTGTTTATGCCAGTGGAGCACTTAACTGTGTACTTAAAAGTAACCATACTGTCCTCTTATGTGATTATGCTTCCTATTCAGAGTGGTTTATGAAACAGAAGGGCTGCCTCCATCAGGTTATGTGGTGTTTTATAAGTTACCTTTCATTTTTTGCTATCAGGATTATACCAAATGAATGTTGTATCCATGAACGGGGATGTTCCCGCTACATTTGTAGTATGAGAGCACTACAGTTCAAAGTATTTTGGAAAAGAATCACTCAATAATAAAGACAGAAAGCAGCATGAGTTTCGAAGTTCTCAGTTTTCATTCTCTACTGAACTGTGAATGTCTGCTGCTTTTCATTAATAATGCACAATAAAAGTAAGCACTGAATACAGTTTGATACAGTTCTCAGGATTTTAATACTTGATTCCTCTAAGCAGCTTTGTATTTTCCTGTTATAGAAATAAAATTTTCTAAAAATCAACTTTGTCTTCATTATTTTATGTCTGGACTGTTTAACATTGTGTAGCAACATTGTGAGGGAAAGATGATCTTGGTGACAGGTGAATTTGTAACAGAGATTCTGAAGTACCCATTGTTTTTTCTCTAGCTTTTAGAGTTTCAGAGAGATCAAATACTATTATTTATTTTACAGAAACAACTCCATTTTCAGCTAACATGGAACCAGTCTCTTTGTCCTCTGGAAGCTCTGTTGCATATTTTTTGTCCACAGTAGCAAGAACAATCCCCTTTTGATTTCCTCTCTGAATGCCTGACCCTTCTCTACAGTCCAGGGTGTGTTACGCTGTGTCTTGTTGCCTCAAAAAATGGTCTCCTCATTTCAGCCTTTTTCCTTGCCTTTACTGAGCTACGTGTATGTCTTGTCTCAATTACATCTGACAGCCATTCAATGTTTAATAGTCTGAGATCTTCCAAAACTCATACAGAGAAAGAATCCATCCCTGTTCTGCAGTGCTTATAATAACCCACCCTCTTTCTCAGAGGTAAATGACTTTCTGAAATCTCAGGGGCAGTGAAGCCTGTCTTTTATGATGCTGTGATTTCTGTGAGATAGATTAGGATTTTGGATCAAGCTGTGCCTGATGATTTTTATTCTTTATTTTAATAAGTTCTGTCTGATAGTTACAGCCTTTCACCCCTCAGCTGGGTTAGTAAACCTGGTTGCAGTTGTTTGTTTTGAACATTCATTCAAAACACCATGAAGTCTGATGAAGGGTGTAAATTTGCATTTATTTGCATTTATTTTCCATACACTTACTCCTACCTTTCTGAGGATTTCTGGGAACATAGAAATCCTGACAGAAATACAGAAAAAGGACAACTTTTTCAGAAAGTGAATCATTCAGAAAGTGGCATTCAATCTCCAGCATAAGCAGACTTTCCTGTTCAGCTGAGACAGTTTGAGCCTTGCCTAGAGAAACTGAAGCCAGAAGAGTATCCAGGGAGAACAAATTTAAATTCTGTGAGTTGTTAGAGCTGCTTGTTATATGCTGTGGATGCATGAATTCATGAATGTGGTGTTAATTTCCTTGTTGTGTAAAGCATTTTGTCTCCAGTGCCTGTGCCCTCAAAGCCTCTCCCTGTTTTTGTGCCCTTCTCCACGAGCAGATGCTCTGTGCTGCACAGCTGATCTCAGTGCCTGGAATTCTCCACCCGGTCCTTCACTTTCAATTTGGCAAGTCAGTGATGCTTTGTCAGGACTGCTGTGTACTCTTTAATTTGAGCGATATGAATTTTGTGCTGGTGGAAGAGGGGTTGTGTTTTTAAAGCAAATGTACTTCAGTTATTTATTAGTTACATGTTTTAAGAAATCTGTGGAATTGTACCAAAACCACATGTAGTGAAATACCCTTATTAGGCTCATCTAAAAGACTGAACCTGGTGTGTAGCTGCACTTCAGCAGCTGGTACTGCCCACTGTCATGCATTTCATGTCCCACTTTGAACACTGACCAGAGAAGAGTAGATGCCTTTTTCAGTCCAGAGCTGCTGCTGATTCTCTTGCTCTACAACCTTGCACTCTGCACCACAGCAATCTTGTCTGCATTTTGGATGGTGGAGAGGTGGTGAGCTATCATGATGCGTGTGTGACCTTTACTGTCTTCGTCTGACAGTTCCTGACAGTCTGCACAATGGAAAAACCGAAAGATGAATTAAAAACTAATACAGTAGCTGTTCCCACCTGTGGTGCCTCTAGTCTGTTTTCTGTGGTAAAACGGTGGCAGAGGTGATGCTTCTGTTGGCTTGGAGGTGAAAAACTTTATCCTGATGAGTAGTTCAGGTTCCTGTTTGTACATCTGGGATGGGGGGCAGGGGACAGACAGTGCTCACTGTGTTTTCACTTGCCCCAGAAATCAGGTCAAACAGACTTTTCCAGGGTCACAGCCTGGCCCTTCTTTACTGCTGCAAGCAGATCTTAGTTGATTAGTTTTAGAAACTGTCCCAAACAAATTGGCCTGGCTCATTTGACAAGTCATGCATTTTCTGACTCCCTTTTAGCAACATGGAAAACTGCTCCAAGTTTAGTCCCACTCATTAAATAATTACAACTTAATTCACCAAAGAGTTCCATATAATCAAATAACAGGCTGGATAATTTTGTAATTCAGTTTTTAAGCACTAAGAAAGTGTGTACTTGGTATATACACTTAACACCCACTCAGGACCTCAGTTTATTGGTGTTTATGTTAATTTTTAAAAATAATATTTCAATATATATTTTCAAGAAGCATTCTGTAACTTGTATGATGCTTGCAAACTTTGTCCAGATATAAGCTCAGTTTTTTTTTCCTGATTCAAAGGAACAACAATGCAAGTATTTTCTATGGCTGCTGAAGCAGTCTGTGTCTGGGAGCAGATATTCATCAGCAGAAAAACAATTTTATGGATATTTTTAGATATAATCCAATGGATAACTGCAGTAGAAGTGTGTCTACATCCTGTTGAGAGCATAGTCACAAGATTTGTGCTTATGCTGCTATTAAATATATCCAATTAGACTGAATTACAGCAGTGAAGTGGAGACAGAACACATTTTAGCAATGAGAGCAATTTATTTTCCGTTGGTCTTGTGTAAGCTGTCACGAGGATAATGCCATGGAGCATTATGTGTGCTGTGGGACACACTGAACAAGCCCACATCACCTGCAGAGGCTTTTGGAGCTGCAGGGTAACCATATGTCCACATTGTCAAAAGCAACCAGTGATTTGGAACTTGCCCATAAAGAAATTGTCTTTCACGGGGTATATTCTCAGCATTTTTTGAAAATCAGGAGTTTTTCCAAACTCCTAAACGAGAAATTCCAAACTCAATGCCATTTAAAACTCCTAAAGGAGAACCACTGGCCCTTCCTGAAAATGTAGAGACATATTTTCCTGGCTCATACAGCAGTCTGGCATCTAATCCCTATTCATTTTATATCTTCGAAAATCTTCCTGTTTTGCACAGAAGAAAAATAGTAGAAGTTCTCAAAAATTATTAATTAAGCTAGGTACCCAGTCGTGATTGAAAACTAGAGGATGCTCATGCCTTAATATTTTTAATGCTCCCAAATATTAAGAGAATCTACCTTTAGCTAATTAATATCAACAGCAGGTGTTATAATAGTAGCAGTTGGTTTAGCGTTGGTCAGGAATCCAGCAAATCAAAACAATATGTAAAGCATGTTGGAAATCAATTTTGTAAAGTATGTTCATTAAGCACTAAATTCACTACAGCTCATAATTTAGTTTCAAAGTACTCATTTTGTGGGAGAAGAAAGCTAAAAATTATCCACTGGATATGTGAATATATCGCTAGGTATGTCTAGAAAACCAGCCAGTATGCGGGACTGAAGCTCAATTCTTTCTCACTTTCTGTCACCTGTGTCAGACTCGTACTCTCTGGATTCCCACTGCCTTCACAGAAGCTCCCCATCGTGTCTGTACCACTCTGAATTGTTGCTCATGGATTGTACCAGGAGCTACTTGATTCATTAGATAAGTGTATGATAAAATTTGCTGCTCATAAATAAGGCATGAAATTAATTTGCTGTCTTTTAACTATGTCATTTCTGCACTGCCTTTCAATGAGAGTAGTTTTTTTTTTTTTACCTGTGGTGTGTGAAGATGGCATTTCTCGACAGGCAGTATTCCCGGGAAGAACCTCACTTTAAAAAAAGTAGATTTCTACCTAGAGCTAAAAATAGATGCTTGAGACTTGTTTTCCTTCAAGTTTGCTTGATATACTGAGAGTAAAACATTTTGCTGAATTGCTATGGAAAGACATGTGTTTTAAATATTGCCAGAAAGTGATGATCTGCAAAAAATTGTTTTGATTAATATAGTCTGCCAAAACCAGATATTCAGGTCATCGCTTAACAGTCATGTAACTCTTCTTACAAATGCTCTCCAAGGCAGTTGGCATGAGATGGTAATCAGCTGTAAACAACGTGGCTGTGAAATAACTTTGAAATATTTCAGTGCATTAGAATGCACTCAACAATTTGGCAAAACTTTGTGAATAATTAGTGACAGTGTTACAAATTTTTGTCTTGGTTACCCTATCATGTAAAGAAGAATATGTTTCTTTTTTTTAACACATACATTCTTTTCAAAATAAACCTTTCTAACTTCTTATTTTTCTGTGTAACAGAAAACCTCTAGGCTTGTGAATCATCAGCCCTTACTGTAAATGTAGAAAACAGCTTGGAAGCAAACATGACTCAACCTCCAGCTCAGTAAGAAGAAGGAAAAGCCTAGAAGCTCTAAATACGGGAGCTAACCTCGAAAAACATAACTCTACCCATGCAGTTAGTAAATCCTTCTTTTCACAGCACTACTTCTACATAAGAAGTGGAATAAATGCTTAGACAATCTACAAGTAAGAAACACAACAGACTAAGTACCACAGAATCACAGAATAATTAAGGTTGGAAAAGACCGCTGAGATCATTGAGTTAAACCATGTAATCAGCACTGCCATTTTCACCGCTAAACCATGCCTCAGTCTCACATCTAATTTTTTTTTGAATGTTTTCAGGGTTGGTGAGTCAACCACTACCCTTAGAAGCCTGTTCCAATGCTCAACAACCCTCTCAGTGAAGAAATGTTTCCTGATATCCCGTCTAGTGGCCTTCTAGGATGGGGAGGGGCTACAGATGTCATTTATTTGGACTTCTGTAAAGCCTTTGACATGCCCCCCCCAAACATTCTTCTCTCTAAATTGGAAGGACATGGATTTGATGAGAGGACTGTTGAGNTTGAGTTAAACCATGTAATCAGCACTGCCATTTTCACCGCTAAACCATGCCTCAGTCTCACATCTAATTTTTTTTTGAATGTTTTCAGGGTTGGTGAGTCAACCACTACCCTTAGAAGCCTGTTCCAATGCTCAACAACCCTCTCAGTGAAGAAATGTTTCCTGATATCCCGTCTAGTGGCCTTCTAGGATGGGGAGGGGCTACAGATGTCATTTATTTGGACTTCTGTAAAGCCTTTGACATGCCCCCCCCAAACATTCTTCTCTCTAAATTGGAAGGACATGGATTTGATGAGAGGACTGTTGAGTGGATAAGAAATTGGTTGGATGGACGCTTCCAAGAGGGCAGTGGTCGAGGGCTCAGAGTCCTGTTGGAAATCAGAGACCAGTGGTGCCCTCAGGGGTCCATATTTGGACCAGTGTTACTTAATATCTTCATTAACGACACAGTACAATCGAGTGCACCCTCAGCAGGTTTGCCAGTGACACCAAGCTGAGTGGTGCAGCTGACACACCTGAAGGACAGGATGCAATCCAGAGGGACCTGGACAAGCTCAAGAAGTGGGTCCATGGGAATCTCATGAGGATCAACAAGACCAAGTGCAAGGTGCTGCACCTGGGTCAGAGCAACCCCCAGTATCAGCACAGGCTGGGGATGAACAGACCAAGAGCAGCCCTGCCCAGAAGGACCTGGGGGTGCTGGTGGGTGAGAGGCTGGACATGACCCAGCCATGTGCACTCACAGCACAGAGAGCCAAAGGCGTCCTGGGCTGCCCCAAAAGCAGCGTGGGCAGCAGGGGAGGGAGGGGATTCTGCCCCTCTGCTCTGGTGAGAGAGACCCCACCTGGAACCCTGCATCCAGCTCTGGGTGCCCAGCACAGGAAGGACATGGACCTGTTGGAGCGAGTCCAGAGCTGGGCCACTGAGATGATCAGAGGGCTGGAGCACCTCTCCTGCGAGGAAAGGCGGAGAACTGGGCTTGTGCAGCCTGGAAGAGATGGCTTAGGAGTGACCTAATTGCAGCTTTCCAGTACCTGAAGAAAACCTTCATGAAAGATGGAGAGGGACTTTTACAAGAGCATGTAGTGACAGGACAAGGAGGAATGGCTTCAAACTGAAAGAAAGTAGGTTTAGATTAGATATTAGGAAAAGATTCTGTGAGGGTGGTGAGGCACTGGAACAAGTTGCCCGGAGAAGCTGTGGATGCCCCATGCCTGAAGGTATTTAAGGCCAGGTTGGATGGGGCTCTGAGCAATTTGATGAACACAAAAACCTAAAAATGCCATGGAACCTACTTTTCCTGTGATTTACATTCCATCTTATATTTTTTTTCCATGTCCAGCAGGCATCTTCATTTGAATCATTCCTGTTGCAGCAATACTTGGCACAATGGCTAAAAGCAGAGGAATCAGCTGCTAGACAGATCAACAACAAAACATCCCAGTCCTAAGAGCAGCTACATTTTGGGGGATTGGTGCCAATCTGGAACCTGTAGCCTGGAAATGAATGAAACCGGTGTAAATTACTTTGGTTTATTTGAAAACTAGACAGGAAATATTTGTTACCTAGACAATTGAGATTTATTCACCAGAGGCCATCTGAAAGTGCTTAATTTGGTCTAAATATTCTGCAGAATTGGATGCTTTATCTTTTGTCAGTTGTACAGATGTTTCCCTCAAGCCTTCTGAATCTTACCTAGTATTCTTCTGCTTCCATATATTCACTCAGACTTACAGTCCTTGTTCTTAGGTTTTGCCCAAGAAAACACAATGACATTTCATAAATCTCGTATTTTTTTATATGTAGAACCATGACTTTAAACTTGCCAGATCCCAAAACATGACATTTCCTAACCTGGAGTCTGAGATGACTATTTTTTATTCTCTGACCACTTTAATCTTTAAACAGAGGAGAAACAGTGCTGCAAAGAGAACAATCCCCATTTTGAGGCATACAATTAAGCATTTTGTTAATATTTTTAATATTTGCAATACTTCGCATGAAATCACGGTGCTGTCTAGACATATAAGCAGATTGGATAACTTAAGGTCAACAGACTCTTTGGACGACTCATTTATATTAGTGATAACTGGATTGAACATTAAATATGAACTAGAAGGAAATTATATATAAAATACATTTTTGTGACACTGAAATAAATGCTAGGTAATAAATAAAAATGTAATAAATAATTAATTAATACAAAAACTTCAGTCTGCACATCACCTAATTAGGTTACTTAAGAGAACTTAATCACTTCAGATTACAATAGGATGACACACATAATATGGTTTTCATTGCATGTAATAATAAATGCAATAGCTCTAAAAGTTTAATAAAGATATGGGAACACAAAACTTTTTGCAACAGCAGAAACACCACATTATTTCATATTAAATGCAGCTTTACAAGAAATTTTTCTTGTGAATTTAACATGTTTTTGACAATCAGATGCTCAGTAAATAGTGCCATGGAAGCTGCCAATCAGGGACAATTACTCGGATGTATAACATACACCTGCAAAGATTACTAAACAATATACTTTCTCCTGTTATAAAACTAGAAATAAATCTTTGTTCTCTGTCAGTTACAAGTACTGTGAGAGCTGTAACTCTGCTGTGAAGTGTTTCTGAGTGTTGCTGCAAAAATCTGTCTGAGAACACGTATGTGAAATAGTGTGCAGTGCTGGGAGATTTCTCAACACCACCTCTTCCTCATCTGGAAGATACTATTTTTAAGGGGAAAATATCTTGTCAATTATATACTTTCCTATCTCATTAACAATTCAAATTAATTGGTCAGAGGGACCAGTGACTTTAAAACACATCTTTGAAAACTAAAATGTCTGAAATAAATGCAAGACATTTGTCTTATTTAAACCCAGGAAAAAAAGTAAAATATTCATTTTATCTTTCCTCCAGATTTGCCAAATATCAAAACTAAAATGTCAGCACCATGAAATAATCTGAAGTTGTTGTTGAGATTCAGCATGGTCTGAGAGACCTCACTTCCCTCCAGGGCTGGTCAAAGAAGTTTCATGAGACTTAATTTCCAAGGAGGTGACCTATAATCCCTTCCCATATAAACTAGAAAGAAGGAGCATCTGGGTCGCTAGGGAAAGGGGTTAACAAGTGAAGCTGACGTGACTCAGGTTGGCTCTGGGAACTTCTCAGGGAGGAAATGACCCTGTCTGGAGGCCAGGAAAACTTCACTCGGCTGCATGGGCCCAGTAAGTGGTGGAGTCGTGGACGTATGAGACGCGTGGCTGGGATAAACCACTGTGTGTAGTGAGAGAATGACAAGGGAGGGAGGTGTCCAGTCTAGTCACACATTGCTCTGCTTTCTACTCCTTCAGGGATCACAAGCATGCCTACAGCTGGGTCAGGTGGGAGTAAAATTTAATAGAAATTCAAAGAAGGATTGAAGTTTTGCTGTGGATTGATAATAAGATGCTGAATACCAACATTTCCCTAAAATACATGATGAATTAAAAAGAACACTTGTTAGGGTATCAACTGGTAAGGATAGGAATGGTAACAAAAGAAGGGTAAAAATATTTTAATTAGTTCTAGCTGTGCTAAAATATAAGCTAGAAACGCTGTCAAGCACTCGGGGCAGGTACCAGTGCAGGCTGTGCCTCCCAGGTAGGGAGTGCAGTTAGTCAGATATCCAGGTCCCATACTCTTCACTAGGAATTTTTTGTGGATCCCAGTCTATACCTGGAGTTAGCTGTCCTTGAAGGCTGATCTGAATTTCAGATTCAGTCTTTTAGAGTACGGTCTACTTTCTCTGGTCCTCTGTCTCTGTCCTCTGGTGCTTTGATTTTATTAAAACAGCTAAATAAACACCACAATTACCTTTGAGCTTTTCTACACTTGACTTTCAGTTACATTTTAAAACCGTTCAAAATATCTGCCTGGACCTGTTCTGAAGATTTAGCACAGCTGGTTTCTAAACTGAGCTAAAGAAATCAGTGTGGTATCTTTATGGGTAGGATCACGGCATGAATTAAACACAAAGACAATTTAAGTCATGTAAACAAAGAAGCATTTGTAAAGCTCCAGAAAACTAAATATATTATGCTTTTACCTGACTCAAAAGTGCTTTAAATACTATGGATCAAAGCCTCATTGTAAGGATTTCTCCAGTTTTGCCTAATGTGAAATCCTGTTCAAGAAAAAAAAGGCTTTTTTATTACCTTATCATATTTTTTGTCTTTTTCAGATAAGTAAACTGTACGCATACAATTTAAAAATAATATTACCATGTAAAAAATATTCAAGCTGTAACTGAGGTAATCCAAGTTTTTAAAACCTAAATTTAGCACCTATAAGGTAGAGGAAAAATGAGACATTAGTTTTTAAGAAATAAGTGTATATCATGTAGCAGTTTTCAGGCCCCACCAGACCCTATGCTCATTTTAGGCACTGTACAAATACCAAGGATTTCCACCCACCCCCCACACCCAAC
>VZTG01003651.1:58690-131782 GCA_013397845.1 Melanocharis versteri | reverse complement strand
AGAAACAAAACCTGTATTGCTGCTGGTTATTTTCTAGAGGAAGCCTGTGACCCTACTCAGGTGCTGACTAGAAGACAGCTCAGTGTGCACGAAGATGTGCTGGTGAATCTCTCACTCCTGGGGCAGGGCCATGCAGGGCCAGACTACACCGAGATGAGATGAGATGAGATGAGATGAGATGAGATGAGATGAGATGAGATGAGATGAGATGAGATGAGATGAGGGAGACAGGCAGGCACATCAGGCTGAGAAACATCCATAACAGCTATACCAGTGTCTTCTTTTCTTTTCCAAGGGCATCACAGAACCGAGACTTTTGAGGCTGTTTCTGCCTGAAGAGGGGGCAAGGGCTGGGTGCCTTTTCAGAAAAGGCGCCGTTTTCTCAGAGGCATCAGGCAGAAGGAAGCAAGGTGTTGTTAAGAACTCTACAGATTGGGCAAGAACAAGTAGCTGAGCAATAAATAAAGCAATTAGCACATGTAAATGAGATGTACATTGAGTCACTCGCCTTTCATGGAGCTATCCAGAAACAGAAGTTGAGAATTTAAACCACCTTTTGCATTTGGTGTTGAGAGAATTGTTTCTTTCTTGTTGCTGGATATGATCTCTTGCAAGTTTAGGTCCTTAGACAGCTTGATAATTATATCTTGATTTCCAGGATTCTATTTGCTAATGCAGGCATTTTAGACAACAGATATCAAAACATTTAGACAAAAATAGTAATTATTCTCTATTCAGGATGTATTATTTCAGTTGTATGACTAATTACATGGTTTTGGTTTTGTTCTATAATGAAATGAATTAACTTGCTACTTAGGGTATTCCCATATTAAATGTTTCATAATATTTCTCAAACTATTTTAAGTATCACAACAAAAAATTTTAGCTTTAGAGGAAAAGGCGTTTCCACAGAACTGTTGTAGGATGATGTCAATTCATGAATCCCAACCCAGACACACAGGATGCCTTCACACATTTTGTTTAAAAGTTACGCCCTCTCAAGTGGGATTGTGTTCCTTTTTTATCCCATTATTTATGGAAAACACAGACAGGCATGAATACAGAGACCCAAGCTTTTAGATCAAGTTCATGATGCTGCTTTCTGAACCTTTTTATGCTTTTTTGAGTGCATGGGGGCTTTTGTCATCAGTACTGATCCCTTCTGTGCTTCCTCTGAAAGAGCTGATGCACTGCCTTCTTTCTGTAATGGTCCTCAGTTCTTGATGCCTGAAACAAAACACTGTATGATGCTAAAAGTTGTTTGCAGCCATCCAGAAGGACCTTGATGGGCTTGAGGTGGGCCCAAGCAGATCTCATGAAGTTCACCAGGGCCAAGTGCAAGGTCCTGCACCTGCACTGAGGCAATCCAATGCGGATTAGGGCTGGGCAGAGAATGGGCTGAGAGCAGCCCTGCCGAGAAGGACTGGGAGGTGTTGGTTGACAAGAAGCTTGGTGTGACCCAGCAGTGTGCCCTTGCAGCTCAGAAAGCCAACCACACTCTGGGCTGCCTCCAAAGCAGCGTGGCCAGCAGGGCAAGGGGGGGATTCTGCCCCTCTGCTCTGCCCTCGTGAGACCCCACCTGGAACACTGCATCCAGCTCTGGGGGCCCCAACATAAGGACATGGACCTGTTGGATAAATCCAAAGGAGGCCACAAACATGATCAGAGGGCTGGAACACCTCTCTTATGAGGAAAGACTGAGAAAACTGAGTTTTCTGAGTTTTTCAGCCTGTCGAAGAGAAGGCTCCATATAAGAGCCTTCCAGTACTTGAAGGGGGCTACGAGAAAGCTGGAGAGGGACTTTTTATCTGGGAGCGTAGTGATGGGATGAGCAGTGACAGTTTTAGAATGAAAGAGAATAGACTTAGATATTAGGAAGAAAATTGAGGTGAGGCACTGGCACAGGCTGCCCAGAGAAGCTGTGGATGCCCCATCCCTGGAAGTGTTCAAGGCCAGGTTGGAGGGGCCTTTGAGCAACCTGGTCTAGTGGAAGGTGTCCCTGCCCAGGGCAGGGGGGTTGGAAATAGGTGATCTTTGAGGTCCCTTCAAAGCCAAACCATTCTGCGATTCTATGATTCTATTGTATCGTGTACTTTCAAATGATAAACAATTCTGAATAAAAACTACAATTCCTGTCAACTGGAAGAAAGATTGATAAGAACTGAGTATTTTTGCAAAGCGCAATCAAGTACTGAGTTTCATTAAGTCTCCTCTACATTCAGTGAAAACCTTGACATCACACTAACACTCATAAGCAGGATGTGGGGGGAGCGCGTGTGTGTGTATGTTTTAGCCACAGATATTTTTTTCATTATTTTATTATGCTAAGCTATTATGAAACTATATATAGTTTCTATAAACTATAAACTTTTAGTTTTCTATAAAACTAAACTTTTAGTTTTCAAAACTTATAGTTTTCTATAAACTATATATAGTTTTCTATAAACTATATATAGTTTTCTATAAACTATATGAAACTGTACAGAACTAAGTTAACTGAGGAGACCTGCCAGAAAGTCTCTTTAAAATGCAAAAATTATATAAAAAGCCTGAAATTAAAAGAGAATCAGAAAGTCAATGAGAGGGACTTTCAGTGTGAGGAGGGAGGCGAGAAGAATAGGAAACAAAACTTAAAGCTATTTCAAAGTGTAGGCCTGAGAGAAACTGCTTGAGAAATTCAGGAGGCAGCTTGGGAGATAATAAAAATAGTCAAGATAAACCGTGTCTGATTGACAAAACTTCATGAGCCTGAGTCACTAAGATGCTGTTGACTTGAAAAGGTACTTGCACAAAAGATTTTGAATTTTCACAATGAGGGAGGGAGGCACGGGAGCAGAGGGCTTGAGGAGGGTGTGGAGTCTCCATCTTTGGAAGTATTTCAAACATAACAGAACACAGCCCTGAGCGCCCTGGCCTGGCCTCAGAGTGCACCCTGCCTTCAGCAGGGGTTGGATTTGATGGTTATCTCCAATCTGAGTGATTTTATAATCCTTTGATTTGGAAAAGTAGTCTGAGAAGCAATCAGCTCACAACTTCATTTTTGCCACAATCTTAATTTTTACCTACACATATACTTTATTTTTAATGTCATACTTCTGAAAAAAAATGGCTTAGAATTCGTATGATTCACAGCTTTGAATTAGACTTGAACATTTTACTTAATATGAATTTTTCTTAATCTGAAGTTTAGCGCTCTTCAAGGGAGCTTTTTTCCCCTTGAAAACTTCTTCAATGTTCTTCACTTCACTGAGAAAACATTGCAAAGCTGGAAGTACCTTTGGGGCAATTCAATCCAGTGAGGTCAACGGTACACAATATGATAAAAGCTATGAGAAAAGCTACCTGCATATTGACAAGGTTGTAGTAAACTTCATCCTGTTCCACTAATTCATTTTCTGTGATGACACCATTTTCAAGTGCAACTATAAAATCTGCATTTTGAGCCATTGAGCTATGTGTAGCATCCTTTCCTGACCTGGAAAACAGTGGAATTGTGGCTCCAGATGAACATTTTCAGGTATATATAACATTTCCTCTCTTCATATTAGAGTTGAACAAAATGTTTTAAAATTGCGATCTAGGAAAAATCATAATGGGGCGCTGAGAAATTTGAACTTCACAATATTTTTAGGTTTCTTCAAGGTAAACTAAAGCAAAAATGTTACTTAAGCCAGATACTGCAAAATATAGTTTCAATGAAAATATATGTTAAGGTACCCTGTTTTTTTCATGTTCTATTGCTTTCTAAACACAAGTATCTAAAGGTTATACTTTTGAGACTTCTCCTTCGGCATCCTCCTCAGTTAGATGTCAAGTTTTCACTGGAAAAAAGACTACCTACCATTAAGTATCTCTGTGATAATTCTATTTCAGAACACTTCACAAATATAAAAAATTATCACTTAACAATTTTACTTGCCTTAAATGACTCATTTGAATTAGTTGAAAATACTTATCTAAAATTGTACTTAAAATCATACTTCTATTACTTATACTGTTTTTTCCATCTTTTAAATTACTCAAAAATAATAAAATAAACCTTAGAAGCATGTAGTTTGTCATGACAAAGATATATTTACAGACACATTGTGACAGTGTCTGCTGGGAAAACTTTGTATTAATACCTAATGATCCAAGAAATTAATATGAACTTTATATAATTCAGTTTAAAAATCTTCACTGAACATTTTGAACTGCTAGAATATAAGTGGCTTAATATGTGTTTTACAATTAGGAAATAAAAGATAAACTTATAATGTATGGGATGTTGTCTATTAATTTCTAGATAAACCTGATATCTTTATATTGTAATGTAATTTTAAGAACTGGAAATGACAGCCATTCAAATCATCCTAATAAAAAATGTATGATTTTTCTTGGTAGTCTGAGAGCTTTACTCTGTCTGAGGTGATACTAAAAAGTTAAAATCGTGTCAAAATATAGAATAAAATCAAGTTAAGGTCCTTCATTTTAAAAAGCAGAATGTCCCATTCACAAAAACAGTAAACAGAGAAAAGGGTCTAGCCTACAGTGGGTGTAAACCTTCTGTGGAGGTACTTGCTCATCACAGTGAGGAAGAGAAAAATTAGGCAAGAGGAGGACAAACGAATGCTTGGCCAACAACAGGTTAGCTTTGTCTTGCTCAACATCAGCAATCAGAGTTATTCTAGTCCGAGCAAGCCTATCTGTCATGCTCTGCCAGAAATGTCAACAGGAAGACATATTTCAAAGCTATGTGGGGGAGGTGAGAGGCTAAGTAGCTTCTTTGAACAAGCTCTGTAAGTTTTGTATTGCGGCACTCAGTTGGGAATCCCACCAAATATGTCTCTCTCTGTAGTTCTCTGCCTGCTGTCTCTGGGATTCACTTTACAGGTCACGGGTTGGGAGAAAGATCCCTGAGTGTGCCAGCGAGCACAGCTTCACAAAGTAGTGTGAATTATCAGGAATTAGAACTACTGGACAAAGAGTCCAGCTCTTGATGAAATTTGTGGCAATTAGGTGCCCAAATAGACATTAGGGATTAAAAGATCTTTGATGATGATAAGGTAGATTAGGTACTACTCCTGTGACCGTATATTGTGAAAAATGTTCTCTAAACACTTTGTCCATAGAGAAACTGTGATCATTGCTAAAACTGTTTATGCAATTGCGAGAATTTGTCTTCATCCAGTGCATAAGCACAGATGCATCGTAAGGTAGAGAAACAGAGGGGGGAATAAATCAGCAAATATGATTGAATCAGACTGGGGAATTGGTGGAATTGTTTTGTAAATGGTTCATAGACATGTTTAGAGCAGACGGCAAGAAATATAGGATTGGCTATCGCTTTGAATTGTCGGTGTGGTTTATAAGTTAGGTCCAGACAGCAGCCAACATGTAGCAGCTGCTCTGGCAGAAACCCCTGAGCTGTTTTTCAATTACTTTGCTGGGTGTTAATAAGAGCACAGACCACAGGGATCCCCAGAACTGCTTGGGAATATTTAGGTCTCAGCACACATTGAGCTCTCCAGTGCTCTAAAGACTGAAGCTTGTTTTGGGAGCCTGCTGCTGTTCACTCCTACTCATAACATCGTTACCTGAATTCCATGGGCCCTGGCAAAAGCACTTCAACACTGACCAGTACTGACCTGGTCCAGTGTTGCCTTCACTGCTGATTCACTCTCAGTATCCAAAGCTGATGTTGCCTTATCAAGCAGAAGAATTTTAGGATTGTGAACTCTATTAAAATTAGAAAGCATGACAATGATTCCATACCAGAAGGCCAAGGCACACGATGTATATGTCAAAAAGAAAGCAATACCTGTAGAGATGTTGGCTGAAATAGCCTGTTTGATAGCAATGTTTGACATTTTCTATTTTTTTGGTATCTGAAAGGAAAAAAAACCCACAAAACCACAAAAAAAACCCCAGAACAAGAAATTACCCTTTCTTTCACTGTGTACATGCATAAATTTCCCATGAAAAAATTGAAGATGTGTATAAAATATTTTTGTACACAGTAATCCAAGCCCAAGAAAGATCTTGCTAAGAGTAGAAGAAAATGTATTGACTGCCTCTCTGCTTGTGATATACTGAGCAATTTTATCGTACTGTAATTACAGATGAACACACAGATAAAAGGTCTGCAACAATGGTTTTTCATTTCACATGTCTTAGAAATTAAAAAGCATTGAGAAGATAATTGCACCAGGGGTGGTCTTGAAACTGTCATTCAGCCTCAACTTTCAGTAAAAAAACCCACAAAACTGCATGGTGCCAAAGGCAGGGTGACAAATATGAATTGGGATATCTTAATTACCACAATCTGACCTGAAAGGGAAAATGGTAAGGAAGGAATGTGCTTCTCATGGTGATTATGAACTCTTTATTCCACAGTATCGAATAACCTGGCCAACATAATACTGGTTCAGTATCAAAGACTTTTAGTGATTATTTTCAAACTGTGGATAGAGACACATAGGGGTTGAAGTGTTACAACAGAAACAGCAACCGGAGAAATGGCACTTTTATCTTGACAAAAACAGCACAGGAAGCTTGCAATCAAATCCTAAAGAAAACAATAAAATCTGAGAGTCAATGAGAGAGACTTTGGCAATAAATTATGTCATGAGTTGGGGAAGCAAAGAATTAACCCAGTTACTTTTCTTTGGTACTGTTTTGTCTAGAGAGGGTAGACCCAGTAAAACTAATCCGTTGGGACTTCATTAATGCCTACTAATGCCAATTTTTCCTAAAGCCATGAGATAAATTATTAAACACTAGTTGTGAAGTAATAAAAGAACAGTAAGGTAAGAAAGAGTTTGAAGGAAGACAGAGGTGCTCAGCATGGAGATGTAACACCCAAGGGAGCTGACAACGTTAATTCTTCACTCAGTCTTGGGATTTATTGCTCTTACTTAAATTAATGACTTGGACATGCAAACAATACTCATGATAATGAAATTTTATGATGGTACAAAACTGAGTGGATCAGTACGGAAAAGCAGTGAGAAGACCAGGACAAAAGAATACCAGAATATCTTACAGAATTAGATAAATTACATTGGAAAGTAGTAATAAGAGAAGCAGATGAACCATAATTACATGAAATACAATGTGAGAAAATGAAAGAAAAATATTTTCAGTGAAAACTTATACTATATGAGAAAACTAAAATGACTTAATTTGGTTGGCCTAGCAAAATGCCATCTGAGAGAATCTAAGACTTATTTCTATAAACAGCACAGGAAAGTAAAAGGAGGGAACTACCAAATCAAAGGCTCAGTACTGGTCCAGGAACAAATTAGTATACAGGAACTGTGCATCTTTTTTGTTGGAAAGAAATGTTCGATCTTCAAACAAGTAGAATACCCTTCCTGAAGCAGTGGAGTTAAAAAGCTCAGGTCATACATTTGTTTTCTATAAAAACAAGACCTGGTCTCAGTAACAGGGAAGGTCCTTCCCACTTCTGAGGCATGAGGAAAGACCTACATCAGGTTTAGTGCACTCATGGCAGGAAGTGGCTGGCAAACGGTGCCTTGGAGATGAGCAGGAAAAAGAGATAATGAGAGTTATGAGAGTAGTGACCAGCACTGGGTGACCAAAGAGAGATGCTGTGCTGAGCTGGGAAGCCAAGTGGAGGCACCCAAAGATTTTCCTTAGCCACCTGAGCTAGGTAACAGTGGCAGCTGGAGCATAAAGGGATGAAACATTTTCTGTGGGTGACACAGTTGTTATTGAATTTTGAGTTTCAAAACTTGCTGGGTTTTGTGGTCATGCTGTTTATATTTAGATAAAGGATCAAAAAGGTGGCAAGACTGATATTTCATAATGTAATACACATAAATACATACACATGACCTTGGTCTGTTAGTGTTATACTTGGGGATTTTTTTGCCATATGCCTGTCTTTTTGGTTTGCAACTCTCACTGGGGTTATGAGGTCTGTAAGACCATATTCTCTCTAAGAAAGGGACTTCATCTCTACATGCTTTGTGATGCTTTTTTAAACTACTAAAAAGAAATGAAAAGAAATCAATGGCAAAAATATATAAGAAGAATGAAAAGTCTCTTTAGCCACTGTTATAAAAACAGCCAACATATGGAAACTTTGCAGTGTCACATCTGAGTCCGTGGTGGAGGCACTGCTCTTCTTCAGTTGCACCAGTGTCATCATGCAGCTATTGACACCTTCCTGTATGTGGACAAGGTCTAAATTCACTAAGAGACAGATGGTATTTTTAAATCTTACAGACACGAAATGGGATTACAGAAGATATGGCTCACCAGTTTATTGAAAATTCATGTGTTTTTCATATCTTTGCATGGAGAGCTGAGGAGAATTCCGTAACAGGACTGAAGGCCAGAATCACAAGCGTCAATTTCCAGCCTTTTGTAAAACCAACTCTAAATGCAATGAAAAGGTATATATTCACCCACAATGAGAAGTTCATTGGTGTGTTATTGAGAATTATTTTCTTTTTATAAAACAATCACATCCTAGAAACAGAATTTTCCCAGTGTAAAGGAATAAACCATCTTTGTGTCCTCATCGCAGCCAGTTTAACCAATTAGACAGTTATATTATTTTAAAATTATTTTCATTTAGGTCTTAGGAAAGTGCATTGAACATCTGTTTTAAAGTCTGTTGTATATTAAATTGAACCAAACATTGAATTTCCTGTCCACAGCGGCAAAATCAAGCAACTATGAAATGCTTTTATTTTTTATTAACAGGCAATACTAAATTCACCTAGCATAAAATACTGACGTTGGTGGTAAGATGCCTGTTGTCTCACAGGTGAACAATTTCACTTTAATACAAATGTGGCGTTTTAATGCCCTATTTTGTAAAATCCTGTATCTGTTCTGCAAAATTTAGAGGTTATGTGAAATTCAATGTAGAATGATAGTGGTGTTGAATGCAATTTCTCTTAAAGAAGCAAGCCGCTCAGAAAAATGGAACTCAAATTCTGTATCTGGAATCAAATTACCCAGACTAAATGAAAACCTCTTTGCTCTTGTAATACTCTGAAATAGTTTTAATACATAGGAAGATGCTTCTTTATCCATCTCCTTTATCTTAATAGATTTTGTGACAAATTAGATTAAATTAGGAAGAAATAAATGAAAGGCCTTAGATTTGAATGCGGAGATAAACATTATCTACCATCATGGATTGCCTCCAGCAGGTCTGCTTGACATAGTAGAAGCTGGTAAGAGCAGTTAGTGTCTACTGCTTTAGTCTAGGTCTTAAGAACTCTGACCTTGGAAGACATGGCAGCAATGCTGTCAGGACTGTAAACTGATGTGCTAACCCCTTAGGCAGGAAAGAGAATATTGCTGTTTAGGTTAGGAGAATACTGCATATATTGAGTCGAACAAGACATACATGAAGAAGTTAAAAGGAAAAAAGACAATGCAGATTAATGTAGCCATTTTCTGAACAAATGAGGCCATCATGTGGCAAATTAAAGACATGACCATAGGAAGAAAAATTGTTGATTTACCGAATAGAGTAATAAAGAAGAAAATACACACCTTTCGTCATGAGCTCGAAGGAAACTGGGGTTAAAATTCAAACACAGAAATGACTTCTGGCATTTCAATTTTTCTTAAGTACTTATAGAGAAATCTTGAAGATATTTTGAAATTTTAGAAATTATTTTTCAATGAAATATTCTTAGATGGAAATCACGTGTTTTTTCTACGGCTAAAGTCTCATAGGTAATAGTGGGAAAATGAGAGTTAGGAGGAATAATCATATCTTCGGAGAAAAGATGTCAAATGTCTGCATATGAGCGCCAAGTGAGCAACCAAGCTTCTGATTATTTATCAAGCTCCTCAGGAGATTGCAGGAAATGAAATTATAAACATCTGCAAAACTAGATTGCTGTATGCTTCATTGAACGTACCATTAACAAGCTGAACAGGGAAATATTAGCATCCTGAACTGTAATTCACAACTCTAATATGCATGAGGAGTAGTGTCTAAGTTGTTTTTGATTCAGCAGATATGTAAATAACTCTGATCTTTAACAACTCATCTTCTTTTACAGTGAAGAATGGACAGATACATGTAGATAAATCTTCTGTAGAGCTACCCAAAAGAAAATCCTGGGAAAACTTCATTTAGATAAGGAATTTATCTTATGGATGGAGAAATGTGTCATAATTGCATAGTGCCTTTTCCTACCCATCCCTTGGAATTTTGTTGTTGTTGTTGTTGTTGTTGAACAACATGGAAATGATGTATTACTTTACAACACTATTAAATATATGCATATCAAAGAATGAATGAAGAGTTTCTACAACAAGCAAGGACATTGATTAATCCAAAATGAAAGCTGTACAAAATGTCATATATGTAAAAGGGAAGGTAAGAAGAAGTTAATCCTGGGGAAAGACAAGACTGCCTAGAGAGAAAAAAGTGTGGTTCCAGTGTTAACCAAACAACTTGTCATAGCCCCAGCAATAAAGAGAGTAGATAATGCTGGTCACTGTGCACCTACACTACTTACAAGGGCATGTAGGGACAGGACTAGGGGAAATGGCTTCAAACTGGAAGAGAGCAGGCTTAGATGAGGTATTAGGAAAAAATTCCTTACTCTGAGTGTGGTGAGGCACTGGAACAGGATGCCCAAAAAAGTTATGGGTGCCCCAAACCTGCAAGTGTTAGATGGGGCCAGGTTAGATGGGGCTCTGAACGACCTGGTCTAGTGGAAGGTGTCTCTGTCCACAGCAGAGGGGTTGGAACTAGTTGTTCTTTAAGGTCCCCTCCAATTCAAGTCATTCTATGATTCTATAGTAGCTTCATTCATGATTCCATAGTAAGTTTCATTCTTTCTAAGTTCTGCCCTGGCTTTTTTATATATTGCTGTAATGTAACCTGCCCTGATTATGGACATTTGAAACGTAAGTGGGAACCCACAGTTCCTGTGTCATATAGATATACATTTCTTCTCCCTCAACATTACTTTGTTTTAACATCTTGTATACAATGAACTGGAATTTTTTCTTGGATTAATCAAGTTATTCACTTACCCCTTTTTCATCTGTGATTTGAGAACCAAATCAGAACTAACGCGTAAATAAAACTATTCCTGTTTGTTAGATGGTGTAAGGACTACGCTTTTTTATCTTAGAACAAGTGTTTGTGTATTCAAAAAAGATTCTTAACATATTTGTCTCCTTTACTGAGCAAATGAATGATACCATTTCTACTCAGAGATTACATATGTAGACACAATATTTACATTTAAGTTATCTAAAACATCAATGACTTTAAATGTCGAGTCATTTTAAAACAGCCCCATACAATTTCTAGTATTTCCATTTAAAATGTGTCTGGCTTAGTGAATGAAAGGCTGCAGCCAGTGTTTATGGATCTGCTTTTATAAAACATTACATAATGGTGGATCTAAGATGCTAATTTTAGTAGAGCACTCATTCAAGGTGTGATTCATTTACTCTACGCCAAGGCATTAACAATGTAGGTATTTATGATAATCATGCTCACATCCTCTAATGAAGAGATACAATACAAGGTTGTTGCTAGTCTGACCTGTTAGTGACAGCAACTCTAGAACAGGATGAGCTATGCTGCAGTCTTCATTGGCCAGACCTTTGTTAACCCTGCAGAAGATAGAGTTGCTTAGAGAAATGACTGAGGTTTGAATGCTCACTGAGTTACACTGTCCTAGATCTCTACAGCAACAGCATTATGATACTGATCTCCCTTGTTAATGGAGTACACCCAGAATGAAATGTATACAGGAATAAGCCTGCAAAGACAAAACAAAGTGTACTCACCTTTCAATACCAGGGATTGCTAAAGATAGTTGTCCTTGTGTGTTCTGCTCTTTTCCTTCCTGTTCTCTGCTTTTGATAGCTCTGCAGTCCATGACATCCACAGCAAAGAATTTGAAGTTTCTGCTGGTCCTGTTTCTTACTTTCTGCTTCCAATTTTCTGCATTAAAATAACTAGAATAATGATACCATCCTTGCTTGGAAATACAGGATGAATTTATGATTAAACTACATTGTTCTAGACAATTTGTCTAGAAGACTGAGTGCTTGACAATAACAATTATTTAGACTGTCCATAGATACATTTACAATGTACTTTTCCTGCACAAGAATTGCTAATTGAATGTTTTCGCCTCGTATTCATAAGCAGTGTATCAAGTTTCTTCTTTCCTCCAAGTTGTTTTCTTTCCTTTCAATGACCAAATCTACAAGTTAGGCTGGATTTTGAGGGAGAGGAGTAGGAGGAAGAGTCATAAAGGTACAAACAGACTATACACCTTGAGGAAGAAATTAACTTTATGTCTATTTGTGCTATGAATGATTACAAGGATTACATATTAACAAATGTTGAAAGGAGATCTTTCATGTCTTACAGAAACTAATGCTACCAGGAAGCTTGCTTTTACAGACAAGTATAGCAACAAGAAAGAGACAACAGATTCAAAGGATTTACTTGTAAGAAAGGAGAACTGGTTCCACTAAAGGTCAATTGATGGGGAGTCAGTTGAACTGACTCCTTAGGGAGGAAGACCATTGAACTTCTCCCAACATGTGGGATAGTTCAGGAAGAACTTGGAAAGAATGTCTGAAGAAGAGACTAGTGGAGATCTAGAACTGATGTGGTTAGGATTGCCAAGGTGGTGTCAATGCTGACATCTCTCTAAAGATTTGTTCCAAAGATAATGGGTTTAGAGGCACAAGAAATGTGTGGAAAAACATTAGATTACCTCCCCTCAAAACAGTGAGTTCTGCTTGAAACTGCTGCAGGCTCTCAACAGGACAGAGGAAAAAAAGGCCTATTACTTCAGAATAACAACACGTACATATCATCTGCATTCAGGGTGCTTATGGGCAAAGAGCTGACTACTCCAACAAGGAGGACTTAGAGCTCAGACAAGTGTCTTGTGACATCAAGGGCAACCAGAATGGTCAGAGCCTAACTGAAAAGGCAGAGCTAAGGGGTAGGACCTTTTAAGCCCCTTGGAAAGATGTGGTAGAATAATGGTCCTTAAAGCAGGATTGTCCTAGTTCAGTCAACACTTCCTTTGGATAAAGCATTGCAATTAAAAGGTGTATGAATAGAATAGGATGAAGAACACATTTTTGGAGGTACCTTTGTCTGTCCTTTTGGCTTTGTGCCTATAAATTACAAGATGAGGTATTGAATGGTAGCTTAATCGTAGTAATACAGCTGTCATGGTCTTCTGAAAAACAGTTCTGAAAATGATGTAATTGTGAGCAGGAGCATAGCTCTTCAAGCACTTACAGTGGATTTGGAATTATTATACAAACTTTTGCATAAGTCTCAACAAATACTTCTTTAAAAATGTAGAAGAAAAGAATGAGGAAAAATAGATTCTTTTGGAAAGTTTCTACATTTTATGTGAATTTCTGAAATATATTTTAAACTATATGGCCAAAATTTTAAAAATTGGTTTTCAGACATTTCTGGCAAAATATTTACAGTGCGATCTTGATTTTCATGAAGAGCTAAATTGTTCTGGTAAATCAAGCATCTTTGAAATGAGTTGGGGAAATAAGTCAGTCATTACTAATCCAGTCATTAGAAACTGTATCATCAACACTTAAAAATTGTAGTTTAAAAACAAAATACTAACATTCAGCGTTTAGTAAAAAAAATCATTTTAAGTATGTTCTTACTTGAATCTTCAGACTATAATGTTGAAGAGTATCTATTTAATTCTTACAGTTTCAAATATAACTTATTTATATTATTATGCAGAGTAATATCCTTATTGATGGGCAAAAACCTTATTTGTATCAAGTAATGCATAAATAGGAAACAAACAAATTTGCCAGTCAAACTGGTTTTCCATCTAAGACAGAAACAAAAGAAAATAGGTGTGTGATTCAAGAGGAATACAATGAGACTGCATCAATCAACATTCTGTAGAGTTTCATTAATACATGGTTGAGCCTAATTGATGAGCCTACCTGCCTACAGACTGGCTCGCGTGTATAAATATCTAGGTGTAGGTAAGACAGACCATATGTATAAATCTCAGGGAATCAGAAATTGCTATGATGGGAGTGTGGACGATTGATTAATCAAGACAGTTTTAAACTTAAAAACAAAACTTTACTGCATAAATATTCACTAACAAAATACATTTCTAATGTTTAGTTATTAATAACTATTAATCAATATTACTCCATATTCAAAGCAGTTAGCCCTTAACAGCCATCCTATATTAGCAAATAATATACAATATCTTAGAGCCAATGCCAAGAATTCAGCACCGATGGTTACAGTCCTTGAGAGTCTCAGTCATGGCAGTGTTCAGGTTCAAGAGCTCTTCAACCAAGGATGCTAACACTGAAAAGGATGCCTTCCTTCCCCCTCCTCCAAGGCCAAATCCAGGATTTTCACCTTGTATAAAATATTGCAGTCTTTAGAGAGTTCTTAGTCCTTGACCTCTGACCTCTAGGACTTTGAGAGACTTGCAGATAGTACTTTCCCAGGCTGCAGCAGATGCCTTGTCTTGCCCATCAGTTGAGGTCTTGGTTTTTTTTCTTATTTGCTGTTTAATTTCTGTTTCATTTCAAGCAGTCTTTTTCCATCTCTTAAGGTTGCAACTCTTCAGTGATCAGTGACTAACCACCAGTAAGGTACTTACAGTTCTGGGACCTTTGTTTTCAGCCTGTGCCCGTATTTTTAAGGCCTTTGCTGACATCTCAGGCTAAAACTCCGCATCATAACAAGAGACATCTGGCATCAAGCTTCAGCTGACTTGCAAGTTCTCATAACAATTGGTTACAAGCCTAATAGACCAGGACTCACTGTGTCTTACACAGGCACAGCGAGGATAAGGCTTGAGGTTTATTTCTGACAAGAACAAAACTATTTTTAATGAGCATGAAAATATTTCCAAGTTGCTTACCACATACACCTAATTAGTGTGATTTTTAAAAGAGTTCAAAGCAAGCTAATATTAATTACATTTGGCTTAGCATGCTTCTACTTTCATGAGTGCAATGGGCATCTGCTTTGGCCACATAGAAAAGAGGTTTGAATAATGAAAACTAGTAGTGAGAAACTGGTACACATTTACTTAGTATTTCTTGGGCTTGTATAACTTATGAAGGGAATGAAGAAAACCAAAATATCAAGACTGACTGTTGATATTGAAATAATTACAGTGACAATTCAGAGATAGGTACTGCCTTTAGTTGAGATGTTGCATTACCCATTTTGAACATTGACCAGGGAATAGTAGATGCCTTTTTCAGCCAGAAGCTGCTGATGGGTGCCCTGCTCTACGACCCTGCCATTCTGGACCACGGCGATCTTGTCAGCGTTTTGGATGGTGGAGAGGCGGTGCGCTATCACGATGCACGTACGACCTTCTCGAGCTTTATCCAGTGCTTCCTGGACGATCTGCACAATGAACAAACCAAAAGGTGAGCTCTTCTGGCAGCTGTTGTGAGATACACCTCAACTGCCACCTGTAAACTGTAATATGACAGTGAGAGAAAGGGAACATCTGTTGCTCAAGCTTCTTGATTTAGAATTAGCCTGTGTTGGCAGGGTCCAGACTGTTAGAGTGGATAATGCTGTGATAGTTAAGAGAATTAGAAGGAACCAGACTCATTAGTGAGATGCATGGCAGGAAAACAAGAGAAAATGGTCTTAAATTGTAATAGGAGATGTTCTGACTGGATATAAAAAAAGGACTCACTGCAAGGATAATTAAGCATTGGAACAGGGACAAAAACATCTCTACTGAATCTCCTTGAGATTTTCAAGTAGCCTGCCAGACAGAGCATAAAGCAATCTAAATTTGAGTTCAGTATTGGCCTTCGTGTGAAGAAGAGGTTTAACTGGGGACTTCCACAGCTTCCTTTCATGACTGATTAATTATATATGGCAGTTAAGTCAATATTCTTAGGCCAACTGCTATCATACTCATTCTCATGATTTCACAAGAAGTCTCATAAATCACATTTTCTTAAAGCTATCACTGGCAGAAAGATACTAAAAACAACCTCTGCTTTCCTGTATTTATTCCTTATGTTTAATAATGCAGAATAAAATAAGAGATTAAATTTCAATACCTAACTGGCATATAATCAAGAAAACAATACATCGTGGGATTATTTAATGGCATTTTCCCCTTAAACCTCATTTTTTCATGCCTAAAATTGATCAAAACTTAGTAGAAAGATTTTAACTTTCCAGATTATAATATATGATATAATATTTGCCTCATTAATAGTAAGTATTTTTTGTAGACTGCCTGTTAATTTTCCACAGGTAGATTGTACTTCTGTTGTACCAAGATTACAGCTTTGGGCTTAAAAAAGAAGTAAATGTTTCAGAAATTTTCAATTAAAATTTTCATTTTAGCCGTGAACATGTAGCAAGGACCAGACAGCAATGGGAGAAGGAAGAAAACTTATGAAAGCCACATTTCACAGTTTCACACTAAAAAAAAAATTTCTCTGGCAGCATCCTCAATCTTTTTGGCTTCTGCGGTTTATGTGTCCTGATTCAATTTCGATAGCACTTTCTCAGCTGAAGCCTGAAGACTTCTAGGCTAAGGAATGCATTCTTCATAGCAACTTCAATCTGCCTACTGCCATACAGATGTAAAAAATACTTTTTTTTTTTTTCCCCAAGGAGGGGTAAGACATTTATATTTGTCTATTATTAGCCTAAATATGTAATTTGCATAAGACACCATATTTCTAGCTTTTGGCTTTAAACTGTGCAATTAAAAAGAGTAATCATAACACAAAAAAAAAAAAAAATTAGATTCCAGATTCCTGGCTCGGACTTAAGTTACCTTTTCACTTTCTGTGTCTAAGGCAGAAGTAGCTTCATCCAGTAGCAGAATTTGAGGCTTACGTACAAGAGCTCGAGCAATAGCAATACGTTGTTTCTGGCCACCAGAAAGCTGGGTTCCCTTGTCTCCTACACGGGTATTGTATTTCTGGAAATAATATATTCAGTTCAGGCTATGAATGAAAATCAGTTCAGATGTATATTGAAGAATATCAACTCTGACACCAGCCACACATAATCTGTATATTCCATGCCTGTAGCTCTCTGAAAACAACTGACCAGAATTTCTATCTGCCACAGATCTATAGATCTTTCACTGGTAGACTTCTTTATAACATTAAGCGTTTGATAAATTCAAAGCAACAAGCCCCTCTAAGGTTGAAAGGGAAATGTTATTCTCAATCAGAAGACACAACACCAAAGGTCAGTAAAAGTCTGTGCCAATGCTGGGCTTCGAACTCTGACAAATCATGCAAAGTGAGATGAGTATTCATGGGTAGTGTGATTAAATTTTTAGCCTTTCTGAATACTTGTAATTACATCTTCCTGGTCACCGCATGGGACAAGATTTTGTGCATGGCAGACCTTTCATCTGACCCAAGACGCTCATTCTTACATTATTATGTGTTTGTCATATATATGTAGGTGAAAAAATTATTAGTAATTTTCAGACCATAGGAACACTTGAAATTTAAATTCTGGCTAGGTAGAACTGGAAGAAAGTGTAAACTCATCAGTCTAGCAGAATCTTTTACATATGCTTGAGACAGACAGGAACTTAAAAAGAAATGTTCAACTTTAAAAACACCACCCCTTACTACCAGCTCTCAGTTAGTTACAATTGTGTGTTTTCTTCCCTGAGATCTTATAAGTTCCACTCTGCACCTGACAATAGAATCTCCCAGGGTGAAATAAGTATGATAAACACAATTAGGTAAGGACAATATTTAAAAAATAGTTTCAGATCTATTTTCATCTCAGAGAATTATTGTACCCCAGGTAATTATAAGCAGACACAGTTTTTCCCTGCCACTTTAGTTCACATTCAGAAGGAAAGAAAGGGAATAACATACATCTGGCAGTGAGTCAATGAAGGAATGAATATTGGCTTCTTTTGCTGCACTAACAATTTCCTCAAAGGACACCTGACGACTGTTATCTCCGTAGGCGATGTTTTCAGCAATAGTGAAGTCAAACAGGATTGGTTCTTGTGAGACGATACCAATATGAGCTCTCAACCACTTGATATTCAGTGCCTTTGCATTTTTGCCATCAAAAAGCTGAGAAAGCAAACGTTTCAAATTTTAGTCACATGGCTATATATGAATTTGAGACTTACTATAAATTCATACACAGAAGTTGTGCAATTGCAGTTCTTTCCTTAGCTCTTTCTTCCCAATTGCAAGCCCACATAATCCCTTCCCCTCCTTCTCATCTATGTTCCAAAATTTTCTAATTCATAGAAGTGAATGCTGCCTCAGTCCTTTTCTTTACTTCAATATTTAATTAGGATTTTGAAGACAGGGGAAGATAGGATATGCTGAGGCAACTTCAAAGAACTTTGGGTAAAGTTCTTTCAGTTGTTTCTTCAGCAGGAAAATTTTCCTCTATTTTGCATCTATAAAGAAGAAATTTACTTCTGCGTTCCTTAAGATGTCATTTGCAGCCAGTTTTCTTTATTGGCAACTCATAGTTCTGCTAAATTTGCCTGCTGAATTGCTACCATTGTCTATTAGATAAATGAAAACAGAATTTTTATTTCTCTTTTTTATGTATCAGTTTCATAATTACACAAGTCGCCTTGGGCACAAATACACTAGGATATTAAGAGGGCTGTTGCATCTCCACTAGAGTGACTTGGAGCAGCGCTCAGGCTCTCTGCTGGGTGACATGATCAGCTGCATAGTGAAGAATTGCCCCCTTCATAGCATGGCTGTTGGAGGAGATTATTCTACTAACTCCACAGTTGGTGCTAGAACAGTCAGTTTTCAGCCAAAATAACTTTTTCTTCAAAGGAAAAGGTGTCATAATGAACCTGATTCAAAATCCAGTGAAATGAGGGAACTTTTGTGAACAGCTGTTCTGGCAGTTATTGCTTAAAGCTAAACCTCTGTCACTCAGTTCACAGTGCAACCCAGCTCGAGAATTAGTCCAACACTTCAGTGCTTTCTATGGCACAGGTCTGTGCTTTATGCTTCAGAAAACTGTTGTTGGTTATTTATGGACATAAGGTCAGAAACATTGGTAAGGAAGTTGCACTTTGTTAAACACACTTTTGGGGCACCTATGCTGCTTCTTTCTACACATCATTTTGCTACACTTGTCCTTTTCGGGCACTTTTAACCTCAAAAAAATCTTTTCCATTGCATCTAGGTCTTACTTAAGTACTGTTCCATGTTTTGTGAGTATCTCTGCACAGACAAGTTCTAAAATCCTTCTTATTCTCACCTCATTCAGGCCAAAATATGTTTTCTGTTTCAGACAAAACCTCTGAGCACATTTACATCAAAGAACAACAGCAATTAACAGTACTATTATGTGAAAAAAAGATTGTGAAGTTGCTGAATGAGTAGTGTAGAAAACCCTACATATATTTTAAACCAAAATTACTGAAAGTATTTGCAATCCATCACTTGATAAGCAGGCATACTCATAAAGATGTTTCTGACAAGCAAAAACTATGAAAAAAATTACTTTTGTCAATGTTCACTGGTTTTTTTTGAAAGAACCTAGATGGCAAATTCTATTACTAGCTCATACAGAAGTAGATACATTTATTTATCAGTTTTTAAACTTTCCTTATTATAAAAACCTCAGGAAATTTGCCCTGAATTTAAAACTGTCATTAGACTGTGGATAAGGCATATTTTTACCGCACAGATCTTTATTAATTCATTGTAATGTGGGAAAGCGGGACTTATATACATCTCATTTAATTAAGGACACCCAATGAGTCACTGCTGATCTTTAACATTAAAAATACTTAAAAAATAAAACTAGAAATATGTACTGTACTTATCACATCATGTAAAACCAATTAAGAACACCCTCACTTAACCTGTTGACATGTTCTTGCAAAAATACTTACCATTTCTCCATCAAGTGGGTCATAAAATCTCTCGAGCAGCTGAACAACGGTGCTCTTTCCACAGCCACTGCTACCAACAAGAGCCAGAGTTTGTCCCTTTTCTACTTTTAGATTCAAACCTTGAAGGATTTTGACTTCTGGTCGGTTTGGGTAGTTAAATGCCACATCTTTGATTGTAATGTTTCCCTCAAATATTTCCTATAATTAAAATAGTATCATTGTTACATCTTTAAGACAATTTCACAGATTATTAAAAGAGAACTGCAGAAGTATCCCCACCCCCCCAGAAATCAATAGAGAATTTCAAAACAAATACGCTTTTGTCTCTATGTGCAAAAGCTGGACTCACAATAGAGAACTTGGTCCATGTTGTGTTCAGATAGTGTCAAGAACACACTGCGATAAGGATGTAATCAGAAGGAGAGGAAGAATCCGCTTGAAGGAAGTGAGGAGAGTGCTGTCCATATTACCAATAAATAGTATCGCCCATCACACATGGCTTACTTACAGGCTTGTCTCCTTCCTCACTGTAACTATCTATTGAGGGCACTCTTTCAAACAGCAGAAACAAGTGGGCTGCTGATATCTTGGCTTTGGCATAGTCTGGAGCAAAAGAACTGGTTTGTCCTAGTGCCATTGCACCAAATACAACAGCTGAAAACACTCTATAAAAGAAATCAGGGAAAAAAAATCAACAGACAATGAAAAAAAGGACAGCGGAAATGTGGCTGCAGTCAACTTTTACTCAGAGAAAAAAGAGGGCTAAATTTAGAAAGAATAAAGTAGTAATCAACTATTATTGCTTTAATTATTCATTTAGCTCCGGAAATTTCTTTTTTACTCTCCTTTAATGACATGAGATAAACATGCCTGCATTCCAAATTCAGTGTTTTAATTACTTATTAGCAGTAATTTCTTTAGTTATTAATTCCAGTTAGTATATTAAGTCTCAGCTGGGGCTATGAGGAAAGGGATCAATGGATGGCAAAATTGTTACTCTAATCCTGTTCTATCATCACTGTGGTTTGCTATGGTTCAACGACCTTTGGGAGTTAGTGATCACTTTTTAAAGCATCAATGAAAATAAGAAATCAAGCCTGTAACAAGGTGACAATAAAGATTTCATTTTCTACCACATCTCAGCCGGAAAAAAAATGCAAGGTTTACAATACTGATAAAGGTGGAAAACGATGTTGTTATTGGTTTATGGTGACTTTTATGTAATTTTACAGAATTTTATGTGATCTGTAGGCTACATTGCAATAGTTTAAGAACCTGTTGTCTTCAGCTACTACTTACTGCCACACACCATAGAAATAAAATCATCACCAAGAAAAGCTATTTGATATATGACACCTCTTAGCCTGTTTCAAGGCAAAGTAAAACAGATTAATTTTTATTAATTTTGTCTTTTTTCTTCAGAACTACATAAAGTAGTCTGCTTTATTCTGCATTTGAACGGCCTAGATGGGCTCATGCAGTTTTTGCTCAAACCCTCCCTTTCAAATCTAACCAAAAATTCACTCAGCTGGCTAGAGATGTTCAGCCAGCAGATGGGATGCAGACACTTTCTAACATCTTCTGGTCAAAATCAGCTGTGTTAATTATATTTAATTAGGTTGGCCACAAAAAATCACCATGGTTGACCTTCTTAGGTATTCAAGTCACTGATATCCGCACTGGTAGGATTGCAGTCTTTTATACTTGTTTCCATAGACCTGTATTGAGATTTTGCTCTTAAATTATAACTAATTTTTCTGGACAGACAGAAAAGAAGATTGCAAAAGAGATACTTACAGAAATACACTTTTATACTCCATGTGTCCATTTACCACTAGATAGGCACCAAAACGGAAACAGCCGGCATAGGTAAAGAACATCATTGCTTGTGAAAGGGCAAAACAAAAGCCAAATATATGTGCCTTCTTCACAGAATTTCTGTATAGAAAGAATGCACATTTTCATCAAAGTGTGCAGTCATACTGAAGGCCTAGTACACAAAAAACAATTGACTTCAATTGGTACTGTCATGAATGGAAAGTTTACATACACTGAAACATTAACTAAAAACACATCTTCTCTCTCGTAGGGCAGTAAGTTCTTATTTATACTAGAAAGATGAAACAACAGAAAGATGAAAGTCTTGGAGCAATCCCATCAGTGTCAACCCTGAGAATGGTTAGGAACTGTTCTGCAAATTGTGAAATATGAACTCAAAACCCATCAGCCTAAGAAAAAAGCTAAGTAATATCTTTTATGTCCTGCACCGTGCTCTAACCACTCAGTTATTATGGTAGATGTGTTAGTGGCACCCCTGCTTCTTTCCAATTGTATCTGTGTACATATACTTTCATTTCTTTTACTTTTCTCATGGATGTCTGAAAATGAAACATTCTATTCTGGAACAAATAAAACTTTAATTGGTATAATCTTTTTAGTTGTTTACTTTAAGACTTAAATTTTGATTTAGTCCAGACAGACATATATTACTTTATTTTCAGCCCCAAACCAGTAAGTAATTATTCAAATGTTTTCAATCTTACTAGCACTTTAAAAAATGGCTTAATGTAATATTCAAGTTACATTTAAAAAGCTTTAATTAAATATCCAAAACAAATCAGGTGGAAATTTAGATTAGACCACTTTGAAAGCTCACTTAAAACTCACAATTTTCCAAACCAAGTGACATTGTAATAGAAGATACCAATATTATAACAGAAAATTAATTAAATCAAATTCTAAAAAATGTTGACTGGTGGTGGTTGCATTTGTCAATAAAAATAGGCAAAATATTGACATGAATTCTGAGATAATTAAATTATACATTAAATCATACACACTACAAAAAATCTATTTTTGTTGTACTAAATGTTTGCAATTTATTACAGACTTTTTTTTTAGTTTAGTTATTTTTATTATACCTGTATGGTACAATCAAATGTTCTCCATACATCGACTCAAATTTTCTTTCTCGGGTCAAGCTAACAACAGTTCTAATATTTTCTATTGCTTCTGTGGCAATCTGCAATAGAAAAACAAATGTTTTAATCAAAAGTTAAGATTACGTTGTAATTCTTTATTCTAGATTAATAAAACTATTCTGTTGGAATATAATACTATATTTTATACTGGTTATTAAAATCATAGACTGTTGATATAAAAATAAACATTTTATATTTTTCTTTCTATGACAATGAGATTTTCTTACAACACTCAGAATTTTCTGATGAGACCTCTTTAATGTTCTACCAGTATGTGACATTAGACAGTAATGAAAATTATGGAGAAGATACTCAAGAAGAAAAAAGGCATATTAGCACTCAACTACTAGTCCACTGAGTTTGGGCTATAATCAAAATGTCCAGGTTACTTATGTGCCTTAGAGCCTGACTTAGATCTCAGCAGTAAATATTTGTTCTGACACCTTCTTTTAGCTTGCAGATTCTTTAGACTTGAGTTGTTTGCATACATAAATGTGCCAGGGGAGATTCACATTAGATACTAAAAAAAAAAAATAAAAAATTCACTGTTACTGTGGTCAGGCATTCAAATAGATTGCTCAGGGAGCGGTGGAGTCACTGTCTTGGCAAGTGTTCAAGAGATGGATGTGGCACTTGGGGATATGGTTTAAGGGTGATTATAGTGGTGCTGGCTTGATGGTTGGACTTGATGACATTGAAGGTCTCTTCCAACCTTGATGATTCTGTGAAAAGACTCTCAAGGCTTTAATGCATTTTGCTAAAATATACATTTCATGTAATTTTAGTTTAATTAAGACCATAAAGTAAGGTTCCTTAGTAACCTAAGTTCAGCAACTCTTTGCAGAAAGTAAATTTTTGAGGTGGAAAACTATTTTTACTGAAAAAAACCCGTATTTTTTAAAAAATTAAAATTGAATAAAATGTCTAGTGCATTGCTTAAAATGTCCAGTGCTTGCTTACACGGCCTTGAGAAGGGAAACTTACATTGCTATGAAAAGAAAATATTTTTTAAGTTAAAAAAAAAAAAAAATAGATGTTTTCAATACCTGCGCTAATTTTTCAAAATATGCTGCACTAAGAAAGTCTTTAGTGTCTATTCCAAGAATTTTCAACTACTTTCTGTCACATCCTACAACAAAACAACATAAAATAAATGCTCATCCCTTAGAGAGAAGCAGAAGAAATGTACCCAGTTGAAAGGAAAGGAATGGAATTGCATGACCTCAGATAAATGATTTTCTCTTCAGCAACTTTTGAAAACAGTAGGACATAGGAAGAGATTTTAGAAGAGTTTTACCTTGAAAGTAATATCTGGGAAGTGATGAAATAGTTGTTCTGTCCCAAAAGGATTTTTGGAATGAAGTGACATTAAATGCCTTCATTTAATTTGTTAAACAAGAGTCTAGCCTTCTTGCTTTTCAGTTCTCATCTTTCTCTTCCACTCAAGAAACAAAGGAATGGCAAACAGAAACCAGTGGATATACACATATTATCACTGCAAACATTAATAAGATGAAGGAGGGGAGAGAAAAAAAGACCAGTATAACAAACATAAGATAGATGGCATGCCAAAAAGGGAAAAAAAAAAAAGATAATGTCAAAATGAGGATGGTTGCAAAACAAGGAAAACAAAGATGAATAGAAAAGGAATGAGAAGAGAATATGCCTGAATTGTGTTTAGCACATTCCAAGACTTAACAACTACAAAAATATTAATTGGTTAATGACATAAGTCTTCGATTATTACTGAAGAGGTGTGATGCTCTGTAGGTCTACTAGTGTAACCGCCTGTCTTTGGAACTTACATATAGTAAAATGTTCTGTATTCAGAAGGAACATATCCATTAGCAATGCTTTGGTAAATATGACTGCATCTGTATACATTATACAGAAATAGATTAATTGCTTTAGACCCACCTTTCCTGCAGCTTCCAGCTCTTGTTTATCTTTCTTAGCATGTCCAGCCAACATCTTCATTTCAATCATTCCTGCCACTGCAATGATGGGCACAACAGCTAAAAGTAGCAGGGTCAGCTGCCAGCCATAAATTAATGATATAATTATCCCAGTCCCCAGGTTGGCTATGTTTTGGGCAATTAATGCTAGTCTGACACCAGTTGCCTGGAGAAAGAAAAAAAACATTTCTTACTAACATAACTGCACTTTAAATAAGGAAAGCATTTTCACCCACAGAATTCTTGATTCTCAAAACACTGCTTAGAAAGCCTTAACTCAGTTTTGCTATTTTTCAAAATGGGAGTTTCTTAAATGCTTTTGTAAAAAATTATCTAGATCATATTTATTACTTCTTTCTCATATTTAAATTTACTCTGCAATTTCTAGATTTTGCTCTTGAAACTGAACAAACTTTACACTCATCACATACTCACATTTACATCTAAACATTAAAATCTGTCATATTTTCTAGACCACAGAGCTAGCTTTACAAGTCATCACACGGAGCCCAGTGAAGAAGAAAATTAAGTATTTAACCCTTCCTATGGAAATAAAGCCAAAGATACTTCAGAATTATTCAGTTCAGAAAAAAACCCAGCACGTAACTTCATGTAGCAGTAAAAATTTACTTAAGCATACACAAATAATTACATTCTGTGTACTTTAGCTTGATATTACAGACCCCTGAAAGTACACAATTTACTTTTAAAGAATCTCCAAAAAGTAACAGAGAAAAGGAAGTCTACTGCTCACAGTTCTTTTTTTTTAAAATAAGAAATCTGTACAATCAAAAAAATAGCAGAAGATCGTAAACTGAATAAATTTAGTTGCATGTCTTTAGGTGAATAAGACCTCTTTAAAAAGACTTCTTAGGTAAGAGATTCCCAATAAATTTGTTTAATAATGAAGATGACAATACAGCACAATAGTAAACTTTAGAAAAAATTTATTTGGAAATAAGTCTGTAAACATATATTACCATAATTGTCATAAAGTGCATCAGTGCATTCTCTACTAGCTATTGTTTTATAGTAAATTTTAGTTGTCAAAATCAAGACTGTTATCCAGCCAGTCAAACCCAAGCTGCAACTTCACTACATACTAAACCAAAAATGAAAACTTCCAACCCAAAATTTTACTTACTCCTTTCACTTGAGAGGCATCATTTGCAAGTCTTGTAGTTAATGCTCCAGTGCTATTTTTAGGATTATCAAACCAGCCCATATCCTATAACAAGAAACATTATTTTCAAGATCAGATTTTGGGCATTTCAAATAAACTGCAAAGTAAATCTGATATGTGGCAGTGCCTCAGTTCTGCATATTTAAATAAGTTTAATTCCATCATCGCACATTGAATACTTTTAGAAAAAGTGTAATCTTGTGAATCATTGATGTATTCATTGTCACTGCTGAGAAGGAAGGAGAGCAGCTGAGAGATTCCCAACAGCAAAATTTACCCTCTCTCACCGCTGGTCCCTTACTGAATCTCCTTGGAGGAGAGGACTCTTCAGTCACACTCCCTCATGGTTGCAAAGCTGCTTGGGAGGGGTTAAGTGTCAAGCATTTTCAGGTTAAAACCCAAACATTCCTTGCTTTGTTTCTTCCCATATTGAAGAGGCTTATTTGGAAGCCATGGGACACCAACAAACAAACAAACAAAACCCCCCAACCAAACGAAAACCCAAACTGGTCCATCTGATCGAAGTTAATCATGGGATCCGGTACACAGTTTATGATTTATTCACCATGTGACCAAATATCTGATTTAAACTTTCATGTGTGATATGCATTGGATGAAGTCCTGGTAATGTATTACAGGCATTTGTGACCTCAAGACTCAATTGCAAGACTGTTTTTTTGTTAGATTTTTAGTAAGGCTGATCTATAAATCATAATTTTTAAGACTACAACAGTTTTCTGTCACATTGAAAATAGTCATGGTCACAGGAATCCAATTCTGTGTCTACATGTAGCTTTATGTGCAAGACTTAAAACCCCATAACTATCATATTGTGTATTTCAAAATCTAAAATACTGATCCTGAAATCATGCAAAATTAAGGCCAATTTAGAATTACTTCACAACATTATGTTCTATTTATATTTTAATTCTCTGAAAGTGGTTTTACTCTTCAATATCAAATCTTATTATTGCATTAACAAACAACAATTATAGATTTGGGGGCTCTTGGACAGAGACTTCTAACAAATTTAAAAAAATACATCTGTACATATCACAATTTAAATCTGACATTTGAAGTAAGAGTTACAGTGTAAGTTGCATTGCATTTCTTTAGGCGAAAAAGGGCACCAAGAAAGCAAAGCAGGCAAATGAACAGATAATGGGATACTGCTGGTGCACATCAACTTGTCAGGCCCTTGTAACTTGGCTGTAAAACTAAGCCTTTGCAAGAAGTACATACAAAGCTCTTGTATTGATTTAAGATTCTCCCTCTGAGGATACTTTGCATAACCACATGTAACCAATCAAATTGGTTTCTAGTCTGATTTAAATAATCTTCTCTGTATGACAGAGTGATGTAGAATACAGTTATTTTATACCAATACAATAAATTATTTTTAAAACCCTGGAAATCAAAATATTTATTATCTTTACCTGTCTAAGCATTGCTTTAAACGCCATGAATCGAAGCCTCATTGTAAGAATTTCTCCAGCTTTGCCAAATGCGAAACCCTGTTTGAGAAAAAGCACAATGCTGAGTATAATATTACACTGTTGGTGTTTATTCAATAAATATTTTAGATAAATTGCCTCTACAATGTCAAAGTACAAAATATTGCAGTCCTGTTTGCAGAAAGCAAATGTAAAACCAGGTTTAATATACATAAATTCTAGTAGGTTCACAGTATAGACATTCAAATATTATTTCTGAAAAAAATACAGGGAGCATAGTAGTATTTCCCAGCACTGCTTCACCAGCATACTTTAAGGAGAAGGTCACTAATCTACCCTTCATTTGTTTGAGTCAATCTAAGTCAGATTTAAACAAGTAGCATTTAGGCCATTCATTTTAGATTAAAGACTTTGTAAGGCAACATGGGTTCATTGAAGTCAAATGCATCAGTCAAATTTGAAACATTATCTGAACATTTATAAACTGAGCTAACCTATCACAGCCTTGTACCATTCAGCCTTCTGTACTCAAGGCCTTTTTTGCTTGTGCAACAAGACAATTCCATAAACAAACCAGGTTTCTGCAAGAGACTGTTTATACCGCTGTCCCAAGTGCACATTATTATTTCACTCTGTAGGCTCCTTGAAGAGATAAAACTATACCAACATGTTCATAAATTATAGACCAGACTATATATGAATATATTTAATATGATTACTATATTTTTTTCTTTTTAAGTGGCACTGTTGTAGCAGGTACAACCCTTAGTAGTTCAGCAGGAGGAACCGAGTATCAGCGTGATAAGTGTTACCTGAAAACTGGGCCCGGGAGTCTTTGGGGACTCCCATAGGAGAAATATGGGACATTCCCTTGGACAAGGAAAGGGTTAGGAAAGTAAAAAATTGGAGAACTAAGGCAGGAGATTGATAGATTTTCAATAACTAACAGATGCAAATAGGAAGGCTTGAGGGTGAGAAGAGGGTGGTAGAATGTAAAGGCTGGAGAGGTTGCCTGTTTGTTGACAATGGAAAAAAAGCAAGAAAATACAGAGTTTCATGCTGAGAAGTGTCTAAATGATGAACAAAAGGGGAAGTTCTGAAGTTAAGAGGTCTGAATAGGTTTGAAAGACTCTTACTAACAAGAAGCTCTAGGTCAAAAAAGTTTCAGCACAAGGCACATCTAGAGCCATAAATACAGGTTCTGGTTTGAGTTGGAGACGTGTATTATGAAGGTGCAAATTTTTAGCATATTTCAGGTCTAGTTTCTAAAACATGATGAACAATTATACTAAGGTTAAAATAGTAAAACATACCTGAAAAAAGAAAGTAAAAAAGGAAACGATCCCAAGTACTAAAAACAGCAGTGAATATAAGTTGCTCTTTTCTCTTAAGACGTCCTTGTCAGTTTCTGAAAAAATCTATAAAATAGAATTTAAAACAATGGGTTTTTTTAATTAACTAACAATCTAAAATACTCTCATCTTTCTCAATAACTATTTTTGCTAGTCAATTGCATTAATATGAAATTAGATCATATGTTAGATAATATTTAATGTATAACAAGCATATTTCAGGTTGTAGCAAGATATTTAGCATTTTGTAAATGTCTTACAGTTTTTCAGATTTTTGCGAGAGCACTTCATCCGTTCTTCAGCTTCACTGTGCAGTGATTGTTTTTAACCTAATTTTATTAGAAATAAATTTGGGGGGCTTATAGTTTTTTTGCATATTTTACTCCAACTTACCCCTATAATCTCGGAAAATATGATTGCAAACGCAGGTTGTGAAGCTCCATTGATAATTGCACTCAAGGTTCCAGCTACAAAGTATGGCCATTCAGTTTTGTTCAACTTCATAATTTTCAGAAATGAAGCTGGAGGTAGTTCTTCAGCCTAAAAAATGTGAATTATGTTAGGACAAACATGAATGTATTTGGAGAAATAAGGAGAAAAGGAGAGATTAATAATCAATTTCCTATTACCAGAATCTATTCAGGTGAACCAAAAATGTATAGTTTTTAATAACATGAATAAATGATTGTACTATTTTTTTTTATTCTAACACAATGAAGGAAGAGCTGTATACTATATCTACAGCCCATTATTTTATATTAGTTTATCCATATAATTTTTATTGGTGAATACTTTGGAATTGGTTAATGATGACTGAACTACTCATTCTGGGCATATTGCTGTGTAATCCATGGCTTGATGAATTCAAGAAATTGCTCATTAAGCAATTTATAACAGCAAATATGAATGCAATCATATTTGTGGGGGGTTTTTTTGCAAGTTTTGTTGTAAGAGTTGTTATATTGGGCCAAATACTCTGTTTCTTATCCAAAAATGAATGTTTAACCCATATAGACTATGTTGGTGTTGCATGTAAATATATGTAAGTAAATTTCTTTTAAATGAAACTTATTTTCCGTAATAAATTCATCATCTTTGTTATAGATTTCTAAATTACCATTTTATTTGCATTATCATTTATGTTGAGAATAAAAAACAAGTTATGAATATTATCAAAGACTATTTAGTGTTTAAAAATTCTCATGTCTTCTTCATCCTTATCAAATGCCTCCTTCTTCTTGTGCCTTTTTTGAGCACAATTTAACATACTTAGTTTAAAGGAATCAAGCTCACTAACAGCTCTACAGAGATACTTACAGGTGTAGTTTTTTCCTCATCAGGACTCTCATTTTGCTCTCCTGGCTTTTTCATGCTTCTCCGAGTTGATCGTCTTCTCAATCCTTTAGTTAAAGATTCTTCAAATTCTGGTTCAGATTCACGGTTTTTGACACTACGTACATTCTCATAATTTTCTGATGATGGAACTTCAGCTTCTATTGCCTAAAAGTGGGAACAACATGATGCTAAGATTAAATATGTATATATTACTTCAAACTTTCAAAATTATGGGGTAATCAAAGTAAAAGTAACTGTTTCAGTTGAAAGAGATATGGAGGAAACAACATATAGTGCCTTAAGGAGATACGAAAATCTGTATAATATTTATTAGAGCTCTATCCTCAGAGCTGTATTCATATATGAATTTTGGATCTCATGAAAATTCTTATAGTAAGTGGAGGACAATGGACTGAGAATAGCTGCTCTTTTTTTAATGAATTAAACTAAGAAAGTTTTAAATTGAGGGCAAACCCTTTGCACTACTCTTGGGTTCTTTTAGAATGAGTTATTGGGGGATATACAGTTTATTCATGAAGTGATAGAACATTACCGCCTTTACTGCAGAACACACGTAATAGTTCTTGACTTTAAATGGCATAAGGAAGTTCAGCATGAAAAAAGTCAAAAAGATTTTGACTGAAAATTTAGAGCAGCCCAGAAGAGAGCCTTCTCTTGGTGGTACTTCTGCCAATCTCTTTGAGAGAATAAATAAATGTCTACCCACCCCTGAGGTATTTGATAGCAACTGAATTCAAAGTTGCCTTAAACTTGTGGGGTTTTTTTTTCCAGAAATTTTTATTTCTTACTGCTTTTTGCACTACTAAAAAAAAATATTTTTTTACTTTCTTTCCATTATTTTCTTTCTTTACTTTATTTTCATTTTTTATTGTTTTTAAATTTTCTTTCCATTTTATATTTCCTCATTTTCCCCATATTCACATTTGCTTGGATACAAAGTTACTTTGAATCTAAGGTAACCAAATGCATTCTCCTCTGAAGAAATATCTTAATTGGTCTGGTTAACCTCTTCAGTCTGACATACTGAGATAGCAGTTTCAGTTTCTTTAATGGACATAGCGCTTATGCAGTAAAACAAGGGCTAAAATGAAAATCTGCTATAACCTAATGGTCTCATGGGACATTGGGATGTAAGTATCAAAGTATCTTGGTCTTCATTTAATAACTAATACATTTTGGAAATTTATTATAATTTCCAATCTCTTTTTTTCTGTCTATATAAGTTAAGAACATATTTATGCTCACTGAATTATTTTTCTTTTTCTTCTATTCCAACACTTTTTTTCTTTAGAAAGAAATTCAGTATGAAGGATTATAACTAAAGAGCTAAAAATATGCATGCTCTATTCCTCCAGTGTCAGCTACTGTATTTTACCTTTTATCAGACTAAGAACAAGCAATGGAATAGCAAACTACTGTAGTCATCTGCACTACATTAACTGCATAAAAGGAAAACATAAAATAATCTTTTAAGTTTAAATACGTAGAGGGTTAAAAATGTACTATCCTGGGTTTAAACAGGTCTTGTACCAAAACTAGTGGTCTCTCTCAAATTACTACCCTCCTTTCAAAGTGCATGAGTTTTTTCCTGCTATCAAAATATGCTGCAGAATTTCTCATACTTCTGATATAATGACTATGGGTGCGGAAAAAAAAAAGAAAATGGGGCAACAGCTAGAGACAAAAGTACCTGCATGTTAACGAGTTTGTGGTAGATTCCCTTTCTCTCAAGCAATTTAGCATGATTCCCTTGCTCTGTGATCACTCCACCCTCGAACACAGCTATCAGATCTGCGTTTCGGACTGTTGACAGTCGATGAGCTACGACAACCGTGGTGCGTCCTTCCCTTGCCTGAAAATAGCAATATTTAGTGTGAGTATGTATAAGTAAATGCAAAAGCTGTTCATCTTCATAGCAGAGTTGAATAAGACCTAAAAGAAACATTTAAAAGGTTCACAGAAAAATATAACTCTCAAAATTTATTAAAAAACATATTTCAATGAGTTCTTTAAAACATAAATACAATCTAAAGCTTTACATTTAATATCAGAGACCATCTTTCACTGTGGCACATAAATACATCAAATCTTGGTCAAAAATATTTAAACGAAAATCTGAATATATAAAATTTTAGGATGTTACAAACCCTAAAATTTTTTAAATGCTAGAATTTTTTAGATTTAGGCCCATAGTTGCCCACTTAAACCTTAAAATCCATGGAGAATTTATACTCAGAAACATTAGAAAATATTTTACACTCACTTTTAAAAAGTATCAGTGTTTTAAGCTCTAAGTAATTGCTACTCAAGTGACTACAATAAAAATAAAATTCTCTGCAATTTCATGTGAATTTAATTTCAAACAAGTACCTTCCTTTGGATATTTATAAGCATATTACACCTGATGTTTCAAACGTCACAGCTTGTCATTTTAATTATGAAGCTGTTTTACAGTGAGCAAGCAAATTTTAGTTTAAATAATCAAAGTGATGATCCAGTGGAATTCTGTTGGAACCTGGATGGAGTTAATCTTCAGTGATGTCTCTCAAGAGTCCATACTAGGACCCATACTATTTAATATCTTCATCACTGGTACAGATAAATGGCATTGAGTGCACACTCAGCAAGTTTACGGGTGATATCAAGCTGAGCAGTGCAGTTTATTCACTTGAGGGAAGGGATGGCATTCAGAAGGTCTCTCTCTGACAGGCCTGAGGAGTGGGCCCAGGAGAACCTCATGAAGCTCAACAAGGACAGGAAACTGACAACAATATGAATGGCAGAAAGACAGATAATGGAAGAGGATGGTATTTACACCTAGAAAATGTTGATTTAATCTTAATAATACAGAAAATATGATTTCATCTTCTAATTTGAAATAAGATTTCCCTCTGTAATACCTGCAGGAACTCAAATATTCTCTGTACAAAGAATATTTGCCAAATAAAAGTTTATATTTTTTGTTTTCATGGGTCTCTATTTTCAACAGAAGTTCAGGAGAGAGTAAATATTAGGCTCCTGCTTTCATGCTTCATTTTAAAACACTACTGACCTTGTCCAGTGCTGCCTGCACAACTGATTCACTCTCAGTATCCAAAGCTGATGTTGCCTTATCAAGCAGAAGAATTTTAGGATTGCGAACCAGAGCTCGGGCAATTGCTATTCTTTGCTTCTGGCCTCCACTCAGCTGAGCCCCTCTTTCTCCAACCACAGTTTCAAACTTCTACAAGACAAATACAGGTATTGAAAACACTCAGTGGCACAGTCCTTCCACTAAAGATGTCAGTAATGCCAGAAATGCCAGTAACGTATTCTCTTTCCCCTACAGGAACAAACACCTACTTGGATAAACCTGACTAACCATTTGTGTTCCTGGAATTCTAGTAGTTCTTCAAATGACAGTCAAATCATTGCCTGAAGATATAAAATTAATTATTAATTATTCTCAAAAGTTATGAGGAAGCTCTGCATAGCTCTGCATATTCACAGGTCCAGGGATAGCTTCCTGTCTTAACAAGCATTCCTTCTGAGAAACTATTTGGCATAAGAAGGTTTAGAAGAAATTATTTCAGCAGGAGAGCTGATCTGCTTACATTGGGTAGCTTCATGATGAAGTCATAAGCATTTGCCTCCTTGGTGGCTTTTTCAATCTCCTCCATGGTGACATCCTCACGGCCATAACGAATATTTTCTGCAATAGTAGTGGCAAAGAGCACAGGCTCCTGATTCACCACACCGATAACCTCCCGCAGATACCTTATGTTTAAGGTCTTAATATCATGCCCATCAATGGTAACCTAAACAAAAGAGAGCAGACAAAAACTGTTTACTGCATGTTTTGATCAAGGAACTTCTCTCTCCATGCTGGCATGTGCCATTTTAGTGGAGACTTTACCATGTCATTGGAACACTGACAAGGGTAGTGAGATCAGAACTAGGCTTTCAACAAGTATGACATGCAGAGCAGTCATCTCACTTGAAGTACCTTACCATGCCTTCCTTGGGATCATAAAATCTCTGGATGAGCTGAACAGTTGTACTTTTCCCACAGCCACTGCCACCAACCAGGGCCACTGTCTGGCCAGAGTTAATCTTGAGATTCAAGCCCTTCAGTACCTGTCCATATAAGAAGGTTGGTCAAAATCATAATGGTATTTAGAAATGTCAAGGTAAATTTGAAAGACTACAATAAAATAACCTTTGTATTTCTAGCAGAATCTGGTAAAAGTAAAATTTATAAACATGTGGTTTAAATTTTGGATAACTGATGACTTCAGCTTAATTTGCCTTATAATTACATCACAATTGGTTCAGTATCAATGTATTATACAACACAATTCACAATTACCTGTCTCATGAACCTGTTCATATGAAAAAAAATAATAATACCACTACCCAAAGCTAAAATATAATACAGAAACAATATGATGCAATATTTCTGTATTATATTGCCTCACTTTTTTCTTTAATGCACCATGCAAACTAGAGGGAAGCTATGTAAAAGCCATGGCTAAAAGCTGAGTGCATTTCCTTTCCACCTATCGAAAGTAAGAAAGATCACTTTATCAAGGTCAGTGTCTTTCCTTCAAGGTAAGGAAGGAAATAGTTACATAGTGCAAAGACACTCTCCGTGGAAATCTTTTCAGGAATCATTCATATGTTGCCTATCGTCACTGCATAAAGACTCTGCATATATGACAGTGCTTTAAAAAGGAAACTCATTCTCTGCCTACACAAATACAGAATCTGATCTGTATTCCATATACAGCAAGGCCTTGCTGGATCGGCTTTCTTAAACTGGTTCAGATACAGTCATAACAGAGCTGCATTGCAATTATTTTAAAACTCACTATCTCATTATTATTACTATACACAAACACTTGAGTTAGGATTGCAAATTTAGATTCTGATAGAAATGCCTATTTATGGTTTTTTGCATAGCCACACTTACTAGAGCTTTAGACAAAAAATTATTCGGGAAACTTAACATATTTAGCTAAGGTGGAAATAAATCCAGCTAATATCACTGCAATGACAAGGCAGTTTTACATACATTAGAGAATCAACCTGAAATTGTTATAGTTTCAACGAAACTTCATGTGATTTTTTAAATTATTTTTTTCCAACACATGATCCACATGTTCAACTGTAATACATATAAAGTTTCATTTACAGTACCTCAACATCTGGTCTGGATGGATAATTGAAGTAAACATTATTGAATTCCAAGTTCCCTTTTATGTGGTCTGGTTTGTAACCTGTCTCTGAATAGCTGTCAATTTGAGGTTCCTGTGCAAAATAAAATACAAAAAAAACCAAACCAAAACAAAAAAAACACCCAACGTTTTTTTCAGAAAGAAGTTATTGAGTGCACCATTATTCTGCAGAAATATTGAATGTGTTTTTTAAGTAATTTAGATGAGATTTCTGAAAGACCTAAATTGCATGATGTTTTGCTCTCTCACTGCTACATTGGTGATATGCTCATGCAAGAATACTTTTATAATTTCTCCATTAAGCTTTTGTGTGAATTTAGTTCCTGTCTTTAGAAAGAAGGGTCTCTTATCTTCAAAAGAAGTTTTGAAATGATAGTGAGGGCAAAGATACTCACATTGTCTATTATATTAAAGATTGCATAGGCAGCTCCTCTTGCACTAGCAAATGCCTCTATGCTTGGAGCAGTTTGTCCAATGCTGAAAGCTCCAACCAATACAGAGAAAAAGACCTGAAAGAAATGTTTACAGAGGCATATATTCATTCTTATTTAAGCAGAAAATTATATTTATTTATTTACATTAGATATTTTTGACTAAGGAGGTTCCATGTCTTTTAACGGAAGCTTAAGGAATCTAGAATTAAAGCAAAACTGAAAAGGTCTCTCTTAAACAGAGAAAAACATTAAGAAAAGGGCTTTTAAAGGTTCAGATGAGAACTGAGGTAGTGTACAAAGTTAATTTTGTAAACATACTGAGAAAAGGTGAAAAAGTGACTCAGACTTATAAAATCTATGACAAAAAATTTAGAATTGCACTTGATGTCTCAGGATTTATTGTTCTAATTCATTCTTTGGCCAAAGACCAGAAAGTGTATTACGTATCTGCCAACAGAATGACAGGTATGCAAAACACTATCGTTCTGCTTTCAAAGTGAGTGTGAAATAGAAGTATAGAAACCCAAGTTCTCCATCACAAGGTAATAAAGGATCCCTCTGCTTAATTGAAAGAGACTGAGTGCAAGCAAACAAGAAACAGCAGAAAAAGAAAAAAATGAACAATTTTCTCAGAATAGCACAGTTTATTGCTTTCAGTTAGTATCAAAACAAAAGCAATTAAACTACACTGCTCCGAGATCATTACAGCCACAGTAGTCAGAGCAAAGTCCGCCACACCCATCATCCTGAACAGGGGTTATTCACAGGCTTTACACATAATAATGCACCATTCATGCTATAAAAACATCGTTTGGTGAACTATAACATAGACAATTTGCAAAAGAATTTGCAAACACTTCCAATAGAATAAATTACACACAAGGTCATGAACTTCACTGAGAGGTTCCATATGCCAACCTTTACAACAGGTTCAAAAGAGCCAAAAACACTTATCAGAAACATTTTTCACAAATTTCAAGATTCAGAAACAAAATAGGTAAAAAAAATATTATCTAAAAATATATATAAGTATATGCGTATAGTCACCTGGCTGGTTTTCATAATGGTCAACAAAGTTATTCTTCTTACCATGTTTATTTCATGTTTCATACAAAATTAGAATGGTTTCCACACCAAGAGAAGAATTTAAGCTATGACTTAAGTGTTATGGTTTTCTTCCTTTGGTTAGATGGTGACATATTTCCTAGTCACAAGTATATTTTTATGCCCCTCAATTTCTAAAAATACTGAGAAGTGATTCCAAGCTCTCATGGTGCAAAACATAAGAAAAACATTAAGAAAATTATCTACTTAGACCGCACAACAGCTAAAAAAAAAAAAAAGTATTTGTTTCTGCATCCTGAAAATATATTCAGCCCTCTGAAAGCAAATAGCAACTAGAAAGGCTATTGTACTTCAGTTTTTGATTGAACTGTTTCTATATCAGTCTGATCTTACAAAAATCAGAAAATATATAGAAACAGTTGAAAATAATATATGTTTTAATTGAGTTCATATAGATTTTGAGATCCTAAAGAAACAAATGTAGGCTTTTGTGGTGAGAATCTTTTTGTTAAGAAGGGATGTTACTTTGCCAATTTTGGGACATAATTCTCATTAAAGTCAAATAAGTTCCCATTACACACTTTAATGTTTGTTCTTTATTATTTCTCACTGTTACCGAGAATTTACTCGTTAATACTTACTGTAAGAACTTTGCCAATAGTGTAATCATCAGTTAAGATCAAAGTAGTTCCATACCAGAATGCCAGTGCATATGATGCATATATCAGCAAGAAAGCAGCACCCATAGAAATATTAGCTGTAATAGCCTTTCTTATTCCAATCCGTTTAGCATCTTCTAAATTTTTATGGTATCTGGAAGAAAGATAGAAGTTCAAAATAGACTCATGCTTCTATCAGGGCAGACAGCAGAAAAACTCTGTGGATGGTTTAGTAAAAGAATGTTTACAAAGTACGGCAGTGAGATACATAAAATATCTGACCCTAAGACTGTATAAAGGTAAGCTTGCTAGTCAGGCACGGACTTTCTAAGGCAACCCCTGAAAATGCCAACCTTAGTCAACCTGGTATAGAGAAATAAAAGGGCATTGCAGGTCAGGGACTGGCATTTAAGTTGCCTAAATAACCTGCAGATCAGGGAACTTTGATTGCGAACCACTCAAGATAAAAGGTTAAAATATATCACAAGATCTATGTTTTACAGTATAGCGGAAATAGAGATACTGTTCATTAGCACCTTCACAACTACTGAGTAATCAGATTACGAAGGATATCATCGTCTCTTCCCAGAGCAGAGCCTTCTTTTGTCTAAAGCTCTCACAGTGAGATATTTGAAGTAGTTTGCATACTTTTTAATGCAGAGACAACATATCAACTCTAGAAAAATAATTAATTGTCTTTCAACATGTAGCAAACTTTGTAACAGCCTCTAACAGATAATCTCCCATTAACTAAAAATGCAGAAAGCACATGACTTTCAACAGAAAATACACAAGAAAATTTCAAACCATTTGAAGTAAGTATTTTAAAATCCACTGATGAAAGCAAATATTGCTCTTACCTTTTAATTTCTTTTTCCTGTCCTCCAAAAGCTATTACAGTACGGATTGCTGCCAGAACTTCTTCTGCAACAGCACCTGCTTTTGCATATGCAGCTTGTTCTTTGTCAGTGAAAGCAGAGAGAACCTAATACGGAATCAAATATTTTGACATAGGAAAACCAGAATAAGCTCAAGCACTCATAATGGCTTTTATCACAGTTATTATCTTCCAATATTAAGCCTTTTGATTATATTAGGCATGGGTGCAGAATGTCCAATATCCAAATTCTGTGTATGCTGTGAATTCGATCAAATAATTCCACATTACAGATTGTTAACAACTAGGGCCTGGACTTTCCACTCTGCTTTCACTCAGTGCAAGAGATCAGAAGAGTACTCATAGTGAGCTGGCGTGGTTCTCCCCAGGCAGATCTCCTGAGCTCATTCTCATCTCTGGCTACCTTAGCCAGAGTGCTCTATACCTTAGTCTGTGAAGACGTGGCCACAACCTGTGAAGATTCAGCCAGCAGACACATATGTCTCTAATCCTGCCTTTTCTGCAATATACTCACTCAAGACAGAGAAAGCTTTCATGATCTTTGAAATGCAAGGGAAATAAAATACCATAAAAATCTGAAGACTTTAAAAATATAAGTCACTCTAGTCCCATGGAAATTTGGTCCTTCTCTCACCTAGGTTTGAGTAGAATTTCTTACCAAAGCTTTTAACTAGTATGAAAAAACTCTGTGTCTGAGACAAATGGTTTTTTCTAATTTATTCCCTTATTTTCCAGGAGGTGCAATTATTCTTTTCAAGAGAAAAAGTACTTATACAGATGTACTTAAACAGTTACAGGCGTGGATTCTACACATATATCTCGCTTCCTTCTCTGTATGTGCTACATTAGCAGGAACAGCTTCAAATCAAAGAAGTCTGTCCAATCTATGGGAATTATAATATTCAAACTACATAGAATTATTGAATTGTAGAATTACCTGAGAAGGGACCTTAAAGATATCTAGTTGCAGCTGCTCTGCCATGGGCAAGGACACCTTCCACTAGACCATGCTCAGAGCCCCACCTGACCTGGCCTTGAATGAGAGTGTACTGATACACAGTTCATCTAAGAGCTTATTTACATAAGTGTTATCTAAAGCTATAATTGCTTTAAGCAACACATTCTAATACTAAGACTTACAGATATGTAGATTTATTTCATTATCTGTCATTAATATAAAACCTGATACTGCACGTATGTTAACCCACCTTTGCCCAGAGGGCTGCTGAAAGTCCCAGGACAGGACTAACTGCTAGTATTACAAGGGTTAATTTCCATCCTCTTATGAGACCAACAATAAATCCTGCCACAAATGTTGTTAGTGCTTGAACAAGCAATCCAATCTTGTCACCTATTCCTTCATTAATCTTGGAGACATCACTGAAAAACAAATTACATACAGAGAGGAAAAAAAATGTAGAAAGCACAAGAAAGGTTTCCAGTTTTGTTACATGGGCATCTGTATTGAAGAAAATCTTTATTATTTAATTACTTCTCCCAATAACAGTTTTCTTCAAGGTAAAACACTATGTAGTATGGCCAAGGAAAATTTCGTATTTCTTGTGAAACTGCAATGCTATAAACCTGCTTTTGTCTGAAAAAGTTTAAATTCTTTCAAAATTATTCTCACTTTCTTAATTCAAGATTTTTGATCTGTTTGGTGCTTGTGGGATATTTGGAAATAAAAGATAAAGGCTTTCATGTAGGCAACATTATGCAGTTAAAGCTGTTCACACTGCTGGGCTAAGCTGGCACCTTTTTCAGTCCTCAGTGTGCCCAGAAATTAACTGTTTTCACTTCATGGGGGTAATACCATAGGCTGGGCTTTAGTCATCCTCGGAGTTCAAGGGAACTTAACAAAATGCTTTTCTGACATCTTTGTGACAGTCCTGTATCAGAAGTATTAGAAATTCAGTCCCTGAGACTCTCCATGATAAAATTTGGAAACTTCGTTTCACAGTGAAATAATTTAATTTCAAAATAAAAATTTGTAAGTCCTGCATGTTTAACAAGATAAAATAACATTGGGAAAGGTATAGTGTACTTACTCTAGAAGACGAGTGTTAAGTTCTCCCACATCATTTACATCAAACCATCCAATTTCTTGTCTCATAATTGCATGAAAAAATTTTTCTCTAATTTTTTTTATTTGCCGACCTGCTGCTAAGGTCCAGAATGAAGTCTGTATATAAGCAGCAAGAAGAACACCAGCTGCTATTCCAGAATAGTAGTATGCATATCTGTAAGGAAAAAAAAAAGGTAAGATTCTCTGAAATTGGTTTAATTACCTTGCCAGTCTGAATTTAGCATGATGCTTACTTTTTCTATTTGATCTGAATTAGGGTTTATATGCTTATACTAAAACTCGCACTTGGCTGCAAAATTTGCTGAGTTTTCCACGAATATAATTTAATGTAAGAGTTACCTTTTTATTTTCAATTTATTATGTATTTTCTCATAAGATTCTTTTAGAAATATATTTCAGATACAATACCCTTTTCACTTAAATGTGTCACGTCCAAAAACTGCCTAGCATTTTTAACACACATAGACCAAATCACACATATCTATATTATACACACATTTAAATCATACATGCCTGTCTATATAAATAAATAAATAAATAAATAAATGCAGTAAATATTTCCAGATTTGAGAATACAGCATTACTATAGGGACATCTACTGCAAGTAAATGCCATTAGATCAAAAATTCTTTGGCTCTTTTATTCATAACTGATATTTTACTTTTTCATTAATTCAGCCCTGTGCTATGAGCAGGGTGTCAAATCCAAACCAGGAGTGCGTGAACCACTATATTTCTTAAACAGAAGTAAATCTGATTCACAGCTTTAAACTGTCTAAAAATAACCAAATCAATCTTGATTTGATGAAGAGTTGACATCAGAATCAGTTATAATTGAATTTACACCAGAACTGAACAGAAACAATGTAACTTCTATTGTAAAGTTCTTTTTGTAAAAGAAAAGGTTCTATTTGTAAAACACAACCAAAATCAATGATTAAATATTCGTGATGTATATTACCTGCAATTATAAGAATAATACATTTACATAAAAGTAAACCATTAGCAAAAAGCTTGACTCATGACCTTTTCTGAACTCTTGTGATCTCCACTCTTTTACTAAGTTATGCATACGGATTTTATAGAACTTTAACATGAGACTTGGCAGGAGCAAACTGCAGGAATCTGTGTGCAAATGCTCTGCTCTAAGAGAGAATGGCTTTACAAATTAAACTTCCTAAATTTCATTCCAGTCTTTCTTGTGGTTATGATACCATACAGTTTAGTTAGAGACTTTAAAACTATACCCATTATGAAATTCACTTAATCGATACTGTTTAATAAAATCAGGTTAATGCCTAACAGAATGCTGGTTAGTTGAATATTGACCTCAACCATATTCAGCTCCATTAAAACTCCACAAACAAAAAAAAAGGCCTCTCAAACTAAAGCCAAGAACACTGATTCTAAGTAATTACTTAGAATCAGCAGTAATTACTTTAGACAATTACTTTATGATGCTACATAACTTCGAAGAATCGATTTATGCTTGGACTTTGTTGCCTGACAAATTGTATCCAAAGGGATTCATATCTTTGCCAGATTCCATGCTGATGAAATATATTCTATAAATTCACCGCTGCAACTTATCAAAGAGTAAATGCTCATTGCATTGTAAAATAATAGTTCTGTGTCTTTTGAGATATAGTTGGAGTTTAGGCAAACTGTTTGAGTAACACACTCAACTAAGTCCACACATAGTTCAGTACACGAACACACCTGTGTGGGAACTCTGTCCTTGCAAACAGTTTCTATTATTATTTGACCTGCTGGCAGGCGTTCCTAGAGAAACAAGGAGTTGGTGCAAAGAGCTTCGTCACACCAGTGAAAATGCTAACTCAAGGCTCTATCTAGAAACTTTGGAAAAGAACACCTATTCCTGTGCTGCTAGTAATACATGTCTCAGTAAACAATTTGTTTCTAAAGAGAAACTAGGGCTGCTTTTTATCCATGCTTTTACTTTCAGAGTTAATTTGTGGTGGTTTGACCCTGGTTGGATTCCAGGTGTCCACTGAGGACGTTATCACTTCCCTTCCTCAGCTAGACTCAGAAGAGAAAAATATAATTAAAAGCTCGTAGGTCAAGATAAGGACAGGGAGAGATCACTCACCAATTAAATAATGGGCAAAACAAATTCTACAAATTCTACAATTTCATATGTAGCAATTTTTTAGTAACTATTTTTAAAGTTCTTTTAGAATAAACATGAGACAGACTTTGAAAATGTTGTGCAACTAGGCATCAGGTATTTACTAAACACAGAACAGCTAGTGTAACTTCACCCATGCTCACATTGTTTAGTTTGCAATCCTGCCTTGAAATTTGTTTTCAAATCACTGGGAACAAGCATATTCCACTGAAGGTTTTTAGGCATTACTTGCATTCATGTCAGAGACTGACAGAAATGTTGCAGGAGCAAGAAACTCTCCTATAAAGTATAATTGCCAATTCCCTGTCAATTCGTTCTCATTACATTCAAGTTCCTCATTTCTAAGAAACAGCCTTCTCCTAACTTGCTCATTTATTTTACGGTAAAGAGTTGTTTGTGTATGTCCTGTTTTGGGGTTTTTTTGGTGTAAATCGTTGTGGGTTTTTTAATTGCAAAAATTAACTACTGAATCTAAGTAAGCTTACAGTCCACTGTTACCAGAAATTATAGCACACTTTGATATAAAACAGCAAGATTTACTACAGCGAATGCCTTATCTCCTCCTTTTCCTCAGAAAAGACAACTGCCTTGAAGGCCACATCAGACATTTTTCAATATCTAAAGAGGAACAGAGTTCAACCTGAAGAAAAGACCCTGAAATGGTACAAGAAACACATAAACTTTAGACATGCTACATAAACCAAGTGTACAGACAACGGTTAATAAAGTCCCTTAACAAACCGCATCTATTAGCAGCTTATGTTTCTTCTTATTTGATCTTTTCTTTATGGAGCTTTGTAGCAGAAGTACTTACTGGCTATTGTCTTCTGCTGTTTCCAGCTCTAGAATGCTAGATTTAAGGTAGCATACAATCTAAATCTGCATTTTCTACAGTCTAGCCAATGTCACAGAATTATAGAATTGTTTAGGTTGGAAAAGACTTTTAAGATATCTGAATCTAACCACAAACTCAGCACTGCCAAGTGCTAAAACGTCCCTCAGTCCCACACCCACACATCTTTTAAATACCTCCAGGGATGGTCACTGAACCGCTTCCCTGGGCATCCTGTTCCAGTGTTTGAAAACCCTGTCCACAAAGATATTTTTTCTAACATCCAACCTCCCCTGACACAACTTGAGGCCATTTCCTTTTGTCCTATTGCTTATTAGCTGGGAGAAGAGAGTGACCCCCATCTTGCTACAGCCTCCTTTCAGGTAGTTGTAGAGAGTGATTTAGCTGAACTTGATGCTTTGGCAGCAAAGTAAGTACTATCTGACAATTTAACTGTTTTTTGCAAGTGAATCACCATAGCTCAGGGAATCAATAATAGTAAACGTGATAAACAATATCATTTTTTATGATAAAAACTACTCTTTATAAATTCAGAGGAAGAGAAGAAAGAAGGCAGACAATGCAGATTTCACTGGGATACAGAGCACCCCTGGAATGGGGCAGGTGGGGTAAGAGCAAGGGAAATTGTTAGGAATGGCTGGTAATGTTCAAGAATCGCCCCGAAGCCTCAAATAATCTCATGTGCCAATCTTTAGATACATCTATTATTCAATCATTGCTTTTATGTTGTCTGAAGTGTGCAAAACGGGAGAAGAATGGCTTGACTAGAAAATGTGTGTTTACATTAAAAAAACGGGAGGAAACACAAATTTTTAATTACCTTGTCATATCTTCTTCCAGCTTGTAAAGCATATCTGAAGTTAAATTCATTGAAATGTTTCCTTAGAAAGGAAGAGAAGAGTAAATACTTTTAATAGAGCAATATTCAACAAATTAGTTTTCCTGCATGCTGTTCAGTATACCTGGAGTTGCTACATCTCCTTTTGAATCAAGTTGACTTAGAAGAAAGGAGGAAATTTGAATGCACATGAATGAATGTTACTAATACAGGCTTAGTCATAACTCCACTAACTACAAAACTATATCACTGTAACTTGAGATTACTTGAGATCACTAAAACTGAGCATACACATATAGAAAAACAGAATGGTTTGGGTTGGAAGGGACCTTAAGGGGTCCATCTCGTTCTAACCACCCTACCATGAACAAGGACACCTTCATGGTCCAACTAGACCAGGTTGCTCAGGGCCCCATCAAAGCTGGCCTTGAACACTTCTAGGGATCAGGCACCCACAACATCTCTGGGCAACCTGTTCCAGTCCCTCATCACACACATAGTGAGGAATTTATTCCTGATACCTCATCTAAATTGTCCCCTTTCAGTTTAAAGCCATTACTCCTCATCCAAATACTACAGGCTGTTGTAAAAAGTCACTCTCCAGCTCTCTTGTAGCCTCATTTCAAGTATTGGAAGGCTGCTATAAGGTCTCCCAGGAATCTTCTCCAGGCTGAACAGCCCCAACCTGCTCAGCCTGTCCTCATAAGAGAGGTGCTTCAGCCCTCCGATCATGTTCATGGTCCTCTTCTGGACTTACTCCAACAGGTATCTTTCTTATCCTTCTATCCCTTGTTAGAAGTCCCAAAGCTGGATGCAACACTCCAGAGAGATTTAGAGAAAGTAAAATTACCTCCCTCCATGTGCTGGTCACAATTCTTTTGATGCAGCCCATGATATAACTTCCTGGCTGCAGGCTTACAGTGCTGGCTCATGTTAAGCTTCTTGTCAACAAACACCTTCAAATCATTCTCCTCAGGGCTGCTCTCGAGCCACTTTTCTCCCAGCCTGTATTTGTGTTTGGGATTGCCCTAACCCACATGCAGGACCCTGCACTTGGCCTTGTTGAACTTCATGAGGTTCCCAGAGACCCACCTCTCCAGCCTGTCAAGGTCCCTCTGGATGCACCCCTTCCCTCGAGCATGTCAACTGCACTGCACAGCTTGGTGTCATTGGCAAACTTGCTAAGGGTGCACTTGATCCCACTGTCCATGTCACTGACAAAGCTGTTAAACAGTGTCAGTCCCAATACTGATCCCTGAAGAACCCACTCGTCACTGGTCTCCACTTGGACAACTCTTTGAGTGTGACCCTCCAGCCAATTTCTTATCCACCGAGTGATCCATCCATCAAATTCATGCCTCTCCAATTTAATGAAAAAGATGCCGAATGGGACAGTATCAAATGCTTTGCAGATAGTCTAAGTATTGACGTCCAAGCTCTTTCCTTACACGCCAAATCTGTAACCCTGTGGTAAAATGCCATCAAATTTGTCAGGTGTTATTTGCCCTTAATAAAGTCATGTTGGTTATCATCAATCATCTCCTTATATTCCATGTGCCTTAGCATAGTTTCCAGGAGAATCTGCTTCATGATCTTGCTGGGCACAGAGGTGAGACAGACTCTGGGTCTTCCTTTTCCCCTTTTTAAAAATGAGGGTTATGTTTCCCCCTTTTTCAGTCAGAGAGAACTTCACCAGACAGCCATGACATCTCAAATATGATGGACAGTGGCTTAGCAACTTCCTCCACCAGTTCCCTCAGGCCCCACAGATGCATCTCATCAGGTCTCAGGGACTTGTGCACCTCCAGATGCCTTAGATATTCTCAAATCTGATCTTCTCCTACAGCAGGCAGTTCTTCATTTTCCCAGTCCCTGCCTTTCCCTTCCGTGAATTCGGCAGTGTGCCTGGAGCATTTATCAGTGAAGGCTGAGTCCCTCAGCCTTTCCTATATCTCAAATAACCAGGTCTCCCATTTCCTTCTGGAGAGGGCCCACATTTTCTCTCATCTTCCTCTGATCACTGACCTACCTATAGAAGCTTTTCTTGTTGCCCCTGACATCTCTGGCCAGATTTAATTCTGTCAGGGCTTTAGCTTTCCTAACCTGATCTCTGGCTGCTTGGACAGGTGCTCTGTATTCCTCCCAAGCTACCTTTCCTTGCTTCCAGCCTCTCCAGGCTTGCTTTTTGTGTTTGAGTTTGTCCAGGAGCTCCTTGTTCATCCATGCGAGCCTCCTGGTGTTTCTGCCTGACTTCTTTGTTGGAATGCATCGCTCCTGAGCTTGGAGGAGGTCATCCTTGAATATCAACCAGCTTTCTTGGGCCCCTCTTCTCTCCAAGGCTTTATCCCATGGTACTCTACGAAGCAGGTCCTTGAAGAGGCCCAAGTCTGCTCTGCTGAGGTTCTAGATTGTGAGCTTGCTGTCTTCCCTCCTCGCTGCCCTGAAACTCCACCATTTCGTGGTCACTGCAGCCCAGGCTGCCCTTGAGATTCACATTCCCCATCAGTCCCTCCTTTTGAGCAAGAGCAAGGCCCAGCATAGCACTTCTCCTTGCTGGCTCCTCCATCATTTGGAGAAGTTATCATCAACACAGTCCAGGAACCTCCTGGATTGCTTATACCTGGTGGTGTTGTTCCTCCAGCAGTTATTGGGGTGGTTGCAGACCCCCATGAGGACCAGGGCTTGTGAATGCAAGACTGCTCCAATCTGTCTATAGAGGACCTCATCTGCTCGGTCTTCCTGGTCAGGCAGCCTCTAGGAGAATCCCACTATAATGTCACCCCAACCATAGTGTATTCTATTACAATGAACATGAGCTACTAATTTATATCATAGTCTAGCATTGTGGTTTCTGACATCAGTATCTCCTGCCAAGATTCGTGAATCTTCCTGTCTCTTTTCAAACATGAGCCACTGTTCTTGCCATAGCAGATATATTCTTACCTGTAAAATTTGTGTTTCCAGAAGACACAAAGCTATCAGTCATATCACCAAAAATTATCATCGCTAAAGGGAGACTGCTTCCATGGGCTACTGCCAGCAGAGTGCCTAGTATCATTAATAATTTATCTGACCAGCTGGAGTATCGAAACTGTGAATGAGAAGAGAAATTCATTCTAACTGTTGTATTAGAATGCTAACACAATACTGTGTCTACAAAGTCAAGAAAGTAAAGAAAAAGCTATCAATTGTACACCTGCTGTCGCAAAACTACAACTTTATCTCTTTAGAAATACAGTTTACAAAACAAATAAGAATACAGGAATAAATCCTTTCTATATAAGCACTCTTTTACTATAAACTCTCAAAACCAGAGAGATGTGCCATTTTAATGCATTAATATCTGCATCTGGGTAAGAAAAGCCATAGGAAAACAAGGCATAAGAAATTTACACTTTTAAAATTTGCCATTCAAAGTTCAAATTATAAGAAGTTTTAATGGCATTATGATAATTAAGGCAATAATTGCTTTTACTGTAAATTCATTATTATGCGGTCAGAAAAACTGTTCCTAATGTACCACGGACATCATTAAAATGTATTGAAATCTTAAATCCTCTTGCTATTGAACTTAATAGAGTTTGAGCTCATCTATTACAAAATCATTGGTTTTATTCTGTACTGTATAATACTAAGTTTACTGATATAAATTATAGTTGTATGATGTAATTCTACTAGTGCAAACTGATATCGCAAAGCAAAGAAATTGGGCATTCGCCAGCATAATGAACTATAGTTTTATGTCTGTTATTTGCAGTGTCATTGCTGTGTATTACAGACACTAAACCTACAAAATATAAAATGTTTCAGCATTACTAAAAGAGGACCTAGGATTTACTTGATTATATTATAAAAGGTTGTCTTTTAAAAAACATACAGAAAATTTTAAAGAATCTTGAACCTTCTAGTTTAAAATTTTTAATTTTAATTTTCATCAGTGACATGGAATTGCCCTTTACTGCTGACTCAGGTGATTGAATAATGACTGATGGGGATAATTAGTGTGATTAAATCCTGACTCTTGTAATTTAGAGGACAAGACCACACACAATTGTAGGTATATGGTCACCCTTTTCATCGTATCAGAAGAAATGACTGAACATGGAAATTCCTATCTTTCACAAACAAATATCTGGAATGGGCGTGTTTAACATGACAAATTACTGAGGGAACACTCCTAAGAATCCTTATCAGTAATAAGACAGCTTCTTTAGTATAACTACATCGACAAAAAGAACTGCTTGATTTCTATACTATAGCCAATATTCTGTAGTATCAATGTATTTGGTAGAAACAGCAGCATATATGCAGGACGCTAACACAGTTGTAACCATTTTTGTTTACACTTTGAAATGTGCCTGTGTGTACATATACATGCACACATATGGAGAGAACAAACCTTACCAGTGTAAATGGGCTGACCATCTTAGGTTTTTCCCCTTTCTTCTGCTTCTTCTTTCCCTCGCTAAAAAAAGGTGTGGTAGTTTTAGTGAATTTAAAAATGGACCACATTTCACAGAAATACTAATTCAACATATTAATGTAGTTCAATTATATTATATCCAATTATGAAATAACTTTACAGCAAACAATTGTGTAGAATTAACATGATTTACTGAGCATTCTTGAGATGCTTGTATTCAAGTCTTCAGCAATATAAGTAGCATCATCTCCTAACTTCTGTAAATTTAAGTCATGTTCTTCCCAGTTCACCCCTTCAACACCAACGGGGTTGGTGGTTCCACTGTCTGGTCAGTAAAGTTGTGAACCAAAGCACTGTATAGCTTTCAAAATAGAAGAGATGAAAAGTTTTGTACATAGTAGATGGGGAATAGATAAAATGTTCAAGGCATGTAAAATGTTGATTCACTGCCACACTAAAAATATTAAGACAATTTTTAGCAGATGACATAAAAGTATCCAAGATTTCCATTCCAACATAACTTCTGTCATATTTCAGAATTGTTTTCAATAAGCTCTAGTCAATACTGTGGACACTTAGTCCTTTGAAGGAAAAAATCAATAGTCCTTTTGCATGAAATAAATGTGCCAATAAATGCTACTCTTATGTTGATACAAAGCTTTCTACTACTAAGTTTTCCTAACAAAATAAGGTAAAATAAGATTTAAAATATGAAATTCAATAAAATATAAACCCAAGTAATGGAGTCTAATAAGCTTCAATACAGACTGTTTACAATTTTTAAGAATACTTACTGTTTGTCTTCAGACTCATGACCCTGGCTGGATGCAGCGATCTCATGACTATTTCCATCTGCAGTATACTTCTTTTCATCTTCAGAATGCATTTTAAAATTATTGAAGATAGTTTCCTGTAAAATAATATTTGACTGAGAAATATACTATCTTAAGCCAAGGACAGTAATCTCAACAACCATTTGTTTGAAAGAAAAATATGGATACTTATTACAATCAGTAAAGTTATTAATATCATATATTGCAAGTGAATACTCATAATGCACAAGTATAAGCATGTTGAAAAAAGTCCAGAAGTTTGGAGTTTACTTACAAACATCTCTATTCTGTATTTATATCTATTTGATAATTCTAAGCCATTCATTTAATCTCATTTGAATGACACAAGAATAATATTTTCTGCAATTCAGCACAGTTATAAAAAATAAATGAGAAATTAAATGTTTATTTAAAAGAATATGCTGTTAATTGGATTTGTAGCAATTTTAGGTATTAGTGAATCCATAAAATATCTCTGATAAAATTAAAAAAAAACCCCTAACTACGACATACCGTGAAAGGTTGTTCCCAGTTTGTGTCTAGATCTCTGAACCTGAGCAGAATTAATATGGTTAAGGACACGCAGCATGATTGGACTTTGCTCCTCTTATGTAAGACAGAGATAACGAATAGCTTTCTCTTGGATTTTTCCCACTCCAATTGCCTCACCTATTTTGTATAGTGAAGTGTATGCACTTTGGACTGTACCTCTCTTTTCCTAAAGAGCATACTAGTCCTTGAATGCACGCATATTTCATCGTCACCTGGGAAAACAAGCCTGAATACTTCCTTCTTCCACCAGAAAATGTTCCCTGTTATAAGTACCATTGCTTTAACTGTGCCCCTTAAAACTCAAAGGAATTCCCTTTTACCTTATTAGAGATGTTGCTGAATGCTCGTAGTAACTGTTGCACTTAAGGATGAATCCATTCTTGAATACAGAGTGAGAATGAAGCCAGGTAACACCAAAACATTGTTTTAATCTCTTGCTTCCTTTTCCGCCTTCTAAATCTAATCCAGGAAAACATTACCCATCTATCATGAAAGAAAACAGGATTTTACTGTAGTGCATATAGCTCCTCATTTGAGTAACTGCAGAACAGCAAGATGAGTTTCAGACTTGGTTTAGAAAATTTTGGAAATATCTCTGGTTAGCAGAAATTTGCCTAATTAATATTCTGATTTTTGAATGTATGTTCATATCCTAAACTGTTTGAAATGGGGCATTTGTTTTATTGCGGAATGTATTGTTTTTATCAGTATGTGTAGGCATTACTTCAATGAAAATAAAAAAATATTTAAAACATTTAAATAAATTAATTGCACTTCATAACCCTTATTTCAATGTATGCATTAAAGTAGACATTTTCAACATTTTTACAGAAGCAAAATTTATGAAAAATTAAATAAAAATACTTGTCATAGAAGACAAGTAGGCTTATACGAATTTCTCTGTGGTTCTCCTATCACTTTACTCACACAAAATTTTCTTAATCTGATAGTTACCCAGAAGAAATTATTTTTGTTCCTTTTTGTCATGCATGCCTGTAATCTCAAAATGTTAGTGAAACAGTATTTTTATATTGTTTTGGAATAGAGATAGTTTTATCAGATTGAGGATTACTTCAGAAAGGGTAGTTTAGCATTGCCAGTCAAGCAGAGTATAAAGAATTAATAAGTATTATCTGTTTATAGGAAGTCATTGTGATATATTTATATAGAAGTCTATCCACAGCAGTTAATGAGAATAGTGGGTTTTAACTTGTGTGTCTAAATGCTTTCCTGGACTTAATGGACTTGACCAATTATTTCAGTGGGAACCAAAAAATCTAAAGTAAGAATCTTTAAAGAAAAGTCAATTGATAAAAAATAAAACCGGAATAGCACATGCAGTTCTTTCACAACTGTGTCACCTTAAAGGGAAAATAGACAGAACTATTAGATCTGTCAGAATGTTCTGTTATTGCATTGCAATGTCTTGATGCTATTGCAGTGCAATCATGATAAGAAACAGAAATAGCAATAAAACAGAAGAGCAATTTTTACCAGAGTTTCTATTGCCTGCATACAGTAATGCAAAGAAAATGAAAGACACCTGGTTTTATCACACTAGGAGCTGAAGCAACTAAATTGATACTAAAAAGTGGGAAAATCAGGAAAGATTTTTACATCTACTTCATAAGATACAAAATTCTGTAACTTCTCTATAGCTTGTGTGCTTTGTTCAGTCACATAGCTCCACAATTGCACAGAATTTGAAATCAGAGACGATCACTAAATCTTTCTTCTAATCTCTTATATCTTGTTTAAAACTGATAATTTAGGTGAGAATATATAATTTCAGCCTGAAGAGATTACATCTGTAAAATAAACCAACAACAGAAGAATCTGAGGCATCACCACTGCACATTACCTGAGTACATAAAAAAATGTGTAGGTGAACATAGTAGCTGATTCACAACCAAAGATGTACAAAACCACCTAGAAACAATGTAGGTGCCAGTCAATCTAATTCGAGGAGAAATACTTTCTCATCCAAAGTCTGGTGACTGTTTTTGCCCTAAATACATTAGCAGGATTTATAAAGCCACTGTTTGAAAAATACTGTCTTCCCTCAGATCAGTTATTTGGTTAAATCAACAGCTTGCCCTCAGTTTTAGCCAATCTTTGATGTCATCAAGGGGGAGTTTTTAATTCTATAGGCCAAAGACTCAAAGCATGAAATCTTGTATAGACATTGTCTGTATCAAGTAGACATTGACTAGATGTCTACTATCAAGTAGACATTGACTAGATACCTTGAATGCAGTGTCCTGATCATTCAAAAGTTCAAGAATAAAGAAAATGTTTCTTTTTTTCCACTTCTACTTACTAGTCACAAAATTTCTCACAGAAGAAGGATTTAAACAGAGATGACCAATCTATGACCTTTGTGCTATTTAAGGCTCATGAACAATTCAAAATTCCTTCCCAAACCAGTTTGTTATACTATGACTAGAAGAAGCAGAGATCTGGTGATATGGGAACTGTTGAACAATTCAAATCGATTGTTGAGGAAGCAAGTAAAAAATGGCTGATAAGTTTCATCAACCTGGACTGTCTGAAGCTCTACTACATGTCCATCTCAGCCCTATCCAACATTGGATCAGTGGGATTTTATGAAGAGAAGGACAACTGCAGCTCAAAGACTTAGCTCTATTGAGTTATGGAGTAAATGTTTGAAGAGATTTTAGCCAGTTGAAAGTTCTATAAAGTAACTCATCAGGTCAGGTAAGTTGGCCTAGTCCAAAGCCTGTACAAGAGGAAAACCTCTAATTTTACGTTAAAAATTGCAAGTCGTCGTAAGTTTGTTACACCTATTGGCTAACTGCTTCTATGCTCCATTTCCCTTCACAGACATTGTTTAGTTGAAGATAGAACAATACCTCCTGGATATTATTATTCCTGTGAAGATCCGCATCATCAGATATATTTTTCTATGTGAAAATACTTATACATATTCATAAGGTTTACTCAATCACATCTTTATTAAGATAGTAGCCAATTTCCCTTTGCCTGACATAGTTTTATTGTTCCTGGATTATATTCACACAACTTTTTTAGAATTTTAAGCATAAATACTTCTTACACGTTTGAAAGATGACCACAGGTCCCTTGAAATATTCTGCCAACATTAATTCAGTAGACTGAAGCACAGTTAATTCCCTTCTCTTATGTGTTACAAATGCATGGTTTGAATAATCTCTATTGGGCACTCCAGTACAATGAGAGATTGTATTGGTACAATAAACTAAACCTTTAATCCTCCTTTGAGCCATTTCTCTTACAGACCATGCACCAGACTTTTCAGTATAACTGTTACTTAAGTTGTAGTTTGCATGATCATAACATAATTTTTGGACCGCAGTTGTTAGGTATATACAGATCATCCTGTCCTGTACTCACTATTAATTATTTCAGACTGTTTCCATGTATTTAATTATCATAATTTACTTATCCAACCCACTTCTTGTGTCAAAATGTCTTAATATTTTATTAAGAAACTGATCATGAGACAGTTTCTAAAACTGCAGGAAAAAGCATTTGAAAAATAGGGCTCTCATGTCTTGTGGTGAAGTTTCAACTGCTTACGCTTCTAAAAAACAACTTGTGTTGAGAGAATCTCATCCCACAAATCACACATTGGATCTATGCATTTTTTAATCCAATGCAGGCCAGCACATCACTAATTGACACAAGATATTGGAACTACTGATGCAGAAATCATCTAACTTTGATATCAGAGACACAATGTTGTGAAATGATGGCATGACACCTTCAAAATTTTCCTAACAATAGCAAGAACTAACCTTTTTTCATATACTCATCAATAAAAATAGCAAATAAGACAAGAAACTTCAATATCTGCATATATTGTGACCAGAGAAAATCACACAAACTATTTTTTTCTTCTGTTCACTTTAAAGATGGAAAGTTGGATTTTCCAATAAGCATCAGGTAGGCAAAATGCTGGAAAGGATTGCAGGAATTCTCTAATGATTCTGCAATGACATTCAATCCTAGCATAGATGCGAACACCTGTGAAGAACCTCTGATTTATGGTACTAGGAGAACTCCCGTTCTATTTTAGCAGCCTCTTTCATGTCAATCAGGTCTGGAACAGAATAATACTCCACACAGGAATTTTGCCAACTTGGATATAATTCTATCAATGAGTATTGTCCTATATGAAGGGAATTATCATACTGTCAGAAACTTACAATTCTGTGTTCCTTTAACTATGCTGTATACTCAGCTACAGGATAATACCTATTGTAGTCACTGGACATTTTATTTTTCCTGGACAAAGCATGAGAACAAATCAAGTTAATGTAAGCATTAAGCTTCTATTTGTGTTTAAAAGGAAAGTCTATTCTGAAAAGCATGTTTTAAAATGACAAAACTCCACTCTTACTGTCTGTGATTTGGAGTTAATTGTTTATTCTCATAAGGACTGCCACAGGCTAAAGTAATGTCACTAGATTCCTATTACTAATGTTCCAGTTTTCAGCTTTAGAAATTCAGTCTTGTTTCCGAAAACATAATCATTACTTGCCGGATAGTTGCATTTAAAGTTATATTATTACTACAGTTAGAAAAATGCATTTAAAGAACTACAGTGCAGAATATCAGGGCTTTAAAAATGTTCAGGAATTCATTTTACAAATGAAAACTGATGATAAAAAATAAACAAAATTACTTTTTGTGCAGGTGGAAAGCATTTTTCCCACTTAAATCTCAATAAAACATAAACTACTACAACACGTCCAATTTTTGACCCTATAACTTCTCCAGGCAAGGATATGCCTGGTAACATTGTAACAGGACAAGTAATCCTTCCCTCTCTGAGTACCTTTGATTGGACACCCACCTTTTCACACGCACGAAGAGCCCCTTGTAAACTAAATACACACAGCTTAAAAGGATTCTGCAGTTACTGATTACTTACCATACATTACCATTTTCGATAACTTGAATTAATGAAATACTAAACTGAGTGCTGGTATGTTCAGTGCCCTGAATCAAGAAACAGGAAAATCTTTGTTGGCCAAGAAGTCCTCAGTGGGGTGGGGTAGAGCTGGTTTCTACTGCCCTGGGAACGGATCCTCATTGGGACTGAATTGCTGTCTTCTAAATCCCTGCATTTCCCTTCAGATTTTATTTCTTTTCATTATGATGTTTTTTTCTCTTGAACCCTTAAACTGCTGCTGAACTCCATTTTAAGAGTCTTACCTCTGTCTGCAACCTTTCTTACCTTGCAGAAGCTCATTTTATCAACTTCTTTGCAGTTCTTGCTCCAAATTAAACAATTTCCTCGAAAGTCTGAACACTGCTGTGTCTTGGATCACAGACAGCTGAACACCTGAAGAAGGAAAGGAGTTTACAAACTCAAGCCACTACGTATGAAATATATAACAGCATTAATATTATATTCTATACAGAAATCAAAGCTATTGAGTTATCCCCTCATACAATAGTATTCAAAGCCATATTTTATAAATACTTGCATTCTATTCCATACTATTGGTGAAATGTCTAGATCACACAGGAAATTACGAGAATTAAAAACCTCTCATTCAGCTTCTTCCCAGTAATACTGAATTTCAAGTTTTTGTTTATTTCTACAGCCACAGTTCACTGTATGTGGAAGACATAAAATGTCAAAATGCCATCCTGTCCATCCTCCTTCCTTCAGATCATATCAAATATTACATATTACATTCTTGACAGGTGTTTGAATTCTGTACCTCCGTAGTTAGTTTCTAAAAGCAAATATGGAGAACTTCAGACTATCTGAACTACTTGGAGGTTTTCTGGATGTCTAACATTAATTGTCCTTGAGATAAGTTACAGCTGTTACCCCTTCCCTGTCCACAACAAATAAGAAGGACTTCTTCCACTTCACTTTGCAGTACTTTCAAAATTTTAATGCTGCTTTCACAAGTGTTGTCTGTGCTCTCTCGACCAAAAAAACCAAAAAACGACAAAAACAAAACCCCACACCGAGATAAACAACACCCCCTCCCCAGTTTCTATAACCCTTCTAGGTAGAATTGGTGCTATTGGTCTTTGACATTACTATCCTCTAGACACAAAGTGTTTCACAGCTTTGTTTTTTCTTTAGGAAAGTAGCCCCAAACTAGGGGTTATTTCAATAATAGGCAAATATTTTTAATTTCTCTAAGTAATTTGACTTCCATTTTCTGTAGCAGTATGGAAGTATAATTACTTATTTTATTTAATCTTAGACCTTGGATTTTGCTACTGTGGTGAAATGACTAAAAATAATCACTTTGTCCCATAAGACATTGATTATGGCACTGTGACCATGTTCTGCATGTCAGTCTTTAACCACAGTCAAACTGCTTTGTTCCTTTTTGATGTTTACTGTAAAACAAATGATTGTGCACTCTAAGGTAAATGTGTTTCTACAGGCAATTGGATACAGTGCAGACATGTTCACAAGCTCCAAACCTTTCAAACAGCCATAACCACAGACAATAGGGGTAATCCTCCCTCATATAATTTCCGCTCCCAGAAACATCTGCAACATGCCACGTCTCTGCCTTACATGTCAACACCAATGATCCCTGACAACAATCGAGGGAGACTCACCAGGAAGATTCCAGTTATGATATCAAGATATGTCTGCATGTGATTGTTTTGCAAGAAACAGTTCTAAAGAGACTGGAGGAAATAACTCTCTCACCATGCAGGATTTCAGCAATTAGAAAATCTGATTTCACTATTTTGTGGCCACCTGCATTGTGGCTACAGTCACTGAAAAGGCAATTACCTGCAGTCTTTCTAGCGACTCAGACTAGATGCTCTAATGTCTCATTAATCTACCTGTGTCTTCTCTTAACTCCCCATTTCCCTTATCCCATAAAGGATCTTTAATCTTAATTTCCATAAATTCATCATAAAATCATTAAAATGTATTTTGATTGCAACAAAGTTTATTGCTCTATCCCCAGATATTATCCTTGTTAAGGGAAAAAAACCCTTTTCCCATACACTTCCCACTGAAACTTGAATTTATTAGGCTTTCGCCCTGCAAATCCAGATTTCAGGGTGTTTTTCTCATTTATTTCCTACTGATTTCTAAGTATAAACCTTGTGCGAAAGTGACATAACATATTAAACAGTAATGCAATAAATGAAATTTAAGAAGTGGTAATCATGGCCAAACTCATATGAGTAATATTAGTAAACTGAGACTTTCCTGCCAAGAAAGAGCAGAAAGCACCCATACAAGATATTTAACCAATCAGCAAGCCTCAGAGGTCTTCCTCCATGTTCCTCCCCTTCCCTGTGTGGGCAGTGAAATCACAACATGATTTCCTATTTCCCCGACAGAATGGGAGATAAAGGCTGTAGGTTAGAGCAGAAGGAGAGGCAGGTGGCCCCCCAAAAAGTTGATATTCAAGGGGACCCTTGAACCACAAGGCTTTGGACAGTGTTCCAGCACCACGCAATGACAATTGAAGGCACAAAGTGATCTCTGCTCATATTCCAGCTTCCTCAGTCTTTGCACTCTAGACATCCTCCTTTCTGACTCAGCCCTGTCATGACCTCTGTACAGTTTACATTCTGCTTGCACGCAATGACACGTGACCCTGAGTGCCACGATACTAAATGTAATTCCTCGATTTCTTTTTATAGTCAACAATAAATCATGAGTGATTAACAGCTCACCCTGACTGAATAAGGTGTTCACTGAGAGCAAATGAGTTTGCTAGTATGGAAAACATTCAAGGAAGAAACTCTAAGCATCTAATTTGAGCACCCAGTCAAACTGAGATACCTCCTACTATAAGAAGTCTACTCTTCTTGTATTCATTGTCCGCACCTGGTACACAAGGAATGCTGTTCCAGTAGAAATTAGAGAACCTAAGGTCAATATCCTAAGGATCCAAAGATCCCCTGTGGGCAAGGCGTGCATATTAAACGCAACAGAGATCCCTCAATGGGAGCATCCTCTGGGGTTCTTTGAATAGTCAGTACTATGAAGCAGAACCAAATTTAGAAAATTGATCTTTTTTAAACTACCTCTGGTGAGTATCTAGGGGACTTGGCATGCAAAAGAAGCCTTTTATCTAACCAACACAGGAAAAGAGCTGGCAGGGACTCCATGTCACGGGCCATTTGCAGAAGACTTTATAGGATTTTTCATGGTGTCTGAGGACAGATATCTTGCTAAATTTTCCCACATCCTAAAGAAGACAGATAATTTCTGCAGTGATCATGCATGGCTGGCAATCAGTTCATGAAGACATCCACTGAGTTGGAAGTTATAAGCAGGCGTGACCAGAACACGGCCAAGTCCTATAATTAAATTGATTCCATGGTATGGTACACATGAGGGAGGAGAACGTATCTGCCTAGGTTATTTACGGAACATCTTAGCAACACATTAGCAAAGAAAGGTGCTTATTACTGTATGCAACAGGACCAGAAGAATTTCTCACACACCAACTGGATAATCTAACGTGTATATGAAATTATATGTTTACAAGAATACAAATTATCGAAATATGGGTCTTCATTTTGTTCCAAATATGTATGTGACAAAATCTCTTCCTGAATAGTAGTGTGGTGCATTGTTTCACAGGACAGACTTACCACGTACTTTCCTAATAGATTTCCACCTGTATTAATATTTTGAGTAAACTGAACTATTCAAGAGTGGTAGGTCTCTCAGGGAAAGCATGTGTACATGTTTCCTTAAGGCCTAAAAATGAAGCTAAGTCTAAGTCATCATGAGTGCATGGTCTTTTCATGCACTGGGAGTTGGATTGTGTTACCACACTTAATTTGTTAGAGTTCACCTTGTTCCATTAAATCCAGCACCAGAACTGACAATTTCCTCTGCTTCACAAGACAGTGAAGTTGAGCAGGCAGAATAATGCTTACCTCAAGATCTCATAGTAAGATGTTCCCCATAAACATTTTAACCCCAAGAACAGTAAAAGTTATCTTGTTTCTTTTTATGTGCCACCACTATGGCAGTCATCAAAACATTCTTTGTGCTACCACAATATTAATAGTAGGGGCTATTCTGATAATGGTAAACTAAGTAAACGGATCTCCTCCCAACAGACCACATGGATACAGATAAGGACTTGATTGCCATGCCATATCAGATGACTCATACATACATTAGTGTTAAACTATGATAGGAAATAGAGAAAAAGAATAATCACATTGTTCACCTATGAAAATCCCCTTCTTCTTCATATATATTTACATGAACATATGGAAAAAGGGAGGGGTGAACAACAGAAAAGGAGAAATATATATGTATATCTTCTACATCAGCAAAATATGAGTGGAAATAATGGCAAATGTAACCAAAACGTTACCTCTGTTGTGCATCAGTTTTGATCTAGCTGATAATAAGAACATTCAGGCTTTTGTCTCTCTTTTGATCCGGGTGTATAATACTTGTCTAATGGTGTTGCAAAGTAGACTCTCAGTTTCTGATTGCTAGGTTTACCTTATAGTTTCTGCAGTGAACCATTTACTAACTTGAAGACACACTCTGAAACCTCTACTGTACAGATGGATTTCTGCACACTCAGAAAGCCTTTTTACTTCAGTACCAGGCACCCAGAACACAACTGTCAACCATACATACAAGGATATAAGAGAAAATCAGACTACAACTACAGTGAAAATTCAGGTTAAAGTGACAACAAAATAGGTTTTTATGATCCAGTTACGCAATTAAAACCAAAACAGTGGTAAAAAAAGAATGCACCCTGCTGGTTACTCCTGCCTGGATCGTGCTGCTCCTAAAACGTGGGAGATTATTGTAACAATAGCAACCGACCTGACTGCAGAGCGAGCAAGAGTAGTTGCTTAAAACTTGAGGCCACTGCATTCAGAAACTTTTAAAATGGGGCTTTTGGGACTGAAGGATTAGCTTTCCTTAACTAGTAAAGATTGCACAGCCTCAGAATGGAATATGACTATCAGCTATACTGCAGGAACAATTTCCTCTAAGATATTTAGTTGGTAGATGTCTTAGAACAGTTATCTGAGCAATGACAGGAGATTTGGCTAGCAGGTTATTCCACCTAGAATGCTATGAGATTGTAAAATATTGTAAATCCTGGGAAAATTGTTGGGATTGGCATCTGGGAATGTATCTGATCAAATAGAACCACTGGCTTTCAAGTAACAGTGGTACAAGAGTTAAGTCATCAAAAGTAATTATGGGACCTGTGAATCAAGCACAACCACAATGTGAAGAGCTGCAAACTCAGCTTCAGCAGGTATAGACAAGGAAAACGGACAAGATAATGAAGGCAAGAAAGAATACAAGGAAATACCAGTCCTGTGGATCTGATAAAAGCTCCATATACTGTAGACATTACAGACTGTAATTTTCAGAATACAGTCTTAAATGACCCACACCCTCCATTTAAAATAAAGATAAAAAGGAACAGAAAAGGGAAAACAGTCCTCAGTGTGGGTTTAGCTCTTCATGTAAAAAGAGGTAGTAATGGTAACTGCAAAAAATCCTTGAACAACATGATAAAAACTTCCTCTTGTGGACACCAATGAAACTGCAGGAAGGAAACATGGTAAAATTTGAGAAAAAGAGGCAAGGATTTGAGAAAATGGGATAGAATACACAAATTCCTTGCTGGCTTATTTTGTCAAGCTAATGAAAAATCACGAGGAATGAAAACTACAGAAAATAATAGGTCCTCCTCAGCGAAGCCCTCAGACATCATCTTTTCCTCTCAATAACAAAGACAAGGGACACTCTGCTGTCTACTTGCCCCTGGTCTAGTGGTAAAATTACAATATAACCAATGGAAATGGCCAATAACAATATTAGTACTAGGCGGTCAATGGAAGAACATTTACCACTAGTGTCACAATGTTAATTGATACAGTAGTGTCAATAACCACTCTTAAGCAAATATTTGTTCCAGCTATAACCCAAGAAAGAGGGAAAATGATGAAACTTATTGCATTATATGCATGAAAACATGTTCAAGTACCTGTATTAAGACCTCTGTCTGCAGTTTAATAGCTGCCAAGTTCAGGAGTCTCCTTCTCCTGTTCCTTCAGGAGTGGGAGGATCCCTTTTAGGAACGCCAGGAAATTATTGGCACAGTCTTGCTGAAACAAAACGGATTAACTGCAGGTTTTGCTACGGATGTTTGTGAAATTGGGCCTGACCAGTGGGAGGTGAGGGTGGAGTGATTCCTGCAAGTCATTGATGCTTTGTTATTAAGAATCCGGAGGAAGTAAAAACAGTGGATATTTGGGTAACAGAATTTCCTCAAGTTTTGTATGTCTGTAATTTAAAATGTGAAAAAACAGAAATCGTGTTTTAATGGCAGAGGAAGGACTCCAATCCACCATCAACAAATTTACTGGAAAGCAAGATCTTAGTACAGAGACCTACTATTCTAACATCCTATTTTTCCAGGGTTAAAAGCAAAGGAAAAAAGCTAAAAGTGAGTTTTTAACACTTAAATAAGGTAGCCATCTCTCAGGTCGTTTGTATGCCTGAAATTTGTGTAACACTAGGCAGAATACTTGACTATTATTTTGTTACTGATGTAGCCAGTGCTTTCTTTGCAATTCCACTAACAGAGGAGAGCTGGTAACAACAAACATCTGCCTGTGAGAGAAACCCATGTTGTTTTATCCATGTTCCTGAAGCCCTTCAGATCAAACGTATCTCATATGCATGAAATTACCATCAGAATGTGTTATGTCAAACCATACACGAATGATGTGTCAGTACACGGAAAAACTGAACGTTTGGGAATATACTCAAGAAGTAGCCAGCATTACTCAAAACATAGGCTTCAAAGCTAATCATGACAAAATTCAAGTACATAGGCTTCAAAGCTCACCATGACAAAATTCAGGTACAATCTAAAGTGAAATATTCAGCAATAGTTTTAGGGCATAGGAATGGTGATGCTGGCATAAGCAAAGGGTAGAACTGATTATGAGAGTCCATGCATGTAAAAATTATATTAGTTTCCCCTCTGGAGCTGCTTACATTTTTGTGAGAATCATATTTGCAGAAATGAATATACCACTAATCAAATCAGTGAAGAAATCTCACAAAAAAAGAATGGAAATAAGAAAAAAGAAGCAAAACTGCACTAGTTCAAATGCCGGCCTTTATATGTCCATTATTGTAAGCTGATTCATGTTCAGCTGGCCACTAATGATCTACATGGTGCTGTTCAAAGAACACAGAAATAAAATGCTTTTGCTTTGAGATTCTTAAGACTTGTGGGAAAAAAATGTATTCTGTATTAAAAAACAGGCTTAGCATTAGTGTAGGCAATTAGCTTTGAGTATACATCACTAGAGGCTGTTTCGCAGTAGTACATATCACACAGGCTCCACTAAAGTACATATCACACATACTGCACTAAAGTACATAATCAGTGGAAAAGTACAAACTGGATATGTATCAAACCTAGGCTAGCTGGATACACACTGGCTTTTATAAATAAGAGCCTTCTGTAGAATAAGGCAAGACTTTATCACTAGCTCTACAGGGTTTTTAACCACTGGAACAGAACAGAAGTGCACTTTACCTGTTTACGTGTCTCTCACTGGATAAAAGCTCTGTTACTGACTTCGTGCCACAAGTTATTCAGTGTGGGTCACAAATGGCTCCAGTTTTTATCAAAAGGATGGGAAATCCCCTATTAGGTATGCTGGGAAAAATAAAAAGAGCTGTCTTCACTCTGCACAAGCAACAGAGCCACAAGCTCTGCTAATGATGTTAAAAGAGAAACACGAAGGAAATGACCTAGCTTCATACTGAGTTTCAGACCGGATACATCAAGTTTTAACTATTTGGCTACCAAAATAGAATAAAAATTACCTACAAACATAGAACAGAAATCTGGTAGCCTCTCAATCATGGAAAGGAAATCCTGCACATAGGTTAAAAAAAGCAGAGAAAAAAAAAAAATGCAGGTCATGTAAAAGCCTACCAAAAGGAAACATACAGAGGTAGAAATATAAGAATAGTCAAGCGCACACATCCTTCCCAAGGTTGTGGTGGTCCCAGTAGATTTGACGTTTGAAGAAACACCCAGCTTGCAAACAAACCAAAGAAAATCATACAAAGCCAGGTATAAAAAGACAGAGCAACTTTACAACGTGGAAATGAGGAAACTGGGAGGCGATTACTATAGAAGCTGGTAAACAGTTGAAGCATAGAGAGTGTAGCATGGCCAGGTAAAAAACACTTGTACATAACGAACACTATGTACACTTTAAGTAGATTTGTTTCAATAGGTGCATGAGCAAGATCATGCAGGGGGTGCTTGAATGCAAAAGGGAGTATTAGAAGGTAGATAGCTGGCCAAACACGAAGACAGATAGGTACATAATTGCTTACTTTGTGCTGTGGTGAATATCCCCACTGGGAGAAAAATAAAATTAAAACATTAAAGAATTAATGAACCATTGGTACCATGGTTTAATTCCAGATGGCAACTAAATACCACACAGCCACTCACTTGCTCACTCTCTGCCCAATGCGATGGGGAGCAGAACTGGAAAAAAGTAAAAACTGGTGGGTTAATGTAGGAAAAGTTTAATAAATGAAGCAAAGTAAAATATAACAACAACAACAACAACAATAATAGTAGTAATAATAATGAAAGAGAGAGAGGGGGGGAGATAAAACCCAGGAGAAATAAGTGATGCACAAGACAGCTGCTCACCACTCACTGACCGATACTCAGCCCGTCCCTGAGCTGCGATCTGCTCCTCCCAGCCAACTCCCCCACCTTATGTGATGTTCTGTGGTATGAAATATTCCTTTGGCCATCTCAGGTCAGTTGTTCTGAATGTGCTCCCCCTGCCCCCAGCTTCTTGTGCAGCTCTTCACTGGCAGAACATGAGATACTAAGAAGTCCTTGACTTAGGGTAAGCACTACTTAGCAACAGCCAAAACATCAGTGAGAAACATCAGAAGAAAATGAAATCTATCCCAGCCAAACCCAGGACAATGGGCTAGGATACAAACAGACCACACTAGAATTGGCAGAGTCCCACTTTAGTCCCACATACCATGCAAAGTGGGAGTAAGCATGGTTTCCCAAGCCTAGACCCACTGACAAAGAGGGTTGAGGTAGTTCAGTAAAGAAAGCTTTAGCGAAGTGTACCACCATGCAAGCATTTATCATTGTATTTTCCAGATGCAATTTAAACCAATAAATTTATTTGATTCAAGGAACAAATTTATTTGATTCCAGGGCAAATCATCAAGGAATTATGTGGAAGCCTGTGAAGAAAAGAAAGGCTCCATGTTGCTGAGAACTTGCAGTTCAAGGTAAATTGAACGGCCCAATGGGACTATAAAAATAGCACTAAACCAAAAGGTGAAAAATTACAGAAGGGTTTGGGATATTGCATCATCTTGTCATTGTAATGACCTGTGAGCCACAGCTTCTCCCAATTTCATGTGATTTAGAGATATGCCTGGGAGAAAAAAAGTCTGCCTAATGTTTTAACTGAAGAATGGCTACTGACCCTATCTAAACACATGGAAAGAGATTAATGTTGCTATAGCAACTCAGATGGGAAGGAATGCTCAATGCACGAATAAACAAACAAGAATGAACCACTACTTTGCAGAATGGCAAGGAGGACGGAAAGTAATGTTGCGTATTTTCCACACAAGTTTACAGTCTAAACTGTAAATGGGATGAACTAGCTCCAATTATAAACAAAGCAGGATCTTATGTATGTCAAGAGAAACTCATAAATGGAAAATGGCCTAAATAGTTCCAGTTTTGATTTTAATTATGGCAAGGTAAATAAGCTAACAAAAGCAAGAATGTTATGTTATAAATGTTGCTATTAAAATTTAAGAGTACATAAGAGAAGTCTCACCAGAATTGTTGCCAGCAGAAAGGCTTTTAAAAGAAGCAGCATAAATTAATTATTAAGTTTTGTCTGAGTGAAGTTTGCCTGTTTTTATTTTTATTATTAACTATGTTAGGTTCAAAATTGTGAATATTTGCTTGCATAACAAGGGAAGTAGTAAGCGCCCTCCTCTTTACTGACTATAGACCTTACCTGCAGTGACAGTGGAAAACTCTTTTGTACCAAAGACAATGAAAACATTAGATACTTGTCTCCACTACTTTAAAATTGTGGGAAACAAACGTGAGGGCTAAACAACAGCATCTATGTTCCACGATGTCAAAAATAATCTTGTGATTTTAACGAATGTCTCTGATTTTAAGGGAATGCATTATGGACGCTTGAAGCAGCATACAAATTTAATTTGCATATTTTATTTCTATTTACTTGAATAAAAATCAAGTAATGCACAACAATTGTGATGGAACCTGGACAATCTCAGCAACTGAAATATGAGTGGAAAACACCAGAGATGGTAAAATAAAGTGTGAAAACCAGAAGTGAAGCAAACGAAGCATGAAAACCAGAAGTGAAGTAGAAACTAAAATAAAAAAAAAAAGAGGTCAAACGTTTACTTCACAGTTTTGTTCTTGGTGCGGTTAACTTTTTTAACCAAAGATTCAAGTTGAGAGACAATACAAAATTTTATGTATACAAATACTATACAGTAGCAACAAATTAATTAGAGTGCATGTTACTGTGAACAAAGCATTTACTCTGACTTTCTAAGGCAGAACAGACATACTGCTTTTATTAAAGGGTCATTGAAATACTGACCCAGAAATGGATTTCATGTGGCTGAGCACAACAAACCAAGAGTTTTTATGGATACCATTTTAGAGGGAGTAGAAATTGTGACTGGAAATTTGAACACTATTATGTAGAAACTTTGACTTGTGAGTTATCAAAACTGGAGCACATTATAAGCAACATTCAAACCCCATGAAATAAAAATACACATAAATAAATATTTGAATATTATTTACCTGAGATGTAACAATGTCACAAGGGAATAAAAATATGGATATAAGTAGCAAAAATAATAGTTTTAGAGAAAAAAAGGCACTGGAAGTAGAAAGTGCTATCACCATTGTTAAACTATTAATATCACTAGACTCTTTAAGCAGTAATCACCAACACACATGTTATGGGACAATCAGAGTGTAGGATGGCCAAAGTGTCAACCATTGTAATGGAATAGAGCTGTAATTTTGGGGAAATGAAAGCCAAGATGCTATACTGAAGAAGGCACAGAGATGGTTGTAAAACAGCACACACACAACTCACATTGCTATTGCCGGAAAAGATGCATCAGTCACTGCATGGAAGGTAAGCGGCATTACTGATGGGGTATTAACAGATTCAGAAGGGCATGTAAGAAACAGCGTTATAGTCACTGAGTCCTGTCTCAAAGGAATGCAGTCTGAAGAAGGCCCCACAATGGAAACGGAGTATTGCCCCTACAACAGCAGTAGCTACTTGAGTGTAGACCCAAATAGTTAATCATTCTGGATCTACAATACCAGATACAGATACATGTAATTGGTTCTTTGTATTTCAGTAGAAATTGTCAGAAGATTGTGCTCTGTGTAGAGAAATAAGTACGCAATATTTCTCATCTATATAATTTCGGGTAAACATTTGCAATGTTCACCTATACCAGCAGAATTATAATATCCAGAACATCAGCAGCCTACATCAGGGCTAACTGGAATATTTAAACTAAAAACATTAAGGAATCACATAAAAATGAGCAAGTAGCTAAAAAAAAAAAAATCACGAGTAGGCACCAAGCAGTGAAAAGGACATATTACTTCAGAGAATCAACGACCACTAAGATCAGGAAAGGATGAAGAAACCTTGAATCTACCAGGGTAATTTTAGAGGATAGTCAACCACTGTTACAAGAATCATGTGTTATTTTAGCCATAAATCATTACCCGTGTATTAACCAGATGTCTTTTTGTTACAGCTTGCAGTATGTCTTGTAGCCTGTGACAGAAGACCTGGGGCTATCTGAAGCTATACGATTGCGAAAGACCAAGCTGGATTTCGCAAGAAAACCACGAGACAAGACTGGAGCAGGGTGACAGTTCACCTTCTTGCTCTGAAGCAGTGCCTAGCCTTGAGCCAGCAGTGTGTGAGACTGTGGGTTCAGAATCACAGAATCACACAATGGTTCGGGCTGGACTGTCGTTTGGTCCAACCTCTCTGCTCACACAGGGTCCCCTAGAGCCCGTTACTCAGTATTGCATCCAGACGGCTTCTGAATAGGTGCTTTCCTTTCCAGGGAAGCAGACTTCACAATCATCCTGGGAAATCTGTTCCAATGCTCACTCACCATGACAGTAAAGAAGTTCTTCCTCATATTCAGGAGTTTCTGCCCATTGCCTCTTGTCCTATTGCTTGGAACCACCAAGAACAGCCTGGTCCATCCTCTTGACACCCTCCCTTCAGATACTTATAGACACTGGTGAGCTCCCCTCTCAGCTTTCTCTTTTTGAGGCTGAACAGGCCCAGGTCCCTCAGCCTTTCCTCACCAGAAAGATGCTCCTGTCCCTCAGTCATCTTTGTTCTCCTCCGCTGGACCCACCCCAGGAACTCCATTTCTCCCTGTACTGATGAGCCCAGAAGTGGACACAGCACCCCAGATGTGGCCTCACTAGGGCTGAGCAGAGGGGCAGGATCACCTTCTTCAGCCTGCTGGCAATGCTCTTCCTAATGCACCCCAGGATATCATTGGTCTGCAAAGCCACAAGGGCGCTGTTGGCTCATGGACAGCTTGTTGTCCACCAGGACCCCCAGGTCCTTCTCAGAGCTGCCCTCCTGCAGGTCAGTTCCTGGCCTGTACTGGTATGTGGGGTTATTCTTCCCCAGGTACGGGACCCTGCATTTGTCTTTGTTGAATTTCAAAAGGTTCTGCTCTGCCCATCTCTCCAGCCCGTCAAGGTCCTTCTGAAGGGCTGCACAGCACCCTGGGGCATTGGCCACTTCTCTCAGCTTTGTGTCATTAGTGAACTTGCTGAGGAGGCATTTACCTTTTCATCCAAGTAACTGATGAGCAAGTTAAACAATTCCAGTATTGAACCTTGGGGGACACTACTAGTGACAGTCCAACTAGACCCTGTGCCACTGCTTAAAACCCTTTAAGACCTGCCACTCAGCCAGTTCTCAATCCACCTCATCCAGCCCACTCTTCGTGAGCTTGAAAGGCATGGGGAATTGACGAGAAGCTTACCAAGGCAGAAGATTTCTATGAGTAAGTGTCCTAAACACGATATAATCAATATTTGCTCGCCTTGAACCCAGACATAAGTACACTAAACCAGCAAACCCAGCAACAACAAACTAGCACTTTGTAACACAGCTAATCATACAAGTAATATGGAACCACAGAGAGACAGAGACTTGGGGTATGGTTTCACAAAAGTGATACATAAAAACATTTTCAAGTAATAAAATCTGAAATATAAGAACTAAGGATGCAGAAAAAGCTGGAAAGGAGCCTGGCCAAATCAGAAAAAATTCTTGTCCTAGAAAAAAAAAGTTAAATTATTAGTAGCAGACAAGATACTCTGCTTGTTTTGTTTAGATTGAGAAGGGGTGTGGAACGTTACACCTTCAAGGATGGGAGAGGAAGAACGGGGAGAAAAATCATTCACTTCAGTTCTACCCTTACTGAAGAGAGCTCTTAAATCTGACCACCCCAACATCAGTGATTCAGGCCCTTGAGAACTGCAACAGCAATCACCACAGCATCCACATATTCATTGCAAAAAGGGATATATTGCTCCTGGATGTGTAGGAAAATCATGTCAAGGTTTGAATTGCACACCTGTGAAGAAAAAAGATCTTAACTTACATTTTTATCTTCTATTACTGATCAAATGAGGCCACCAAGTGGCTATGTAAATATTGTAAGTCACAAAGGAAAAGTGTAATAACTTTTAATAACATAACTTTAGAATACGAAAAAAGAATAATCAAGAGAAATGAACACAGAACAAATTTTATGTGCCATGGCATAAAGCAGTAATCTCATTTATCTTGCAAGTAATCTCACAAGCATAACTTCCAAAAGCTACAGCGTTTAAGTCATGATGTCTTCAAATATTGCTTTCTTACTCATTTCAGGCAAGCAACCTTAAACTAATTTGCAACAAGTTTTAAAACTCATAGATTGAAATTTACATCCTTCCAATCCTAAATCACAAACATGCTTCACATTTCAGTGTTTCATATTACTTTTCCTTGGCCAACTCTAATACGATGATGTAATTTTTTAAAATTCAGGTTTTGTTCTTGTTCTCCTTCTGTTCATGACTGTCACCCAAGTATGCTCTAAAAAGGCATACGGTACTCTGCTTTCCTCAATTCCTTTCACTCCTTCCACAGAACTAAGTATCAGCAGTATGCCAAAAAAAGAAGGTGGGTGGAATTCCATCTTCTAACATGCCCTCAAACCTTTCTCTTAAAGGCTCCTATACAGATTTGCTAAGACATAAGGATAAGCATTAATGCCAAAGTGCAAGATCTACAAATAATCCAAAAAATTGACCCATTCTGAGAATTCTTGTAGAAGAGAATAATTTGCAAAAGTGGAACTAGAACTTCAAATTATTGTATTGAATCAAATTATGTACTGAAACATTACATGTTTCAGTACAAAGATAATGGTAAATCAGATGTTAGTAGATACCCAGATATGCTGGCAATAAAAAAAAAAAAGGCACAGCAAAGCAAAATATAAGCCCAAACGATTTCAAACCACAAAATTAAAAAGAGCAAGCATGTATGCCTCCTATACATATACAGAATCACAGAATTGTTAGCGTTGGAAAGGGCCTCTGGAGGTCATCTTGTCCAAACCCCTGCCAAGACAGGGTCACCTGGAGCAAGAGACACAGAAACACGTCCAGGTGAGTTTTGAATGTCTTCCAAGAGGGACACTCCTTGACCTCCCTGGGCAGCCTGTGCCAGTGCTCTGTCACCCTCAACATAGAGAAGGTTCTTCCTTATGCTGAGGTGAAACTTCTTCTGGTTTAGTTATGGTTCATATACAAAGCTAAGCAGCTGACTGGAATCCATGAGATGAGTTCCATACTATCAATATATTCAAAATTACCTGAAACTGCAATAGTAAAATATATCACATTTTGCACCAATCTGTGTTTTGCTCCTAACTGAGGGAGTCTTATGTGATAGCTTGATATCAGCTTCATTTTCTCCTACCATAAATGACAATACAGTGCCAACTTGTGGATTAATCCTGGTCAGCAGCTAAGGCCCACACAGCCCCTTATTCACTTCTGTTCAGTGAAATGGGAGAGAGAATTGTAATGGAAAAGGAGCAGAAACTGTGGGCTGAGTTAGTTTAATAAGTGAAGCACAGCAGTATGCAAGCAAAGCAAAATAAGGAATACATTCACTACTTCCCATCAACAGGCAAACCTTTAGTCATTTCCAGGAAAGCTGGAAACAGTTACCTGGGAAGACAAATGCTCTAACTCAATTGTCCCTGCTTCTTCCTTCTCTCCCTGAGTTTTTACCACTGGACACAACGCCATATGGTATTGGATAACCCTTTTATCAACTGGAATTAGTTGTCCTGGATGTGCTCCCTAACAGCTTCTTGCACATCCCCAGTGCTTAAAAATCTTTGCATCAAGAATTTTCCCAGTCTCTGTCCCTTGGTGGAGCTTCTGACAGTTGTCCTCTGTCCATTTGCTCTGCACTCCTCAGAAAAGTCTCTTCCTCTATCCTCCCATTGGCTAATTGAAAGCAGTAAGATTTTCCCTTAGTCTATTTTCTTACAGTGAGGCTTTAAAAATTCAAGACTTACCAGCGTAAATTTCCTGATAAACTTATTCAGCTTTCCAAAGCAGCTGATGACATTCATGAAAATTATTACTTTTTTCTTTTGAAGTCTTCTTGAACCTTTTAATATTTTCTGCTTTGATAAGACAGTAGTGGAAGACAAACTGTATTTGAAAGAAAGCAACAATTTTTGAGGAAATCCATCTACTTGAGGACTAAAACCTATTAATATTGAAACCTAAGGCTTGGTTCAACAGATAAACCTAATTTAATCTTAAATTTCTTTCAAGTATAAAAATAAAAAGTTGCAGTTTCTGGGGAAAAGGTAGAGGAGAAGAATGAGAAGATACTTTTGTTTTTGATATATGTAGAAAAGTTCTAGGTTTTGTTGGTTTCTTTTATTTGGTTTTTTTAGTTAAGTATTAGTAATTATCCAGTATGTTTATCATCAGTTCAAGAACAACAGACCTCGCAGCTGAAATTGCTCATTTGCAGAGATTAAATCTACTTCAGCCTTAGCTTGAATTTAATTGAAAGTTTACTCAATCTGAACAAATCTCTTAACAGAAGCTACAGACACAATGGGCCTTTAAAAAGCCTCTGAGAAGCAGAAAGAAACCTGAAGACAGGCTCTTAATTTCTGAGAGGCAACAAGTAACATATGCAACATTTTCCCTTGATAGTCTGAAAGAAAAAGCAAAGAACAATAGCCTATTTCAATCTTGAGAGCCATTGAAAATTAATAAAAAAGTATTATTCTTGATTCCGATGTAGAAAGGATATCCTCCTTCAGGTTTATCTATGCCTCCACTTTTTTATGATGCTTCTGGAGCAGGGAGGAAGAGAGGCAGAAACAAAATGATGAACTACCTCATAGTGAATTTGAATGGTAATATGCTTGGGAAAAAATCCACCCAAGCAAAGAAGAAGCTTTACTTTAGAGAAGGCAGTACTGTTTACTTACCATTTGATATCAAGTTCAATGAAGATAAAGATCAGTTCAAATTTATTCAGTTACACATCAAATGAGGTGAGAATACAACATATCAAGTAATATATGATGATCTTGGAAGTTTTGGTAAGTGGTAATACCTGAATCAATTTATGAGATATCTTCTAATGAAAAACAGTTTATATGCTACTACATTTTTAAAAATCATCATCTATATGGTAATCTACTTTTCAAAGTTCCTATGTCAACATAATTCCTCTTCATGTAACACAATTGCACTGGACACAGTTCTTGTTTGACAGGAACTGTCAGAAACAGCTTCATATCTACAAGGGATATTCTCCAAAGAAACCATAGTCCAGTGGGGATTTGCATGTCAGTAAGCAGAAATTTTTGAATTTCATTAATAGGAATGGATAGGTTGGAAATTAACAGACACATTTAGCTATATTATGTCCATAACTCAGTAGAATGAAGAGCTGTGCCAAAAGTTATTTCACCATTCATTCTCATTGTAAACAAATAAAGTGATTTTTTAAGGCTGAAAGGGAACTTCCTCCCATAAAGGAAGCAAATCAAATTAATCCATCCAGTCTCACACCTCCCCAACTATCCAGCCGAATCTAACCCTTCACAGCCAGAAACCACTAGTATACTGCTTTTCTTCTAAAGTGTTGTATCTTCCTGTCTTCCAGTGATGTGAACTTCATGCAATTCTGCATCTTGACGCCAAGGCAAAGCCTTATACCCAGAGCTCTTCCAAGCATGCCTTAGTACAGCTGGGCCAGCTGTAGTTTGGTGGCAAAGTGTATTCCCACTTCATTCCCATATTCCCACAAGCATGGCCTGTAAAGCTTACATATTTCATAAGGCATTGTCCAGCACTGTAACACACTGCCCAGGGAGGTGATGGAGTCATGCCCTGGAAGAGTTCAAGAATCGACCACATGGGGCAGTTAGGGGCATCTAGTTGACATGGTGGTGTTCAGTCAAAGGTTGGACTCGATGATCTCAGAGGTCTTTTCCAACCTTAATGATTCTGTGATTCTATGATTCTAACGAACGACTGACAGCATTTCAGACTCTACAAGCTACAACCAGGGAAGCTCTCACATTCTAGACGCCAGCTCGCTAAGAAGGGAAAGAACTGATAACAATTAAAGGAAGAGCACGATTTTACGGAGGCTCGGACAGCGGCAGGGCCCGCTCGG
>VZTG01003651.1:0-58347 GCA_013397845.1 Melanocharis versteri | reverse complement strand
TCCTCCATCCATCCTGACTCAGCTCCTGCGGGAGCGTTCGCGGAAGGTGTCCGGGCGGCGGGCGAGGGGCAGGAGCTCACCGGGCAGTGCCGCTGCTTCGGGGCGTCGAATGGGGTCTTTCGAAGCGGGGGACTGAGAGGTTTGTTCTCGGCACCATGCTTGCGGTGTCGGGCGAAAGGCGGTGCAGGAGCAAGGCAGGGCAGGGTGAGCCGCCGGCAGGCAGCGCCGGACTCGTGCGGGCGCAGCTGGTGCCGCTGCCCTTGGGTTGGTGCGGTCCGGCCGCGGGTCGGGTTCGGAGTTAATGCGGTGAGGTTTAGAGTTAATGGGATGTATCCGGCGGGAATGCGTTCGAGCCGCCGTGGAAGCCGCTGACCGCGTGCTCCTGCGAGCGCGCCGGTGCCGCAGGAACATCCCGAGGAGGCTGCGCTCCGGGATATTTTTATCTACGAAATCTAGATCAGGAGATCTGCAGTACTAGAGCTACTGTATTCAATTTTTTTTTTTTTTTTTAAGCATCTTGGTGCTGAGCTTATGCAAGCTTAATAACAGTTCCTATGACGTTCCATATAAGCGTTTCCACTGCTGTCACTGTGGAATTCATGCAGCATTTCCAGGTGTGCAGCACTGACCTGTAACGTCATGGCAAACTTTTAAATACGGGGATGTGCTGGTAGCCACTGGCTTCATTCGGTCTTTTGTTTCAATTGCTTAATTTTGAAGTTATTAAAGTAATTTGTATATTGTCTGGGAAAGGTCTTCAACAGATTCATGAGGGTTATGATATAATTTTAGTTCTCACAAATCTTATCAAAGTGCCAGGACAACTATTAGATAATTTTGTACCGTCATCACTTAATGCTGCAGCAGGATTTTAAAAAACCCATCGAACCTCATATTTTCCCTCTTTTTTTTTTTTTTTTCTTTTATGGTATATTGTTAGCAGGTTTTACAATGTGTTACTGTATCATTCATTTCATGAATTTGCTTCAGTATTCCTTCAAGTCATAGCATCTGTGTTTGAGTAGCATCAGGACTATTCTGTCTTTTCCCAGGCTTGTATGCTTATCTCTGCCTCTACCTGTGAAAAAAATATGAAAAAAAGAAAAAAAAAAGTTTTTTATCAAACCTGCTGAAGCAGAGTAAATAATAGAAATAGAAGTTTTCAGTTTCGCTGTTGTTACAGAGATGCAGATATTGTCAATCTGCGTGCTCAGGAAAAGACCAGTTTTATCACGTAATGACACAATAAACAGTGTCAGGATATAAACAGTTCTTTTAAAAGGAATATATTGTATTCTACAGAATTTATTTTTTTCTGCCTCCCACTTGAGAAAAACTCTTCTGTACTCTGTGCTGTTATATTGTTTATTTGATCGTTGATTTATTTGGTCATTGTTCTGAAGTTGAAATGATGGTGTAATGCCTTTTAAAATGCTTAGAAACCTGAGGGAATTCAGTTAAACACATATATGACAAAGAGCTACTGCAGAAACTGCTTGAGATTGGTGTATTTTTATTATTTTCAGTAAAACAACTTTATTTTGGTTTATTTTGGTTTTAAAGTTGTTTTATTTAACAACTTTAAATTTGGTTTATTCACCAAACCTGAAGTTCTCAGTTTGTGAATACACACTAAAGTTTGGAAAGGATGTTGAGGAAAAAGGATTTACATTATTATGAGGTATGTATATTTACTTATATTTTTATTTTGCCAGTGTAAGAGTAAATGTTTAAAATATTCTGTGTTTTACTGTAGTTATTACACATTTTCTGTTATAGAAAAGTGTTACTTGCTAGGAATAGCAAAGTTAGTATTGAAAAGAGTGAAATAATAATCCTTTCCAATCAAAATCTTAAGAAAATATGAAATATTTCTGGTAAAAAATAGCTCCAGTCAATTGATTCAATCAAATTTAGGTGGTATGGCCTGCTCCCCAGAGAAGGGGGAGGATCACAAGGAGGATACTCTTTTGAGCTACAATGTGTTAACAGTCTCTGACAATTTAATGAATTATTTTTTTCGAAGTTTCCATTTGGCATATTTTTACTTAATAGTTATACCAGACTTTAGGATTTTCATCTCTTCTTAAAGTGATGATATCTAATTCCTCCTGCAGATGTGGATAGTTTCTTCTGTTTACGGTTTTGGAAGGAACAGTTTTTTTCCACTGAAATGTTGAGTTTTACTGTAACCATGGAAAGTGACATAGATACTTACATTGCATAAACCAATTGCACGTGAAAATGCATGGCTGTGTTTTTGTAACTGCACAGCCATGATTTAAATTGGAATAATTCTCAGGATTTCTTTTGTTTGAGTACGTAATGCATGTTCTAAGCTTTGTCTCTCTCCCTACCTGTTTTCCCTTAAGTTTGATCCCTTTCATTTTCCAGTAAGTGGCACTGAGATTTTGTACTAGTTACAGATTGTTCAACTTGTTTTAATCTAGTCTTTCACAGGATTCATAGATCAAAGATCCATATAGATACAGAACAACTGAGATGGGCCTTGGAAGTGACGTTCGTAACTTAAATGCAGAATGTTAATACAGAATTGAACAACTGTTAGGAAATACATTTTTAAAACAGTGGTTTTGCTGATACATCTAAGACCTGTTGCAGTGACATTGACCCTTAAATGAACTGTCTGGTTTCATGACCAAGCCATGTTTAGCATAAGGCATATTGTTTTATAATCTTAAGGATTATTCTATAGTAATAGTTTGAATTCTTCAAAATAGCATTTTAATGACACTTTCTAAACTGCAAGCTAAATAAACTTGACAAAATCCTTTCGTTCATTCATATGAAAACTTAAAAGGAGGTACAGAATCTGACAAGGGAAAGGGACAGATTCATACAGCAGTCTAAGTTCCTGATTTTTTGCTTTTCGGTTGGAGGCTTGTTGCTATTTTGGAAATAAGCCTATGGATGTGGGATTTATCCACAAAATGTTTGGCTTTGGTTTGGAGTTATTCAAGAAACTTGGGTGACCTTCTTGCGCATCTTTCAAAACAGCGGAAGAACCTACCCCAAAAAGATTGGTTTAAGTCTTTCTTGTTCAAGAATGTCTCCATCTTACATAATTCAGAAGGTCTTTTTAAGGCTGGAGAATGCTACTGTTTCTACATCTTCTTTTTGGCTCAAGCAAGAGTAGATTCATGACAGAGAAAAATGTGTAATAATCCAAAAACATCAGAGTTCGTGAACATCATTTAGAAACACTGATACTGGAATCTCTTCAGTGGCAGTAACTGTATTAAAAAAAACCAAACCAAAAAAAGTTGGGGAGTAAAAGTTGTTGCAGTAATACAATGGGAGATGTTGGATAAAAGACATTTTTTTTTAAGAGTCTTGAAGCAACAGGTGTTATAGCAACAGAAGTTACAATAGTTGTCTGCTCTTATAGTCCACTCGGAGGTTAACCTCTGATGTGTAGGTAGACTTGCTCTGGAGTGCAGTGCTGCTGTGGCAGCCCAGTGGAGAAAAGATGGAGTGAGGTGGTGCTTGGGCTCTTTTCCCAGGTAGCAAATGACAGGAGGAGAGGAAAAAGCCTCAAGTTGCACCAGGGAGGTTTAGATTGGTTATTCAGAGAAATTTCTTCGCTCAGGGGGTGGTCAGGCATTGGAACAGAATGCCCAGGGAGGTGGTGGAATCGCCATTCCTGGAACTGTTCCAAAAAAGTGTGGGTGTGGCACTAGGGGACATGGTTTAGCGGTGGACTTGGCACCGTTAATGGTTGGTTAACGGTTGGACTCCATGATCTCAAAGGTGTTTTCCAACCTTAGAGATTCTGTGAAGATGGGAGCAATACGGGGAACCAAGGAAACAGCTCCAGCTCTAGCTATTTGGACATTTTTTCTTCATAGCTCTTGTGTATTTTAGGCCTGATGTTTTGTTTCTTGACTTTCAGTCCTCACGTGGCTCCACATAACTGTGCAAGAGCATGGAATTTCTAGTCTGGGGGCCATACACTGGAAACAACTTGAATGACTGAGGAGAATTGCTTGCTTAGTGCCTACGGTGTAACCTTTTATCAAAGGCAAAACTTCTATATATACCCTAAATCCTTCTTCCAATATACATGGTAGACATGGTGAAGTGTGAATATCTAAAATGAAAAACATGCTCATGACTTTTAACTTGCACTTAAATATATGTTTGCCTCTTTGTAGTATTTTGAGAAAAAAATATAACACACGAGTATTTGCCTAAGAGGTTTTTTTAAATCTCAGAAAAGCATTTCTAGTGAATCAAATTCTGCTTGATAGCGCTGTTATCTTCCTGGTCTATGGAAGTAAGTACATACTTGCACTCCCTGTAAATTCTCCTAAAAGCAAATTTAAACAAACTTGACTATAAAGGTTTAGGTTTTTGGTGAAAGGGTAGAGTGGACAGATGAAAATTAACATTTCTATGGAGTATGTGATGGCAGTAATATGAGCACTTAAAAAGAACACCATTTTGATGATGAGCTCTTAGACTGTCTTTTATAGTCAGACCCTAGGTATGTAAAAAATTGTTGTTTCCTTAAAAACTAGATTTTTTTTCCAGTTGAGTTGCAGAATGCTTTAGAATAAAAAAAAAAGCTTATCTCTGATTTTTAGAAGTGTTTGTGAAATTGCTCTTAAGTGTTTCTTCTTGAATATATCTCCGTTTCTGAATAGGTATTCCATACGATATTAATTAATGAACTTCCGAGTATGACATTGAATACAGGAAAAATAGGCAGAGCTATATATTGTACTCTGCTTGGTTTTGCAGTTTATGGATGATCATATATCTGAGTTTTAAGATGATATTCCTGTATACAGGGCAGTACATTACACTGCTAACTCACTATCTGTCTTGTGTATGTATCTGTGAGTGATGTGCTGCATCTTCTTTTTTTCAGACCTGCATGGTGTGGGAGGAGTCATCTTGTTACAGTTAATATTAGTCCTGGCATTGCTATAGGCATTTGTTTTTCAAAATGAAGAAGTTTTTTTAATCAAAAATTTCTCAGCTCTGATACAGCTTTGAGGAAGCAATAAGTTCTGCCATTAGAGGAGTCAATAGCAGTTAACTGGTGGGCATGCATGTCTCTCACTTACTCAAAATTGGTTAAAAATGTGGAGGAGTTCAAAACTGAATCATACTTTAGCACTGCAGGAGAAGCTTCCTCCTCCACCCTAATTCACTCCTAATTCCTGTCCTGCAAAAAACACTACAACAATAGAAGCCTGCAGGAAAGGTAAAATAGGGAGTCTTTATTCAGAAGTTTACTGAGTAAAACATAATTGAGTGGAAACTCTTGAGCTACATATCAATTCAGTTCGAGCATATTAGTTTTGTGCGTCAGAAGGCCGTGCTGACTCCACTAAGGCGAAAGTTACTTCTATAGTACAGAGCATTTCAAAATAGTACTGGTGTAAATAGTTTCATTCCTGCCCATGCCTATAATGCTATGCTGCTTCTGCAGCTGTACCATATAACTGCCTGTGTTGAGATGCTGTGAAAGATATTTATTATGAATATATCCATATTTAAGAGTCACTTCTCCCCTCCTTTCAGTACTGGAAATCTAGAACAGCTCATAGTGAGCGTCGTAAGAAGTAGAACTGGCAAAACTGAGGAAGCCAGTGCTCGCTCAGGTGTAGGATCTGGGATGAGCAGGCAGAGTGAGAACATCCTAAGTTGGTACTGTTGACATTTGGGTGTTGTGAAAACTACCTCCTCAGTCTGTAGTGTGGCTCTATTGATACAAATAAGATTGTTTCAAAAAACCATAGTAAATGCTTCAAATTTAATACTTTTAAATTTGAGAACACATGAAATTTGTCTTGAAACCGAAAACTGGAAGGACAAGTTGCAGAAAGGAAAATAAAAATGGATTATGATTAAAATTATGAAGGCAAAAGAAAAATAATTTTTTTGTCACATTTGTTGAGGTTTAAACTATCCTCTGAATAAGTTTGTATAAATGTAGGTGTAACTAAATGCAACAGACTGGCCAGTTGACTAGTTACATCTTGTCTGCTTTTTACAGTGACTTCATTCCCCTTTTCCAATTTTAAATGTTAGATTATTTAAATTGAAAGCTTTTCTAGCATAATAATGAAGTAATCTAGTGCTGAATAAGGATTACCCCCATTCACAGGGAAATCAGCCTGAGTGAATGCAGAGTTAACAATGCATAAAAACTCATTGTTTTATAATATGTCTAGATTATTTTTGCATTAGGATGAAATTAGAGTGTTCTTATAATAGGATAAAGTTTATACTTCTGATTCTTGTACATGGATTTTGAGAATAAAAGGAGCACTGACAAAATGTCAAGCAAAAATGGTTATGTTTAGGATTACATAGAGAAACTGATGTTGGATGCTTTTGAGTGCTTGTTTTTCCTACAACTTCATTAAAATAGTTTGGAGAAGAGAAAAATAATTAGCTCATTTCTACGTGGAGGGTGGGGATTTTTGTTTTCTTTCCGTTTTAAGGCTTTATGCCTAAGACCAACAATGACAATTGTACCTCTGCACTATATCTGATTGTTTTGTGTACTCCTGTTGCTCTGACTGAACTTGAAATCATCAAGGTGGATTCTGGTTCCTTGCTCTTCCAGTTTATACAAGCTACTGCCCTGCTATAGAGGACCACTAATTATCCGTATAATTTATGGTTGTCCTGTACCTTTGCTCTAGGTTTTCTGTCAAGACTCTGATTGACCGTTCCTGTTTTGAAACTATCGATGATACTTCCCCTGAATTTAATAATTTTGCAGCCATTCTGGAACAGATTCTAAGTCATCGACTGAAAGGTATGTTAATTAACTTCCTTACTGGTGATGATTTTGCCATGAGAATTTGTTTATACAAAACCAATGTACATCTGTACAAACTCGTTGATGCTGAATGAAAGCATTGGCTTTCTTTGTGTGTCTGTCCTATTGCTGTTACCTTCCTGATTTTCTGCATTACTATGAAAAAGTGAAAGCAACTATTTCTGTGAAACACGTTTCCAGTGATCTTGTTGGAAGCCTTCTGGGCTGGTAATTAAGCGAGTGAATGTTGCCATGGTGCTGAGCTCTGTCTGCTTTTCTGCTTTATGATAAGACTGTGTCCTAAGAGTCTGAAAGACAATTGTGTTACCTGCTTCAATAGGAGCTACAGAGTGTATCTGGTGCTGCTCCCATTTCTTTCTCCCTTCCTTGCTTTTTTTGCCTTCTTTTCCAGATACTGTGTTTAGGTCATTTCATTCTATTGCCCCACCCCTTTAGTGAAGCTGTTTTTTGCTGCTGTAATGTCCTAGATTAAATTACTTTTGAGACAGGTCAGTTGTTGATTTTCTTCTTGTATCAGGTCAGATGTTCTAATTCAAGATAATGTCTGTTTGCATTTTCCAATTGTTCTAGAGGAAGCTGCTTTGCTCAGAGAACAGAGTGTGCCTTAGCTGTAGCAGTCACTAGAAGAGGACTTCAGAAGCGTCTTCTCATTTCTCAGTTCTGTGTACAGTTTCTGAAATGATTTGAGGATTGTGAAAAACATCATAATTATCTAAATATAGATGCATAATATGACAATCTACTCATTTTCATACTTTTAATATTCATAGCCAAGCTTTGTGAACAATATTGTGTGTAGGCTGACATTTGAGTAGCACAATTACTACCTGCTGTGGTTCTGTCAGAGGAGGCAAAAAGTTGCACAGTAGGGTAAAAACACAGGGTTTGTCACATGTGACAAAGATTTTTGGAGTGATTATGGGTACTTAGCAGCTCGACTCTGCAGGGAAATTGCTCTCTTTTCTCCTTCTCCTCCAGCTTCAGCAATATTTGTGCAAAAGTCATTGTAAATGTTTTTTTTTGTCAACATTCTTTTGCTTCACAGTCTTTTATTCAGGACAGGCAGTACAGAGAAGAAGCCTTGACAGGTTGGCAAATGGAATTTGCAAGTAAAAAATCATTTCAAGTAAGAAATGGAGACATTCAAATAGCTAAATTTTTGTTTCAGTCCTCCCCTTGTAATTGCTAGTATGGTTTTTCTAAGTTTGCAGAGTTAAATAAAATTACGGGAAAAGGCAGGAACTTGTGGATTGTGTTGCAAATGGAGAATATTTTGGTAACAAGCTAGTTGATTGCATGCAATTTTTAAAAATTTTTAAATAATAACCCAGAAATTGAGATAGGAAATGTACCATGACACTTCAGATTTTAGAAGGGTATGTATTCTACGACTCGGCGCTTGAAAGAAATTGTATTTTATTGATGGAATTGACTAATATATTCTGAATGCATACTTTGCGTCAGTAGGAACACACTAAAAGCAGACTGGTGATTGCATTGCATAAAGTGTTTTGAAACTGGCAGAACATAGTTGATCTCTTTGCCTATGGTAAAATAAATAGCTTCATTGTATCAAAGTTATCAAAGGATAATCCCTGGCACTGTAGTTAAATGGATGATCCAGATTTGAGAGTTTAAGTATATAGAATTTTACTTTCTTGAGGCCATGGTAAACAGCAGTTTCTTAATCTTTAGCTTGCTTTGGAAGTACTGGGTGAGGAAGGAAGAATAAAAAAAAAGTACTTACTTGTGCTATAAAGTATGAAGTTTACTTTTGTTAGAAAACTTTTACTGATAACTGTTTTCTGACATTAAATTTAATGTATTTTTAAGGAGCAAAGCATAGTCTTGAGGGAATAAAATGACTGTTTTTGTTTATTGGTTTCATGCTTGTTTAGGATCCAGACAAAAAAAACTCAAACTCAAAATGGCAGGAAGAAGGATAGGTATTTTAAAGGTAAAAGACTTAAACTACAGGGATTAGAATTTTATGCTTTTTCTAAAACCATCACAATTAAAAATTCTGTAATAGTAGTTCTCCAAGCCTCATCTTCCTAGATGTTCTGGAAAAAATGGTTGTTTTGGCAGCACAAGCACCATGTAAAATGGATTTTTGATAGGTACCTGATATGATGCTCCCAGTAGCAAAAGGGTCATGAAATAGTGTTTTTAATTTAACCACCATGGGTGGTTTTGTTGATTTGTCTTTTTACATTCACTCTCGTCGAAGAATTAAGTTTGGAAAGTTTCTTAGAATGTCACTCAGTCCAACCTCTTGCTCAAAGTAGGGCTGTTAGAGATTACTCATGACATTGTCCAGTTCTAATGAAAATCTCCATGACACTTCTTAAACTTAGTGCAGTTTGCTACAGATTTTTATTCTCCCCCTACTGCCCGACTTTGGCTTTGTGCTTATCTTTCCTGGCTGTGGTCTTCACAGGGTCCTGTAGTGAGCCAGACCAAGAAGTCAAACAGGCAGAAAACTGATGACTTTCCCCATGAATGCACTTTTTTAGGCCAGCTGCTCATATTCTTAAGAATATTTTAGATATGGGTGTTTGCTTAGTAGTAGAACGAGATTGGAAGAAACAAACCAGCTCACACAACAGAGGTCTGTGAATACTGCTTGAATATAGGTATCTGTTGGCAGGATACAGCAGACTTGGCACATACAGCACCAAAATAGTTCCAAAAAAGGTAACAATATGCTATGGCACTACCTTACAGCTACATGTACTGCCAATAAGTAGCAGTCAGGAACAGGCCACTGTTGACAGTAAAAGCAATCTGAATTGCCATAAGGATGAGAGAATTTGAGCAAGCTGTATTAGCTGTTTTTTCAAGGATTGCAAGCCATTGACTGCCGTATGCTCTAGAAAGTGGAGAGCTGTGTAACACTACATGTGTAGTATACCTGGTACTTCCTACAGGTGCTGGATGTATTGAGAATGTGGAGTAGACCAAAGATTGTAATGAGAAGGATATAAGGCATGTGCTCTTCTTGTCATTAAGGTAAACTCTGCAGCATCCCTGTAAAATACGATACTACTGGACAGGGCAGTTGAAAATCTTGAAAAAGGAGGAGAGAAGAAGTAACAGAAAAAAAGATGAGTGACTCATTACTCTTTTATTCCTTCTTAGGAGTAAGCTTTTGCATGGTTTTACAATACAGAGATAATGTATTTGAAGGTCCAAATAAGACCTATAGTCCTGAAAGGGATTTTACAAAGTTGTGTACAAATGTATATGTGTTTGATAATCTTTAAAGCAAGGTGAATCATTTCAGAAGCCATTTTTTCTCATATTGTTGTTTGGAATTTTTTCCATTCTTGACCATTCTGTACTCTGGAGATGAAGCAGTATCTTGTAGTCATCTGTGTGGTTTCTTGTTTTCATTTCTGGCCGCAGATTTTTCAGGTATATTTCCTGTAAATATCCTTTTTATCAGATCAGCTAAGTATATATGGGTAGTGCAGAAATGGTAGGACGTCAGAAGTGTTCAGTAATAGTACTTGGGATTTGATCTCAGATATATCCAAGCTGATTTAAAACCTGAAGTAATTTCAAAGTGATGTGTATTTTGTCTTTACTATATCACTAGGTTGTATTATTTTCTGCCTTTTCCTATTGCTTTAAGTTAGTGTTAAGTGAGTTAGTACTGAAAAACATGAATAACTATTGTAGATTTCTATGGCCATCATCTGAAACATATCTCTGAAAACTAATCTCCTGGATGCATTTGCTGACTTACTGTGTTTTCAGTATAATATCCTTTATGCAGCGAAAATGTTTTATATGTAAACTGCTGGGCAGTATGCGTGTTTAGAAATAGTGTCAGTGTGTAAATTTATCTAGTGCATCTTGCTTGTGACTTGTGTAATTTTTGCATATTGTAGTTACTGTGAGCATTCTTGTCATCTGTACACTTACTTGCATTTACCACCATGAGGACACAAAAAAATATGCTGCACTGTGCTATTTTGACGCTTTCACAACTTTGTGTGCCTATTTCCCGTATGTTTAGGAGGCATTATAAACATGTCAAAAGCTTCTGCTAGGGTTGTCCATGGAAGCTGCTTTTCTCTATCCAATCTATGTAACTCCTAAATTTTAGGAGTTCTTTGAGTAAGTAAAATGCAGCTTGTAATGCTCTTAGTTCTGAAACAAACAAGTCTGCTGGATTAAATAATTAAGGGAATGGTGATATAATGACAGTGAAAAAGGTAGGTTAAGGATATAAGAACTAAAGGCACTATCCTGAAAAAGACAAACATACAGCTCTGGTAGCCCTTTATTTGGTGCAATGATGCTGTTACCAGAATAGCTTTTTTTACTAGATTTAATATCTATACACACTTAGTGACCTGTTACTGTTTTTTGACTAAGAAGAAACAAGAGAGCTCTTTTGTAATTTGTGGTTTAGTTCATTCTTCTTGTATGGAGGAAAATTGTAAATTAATTTAAAATTGTCTTGGAGGACTGAGTTTATGGACTGCTGTAAATATTTAATGACCCATTCTGTAGGCTTGAAATAAGGGAAGGTATCTCAGAATTTCCTCAAAGATCATGCCAGTTTATTAGCTAGAAGTTGTACTAAGACTTACTTTTTATTGGGTAGAAAAATTTGCTGCAAACTAAATAATATAGGGAAATCTGGAGAAAACCTGCCTGTACCTTAGAGCATCCTAGTCATTACTTCTTTGCAGCTGTGGAACTTCTTAAAGTAAATTGGACTGTGATTGAGTAGGGATCAAACTGTTTAATCTTATTTGTGAAGAATTTCTTGAGCATGAAAAGGATGTGCAATAACTGTGGATGTTTGTATCTAGCTGTCAGAACAGAAATGGGTTAATACAAGTAGGTGTGCAGCAGTATGCGAAAATGTGGTGAAAGCAAAAAAAAAAATCACAGTATTGTTTCTATTTGCTTTGCAGTTCTGTAGACAAGAATGGAATTTATTTGAACAATGTTTAATATTACACATGCAGCTTCCATGCTTACCTAACAATTTTGTTTGGCTGACAAAACCAACATCATTTCTGTTGGAATAGCTGTCAGCTTCTGCATCTTCTGATGACATATGAACTTCACGGCAAAGATCACGATCACATGCTCTTTGTCCTGTGCACCTCCTGAGAAACTTCCTCTTTCCTTAAGAAATACTTTGACAGAATGTAAGTTCTATACTAAAATTAGCTTTCAATTTTATTAAGACCTTTAAAAATTTAGTTATGATTTTGAAATTGTAGAACAGCCCAGGCTGGAAGGGTCCCTGAAAGATCATCTGGCCCAGTCATTTGGGGATGGGATTCTAGATGAGAATATCTGGCACTCTGTCCAATCACATCTTGAAAACCTCCAGTGATGGAAACTACCACATCGCTGGGGATGTTGTTCCAGTGAATTTTGGTTCTTATTGTAAAAAATTTCTTTCTTGGATGAAACCTCTCCCAGTGCAATTTGTATGTGTTGCCTTTTGTCTTCCGTGTGGCTCCTTGTAAAGAGGGAGCCTTCAGCCTCTAAGTACTGGAATACTGTGATGAGTATTCCCCCATTGAGCCTTCTCTTCCCTAGAGGGAAAAAACCTAATGCCTTCAGTCTTTCCTCATGGGACAGGTTCAACAGCCCTTTGAACATCTTTGTGACCTTTGGACCCTCTCCAATCCAATCCTGTACTTCAGTTATAGGGACCAGGACTGGACATAGTACTGCAGGCACAGCCTGACAAGTGCTGAGTAGTGGGAGCTATTTAATTTCTCATTCTTGAGAGTTCTCATGGCTGTGTGCATTGAGTGCTTTGAGGGCCAAATAGAATTTCACATGCTGAAAGCTTTTAAAATTTTAGTAAATCTATTGTTTAATATCTTATTTAGTATTTCATAAAATACATTCTCACTATTCTTAGTCAGTCTTTTCCAGCGTTTTTCTGTGTATAAATAGGTTGAGAAAGTTTTTCTTCAGATTATATTAATTATGAGAGTATGGGCAAGATTTAAAGTTGTAGGGACAGACTAGTGAAATATAGGAGACCTTGGTTCACAAAAGGTGCTGAGCTGGCTGTGAGTTTCAAGTGAAGAAAATTTCTGCTGAAGTCTGAAACCTGTTGCACCCTCTCACAGTGTTAGAACGAGATGGGAGCCCACTGTAATGTCAGAGTATGTTGAAGTATGGCCAGCTGGCTTTCTTGATCAGTGTAAACCAAATAAGGGCTGTGTGCTGATACGGATTTCTGTTGTAAAGATATTTCTTGTTTTAAATGACCATGTCTTTTTCAGGTGTTCATTTGTAAAAGGAATTGCCTTGCATTAGCAGCTTCAGGAAACTGGAGTGAAACTATATTTTGCTGAATATATTCTGCCCTGAAGATAGTTTGAAAAAAGCCACAGAAGTTAATATATCATATGCTTGCCTTTATTAGCTGGAACTAGAATTGATGCTATGAATCCATCTTCACACCCTAGCTGCATTTAATTTTGTAGGTACAATTCCTGGGGCAGAAATGTTTTTGATTTGGTGAAGAATATGAAAAATATCTGTAGCTTTTCGTGTTGTTAAAATGCTGTTGAATTTATGTTGCTGTGCTGTAAACTTGGCATTTCAACAAAAATAGTCAGTTTGTGAAAGCACTTACCTTGTGGAATTTCTTTTATTCCTTAGAGCTGAGCAGATCTAAAACTACAGAGACTGTGGCACCTTGGAATTTTATTTTTTCTTTGGCATATTGGGTATCATATGTTAATTCTTTCTGCTTGTGCTTTTTTTTTTTTTAAGTCTTTTATAATGCTTTGAATTTAATAAATGTATCTGTGGTGAAGTAAGCAGGTGGACCACAAAGTCAAGTGACGTGCACCCTCTAGGAGAAGAAGAGCCTGCCACTTGAATTTCTTCAGCTCATAGGGGACAGATCTTTGACACTACTTTGGCTATGCTTGAAGCTAAGTCTCGTCATGGCAGATAAAAATGCATATTTTGGATTTTATTTTCAGTATGTGTGATTTGCAGTATCACTCTAATATATTCTTTCTTGAAATCTGGCCTTTCTGCAGAAAAAAAGAGTTAGGAGTCTTTCTGATACATTAGTAAAGCTTCATAAGTGCAACTCAAGACTTGAATTAAGAGAAAATTAGCTTAAAAATAAGATCTCATTTTATATGGAGACAAGGTTTTGCACATAGCAATGCTGGCAGTCACCAGAGGGCAACGTTAACCTTATGTGTTCCATACCTGTTTGCAGGTGTGTCCGAAGTAAGAACAGTGTGCTGTTCACTCTGAAAAACAGGGTTGAACTGTTGTGCCTCTGATGAAATTTATGTGGAGATGTTGCAAGTGCTGTGTAGTTTTGCCTTTCATTTTCTAAGTGCAATACATTGCAAACTGGAAAAAATGTGAAGGATTTTGGTTGTAGTTCCAGAAGGGGTAATGATCTGCTCAATTAATTTTGCTCGGCTTCTGAAGGAATGTTCTGTGTATACTCAAAAGAAATTGTTACTGAAAAACGTTTTTGTTTGTGCATCAGCTTCTCTTCAAATGGAAGCACATTTTGAAAAATTACAGTCTGCTCCTTAAATAAAGATAACGCTACCACAGCAAAGTGGTATTTCATATTTTTATTTATATACTTTTTTTAAGAACAAAACTCTGTCTACTTGACTGTATTAGTGAAATGTATGTACTACCTATAGAAATAGCATAAATATTTCTTGCCTTGTATTTTTAAGTCACAAGTTTTTGCTCTGTTGTGATTGAAGAGTTCTGTGAAGGACTCTTGAGTATTATTTTAGCATAATAACAAGAAAAAACTCAAGAAAATACACATATATACACAAAGCCCTAAACTTCTCTTTGTGCATCACTTTCAAACCGGGGTAAGCTGCATAATGCAACTTTTTTTACATCCGTGAGTAATTTTTCAGTAGGAATTCCTGGATTTCTTTGTATAAAATCCTTCCAGTAAAGGCAGCATATCAGGGAGTATTTAGTTACGTTTATCTCCAATAAACAGAGAGGGAGGTTCATAAATCTTTATGTATCTTGTATTTTGATTTAAGGTCAGATCACCTGGTTCGGCTATGAAAGTCCTCGTAGTTTCTGGGACTACATTCGTGTAGCTTGCCGAAAAGTCTCTCACAATTGCATCTGCAGTATTGAGAACATGGAGAATGTCGGTTCTTCTAGAGCCAAGGTAGGGAAGAGGAAGGCTAAAGTGACTTTTTTATTACATTTCTGTGATATTTCTATACCTGGGAAAAAAACATAGTACTTAGCTTACTCTACACAGTTTTTCATTGTTTGTAATATTTTTTTATTGTGCCTGTAATGTAAATATTTGCTTTTAAAAAGCCTCACTTTTAAATCAGAATGTGTTTCCTTTAAAATTTGTTACACAGTAGAAAAAGTTCTCTATTTAATGATTGTGTTATGTTATAAAATGATTGTCCTGAGATTTTTTTTACCTTACATAATTTTTTGAAAACACAGTATGTTAAGGGAAATTAAATTCTTGTGGATGTGCCTAAGAAATATTAAAATTGGAGAAATCGGGTGATTTTTCCTTTCCCCTTGTAATAATTTTACTTCATATAGAATTTATGCACTAATAGAATAGGTATGATCAGCTCTTTAGATTTATTTTAATGGTCTTTCTGAATTCTGAGATTTTAATAGATATGAATATTTAAATTCAGTAGATAATAAGATGCAAGGCTATTTTCTGAAATATTCTTATAAATAAATTAAAACTTTCTTTTACTCTGTGGAATACTTCATGGCAAATAGTAGACAGAGGACCTGATTTGTGCAGTGAGTGTGGAGAACAGTGTTCAGTTTTTTAGGGGAGTATTTTGAATGTCTGGATCTGAAAAGACAGAGAGCATGTTGACACAAATACCCATCATGTGCATCAGTTTGACTGATGGTCCAAATTAGCGTCGTCCTCAGCCTGGAAGCTGTCAGCAAGGGTTTGCCAGTGCTAATTGGCTCTGCTTTCACTGGAGATGCATAGGCTTTAGTCCTTAGTTAAGCAGCATCATCAGTTTGATGGTTTCAGCCACATTCTAAATAAATGCAACATAAAGGCAGCTATCCACATAAATGTCCTTTTAATTTTAGTGCACTCTGTCTTAAATTTTTTGCTGTGCTGTTGGTGTTTATGGAAGCAATTTTATTTAGCATTTCATAGGATCTTGGAACGGTTTGGGTTGGAAGGGACTTGAAGACTGTGTAGTTCCAACCCCCCTGCTGTGGGCAGAGACGTCTTCCTACTGTCTTTTAGCTTGAAGCTTTTCCCCCTTGTCCTATCACTACATGCTCTTGTAAAAAGTCTCTCTTCATCTCTCTTATAGGCTCCCTAGAAGGTCACAGTTAGGTCACCCTGAAGTAGGGTTATAATCTACTGCTGTTTCTGGTAGAATGTCTGTGGTGATATTCAGCTAGATGCCAAAAAGCACCAAATATATTAACCATAAAGACATCTTACTACTTACATAAGTATTTGTAAGTTTATATGGTTTACAAGAAATGTTCCTGGTGTTCTCAAAAACAGTCATAAATGTGGCAGCCATTGAAATGTCTCCCTCTTGTAAACTGCAGTCCTGTGCACTAGACCTGCAAACACAGCACAACTTGCTTTCCTAAGAGTTATTTTTTAGAGTTATTGCTGTTGTTTATGGAACTGTTTCAGTGAAGTTCTTCTTTTGGACTCTGCAAGATTTAGGCCTCTTGGATTTGATTTCATGTCTGTATATTATCTGCACTATCTGTAATAATATTGTTACTGGGGGAAAAAAAAACTGCACAACTCATTTTTTTATATAAATCCCACAAATATTTGAATGCACACAGAGAATCGTTTTGAGGGCAAGTTACTACCACTTCACTGTGGAACCAACTGGATGCTTCCAATACCATTGATTTTAAAATGTAGAGCTTTCTGCCCTGATCTGCTGCCTCTCACATACATGAGCTTGTCAAAAGGCTGGAGCATATAATTAAAGAAAAATCCCTCCATCCCCTCCTTAAAATTTTGGATAACTTTATTTCACAATAAACTTTGTGTCTTTGTAAGAATGCATTTTTTATTTTCATTATTGCTATAATGAAGTACATCCTAGCAACTGTTTCAGTTTAGTGGTAGTTTTGTTAATCAGTCATTTACTCAGGTAAACCCATGGTATTAGTTTTCAGATTGTAAAACTTTCTTTCTGTAATGCTTAAATATTTGATACCTGTTTTGTCTTGCAGGGTCGAGCATGGATAAGAGTAGCACTTATGGAAAAACATTTGTCTGAATACATTTCCACAGCTCTGAGAGACTTCAAAACAACCAGGTCTACAAGAATTTTATTTTTGCAATATTTTAGTAAATGTTGTTTACGTGAGGGACTTATGTTTGGAAGTGGATGGTGCACTTCATTTGCATAGTAAAGGATGTCATTAAGGAAAGGCCTATAACCTAGTGAAAGGTATCTAGAGTTGGTATGGATTTGGTTTTAGCATGGGTAAAACTGAAGAATTGAAAATCTTTTCGTGATTTAAAAAATGTGTAAATAAGCCTGGAATTCTTGAAAAGTCCGAAGCAAAGAAAACCTCTCTAAAGTAGGAACTAAATCTGAAATTCTGGTGTAGTAAGGATAGAGGTAGTATTCCTTTCAAAATTGATAGAAAGCCTAAGGACTCAGTAAAAAATAATTTTTATAGTAACTTTTTCTGGGGAAAAAAGGAAGAGAATTCCAGACACCTCTTGAGAAATATAGAATAGCAGAATTAGTAATCAGGCATAGCTAGGATTCTTGGTTTAATAAGAAAAATGCGTATCAGATTTTTCTTTTAACTTCTAATGATAAAAACAGTTAGGGATGAGAATATGCTTTGTGATAGAAAATACTCTGGCAATTTTGGACTGATTTTAGATAGTGTGATTATTAGATGATATTTTATCTCAACGAGCATGTCTTAGAGATTTTTGATGAAGTCATCTGAATACGAGTGAATCTGTAACATGTACTTTATGTTGAACTCTAAAAGTTTAGACATAATGAATGGGCTGTTAAAACAATAAGAATTTTCTCTCTAAGGACTTCAGTTCATCTAGCATATTATTTGTTTTAATACTATTTGTCCAGAGATCTGCTTATATTTTGCCAGTATTAAGCTGACTTTGAAACACAGCTAGGTAAACATCCCATTTCATTGCAGTTTCAAAACCTGTTGTCTTATTTTACCCAGATTTGCTTGCATTCATAGTAGACAAGAAGCACATAAAACAAAGAAAATCTGGAAAAGATTTATTCATGCTGCCTCAAACTGAAAAGTCACATGGCTTTTTGAGGGGGAGATGAGGAAGAGTAGGGTCACAAATTATGTAGTTAAGTAGTACATTCTTTGTCCCTGTTTTGGTAGTGTAGTTTGTTGGTGGATAACAATGGTCTTATTTGATTAGCAGTTTCAAATTTATTTATTTGAACATGTTAATGTTTAATATATTTGAATGTTCTTTCAGTGGTATAGCTTTTGGAAACAACTTCTCTTGCATTCCAAACATAGTAAGTGCAAAGTTTCTTTCGAAGTAATATTTTAAAATACATCTAATGGAAATAAAAATTACATTTTCAGGTTTTGTTTGTGTGGATTTCAAAGCCACTAGCAGCAATGGATGTATTTTCTTTTCCCATGTGGGATTTGAGATACCCAATAACTGACCTGATTTTTTGGGTGATGCTTTGCATCATTTATTTAGCATTTTAAACCATATATTTTACTGTATGCATATTTAATAATTATTTGTATAAACTATAAATTTCTTGTGTTACACATGTGTATGTAGAATACGAGATTATCTATCATGCTGATAGCTCTTCTTAAACCTCACTGTTGTGTTTAGGTGCTTGGAGTTAGTACTTTAAAGAAGCAGCACATTTTTGGTGCTGGATGTACATATTACCCTTGGAAGAGGGGCTGGTTTAAGCATGGGCACAGAACTGTTTTCCTAACAAATTGGTCAGACTCTTAAATTATAGCAGACTGTTGTGTTGTCAGAGATGTCAAATGTATAGCACTGAATGAAGATTTGTGGGTTTTCCAAGGGGTCTGTTGGTTTGGCTGGATGACTGCAGCTGTCTTTAACACTGGCACTGCCAGGCTGACTTCTGCATCTCACGTTTGAAGGTGTGCCCTGTCCTTTTTGTGTGGTTTCTTCCTAGGCACTGTTTTACAAGAACTCAGTGCAGATCACCTGGCAGTGATTTTACAAATGCCGGTGAAATGTCTGGTAATCTGCATGTACTGGTGGCACTGCTGTTTGTTCGCAAATGAGAGTCACAGTGCTGGATCAGATTGTGGAGTCCATCTAGCTCAGTGCTCTGGCTCGGCTAGCTTAGCTTCCTAGTGCCCTTCCTGAAGTCAGGGGGTAGAGAGCTGAGTTTGTACTTCCTAGCCTCAGTATCAGGACTATAATCTCTGAGAGGAAGTCTTACAGATCCTTCTGAGAATATCCAAGATCTTGGACGGCTCATGTCCTTATAGCAAATGGATGTCTGTTACAAAGCTGCTAAAGTGGGACTTCTCATAGCATGCATTATAACACAATTCCATTTCTGGAGCTGTGCCTCAAAACATGTCTTTTCTGGATGCTCACCATGCAGCCAATTGGAGCTCTCTCTGAACCATCCAGGAGCTTTCATGCAGTTCTTAAAACAGATGGAGTTTTGGTAGGGCGGTATTGCTGATATTTGTCTGAAATGTAGGTTGTATTCAGTAATCCGGTGCCTTCTTGCACTCATCCATTGCTAGAAAGTAAAGGTGAACTGTGCATCTCAGTTATTAGTAAGTGACATTTCAACCTTGCCTTTGGTACTGAGCACCTCTTGGTTTCCCTCTTGCCACATGTAATTCTCAGGTGAATTCTGGTGACCTTTCAGCATGCATCTTCCCAGCATGCAATATTTTAAGAAAAGGTAAACTACCTGAAAAATAGCTGATTTGTGAAAATATTTTTTTAAAAAAGATCAACTACTAAGAATGAAAATTGAATGTTGAACTTTAAAAGAGCCTTCAAGTACATTTGTGAGAGAACTTTTCATGTGATGGAATCATTATTTCTTAATGTACGACACAAATTCTTCCTTTTAGAGGTTAAGTATAACATATCTTCATAAGTTTTTTTGCATTTTATCTATCCTGTTCTACTATTTCATAGGACTAATACTGAAAATTCTTTTTGCTTGTGTCTAAATTCTTATGTGCTTTAAGATTGTGATGTTTTGTGCTATGCCATCTATTAGTTTGCTTTATTTGAAATGAAATATGAATGCCTCTGGGGTTCATGAATTGTTTTTATTTAAACTGGATTTCTTCAGTTTTCTGTTAAATATGAAAAATAGCTGAACTAATTTCTTTTTTATTGAAGGAGGTTTTATGAAGATGGAGCAATTGTTCTTGGTGAAGAAGCAAATATGCTTGCTGGTATGCTGTTGGGACTCAATGCAATTGATTTCAGGTACTGTATTTGCATGCTTCATAACGAAATGTTCAGGAAAAGTACTTATAGATCAATGTATTATGGAAAACATTCTTAAATTGCCGTGGTAGTTTAAGAGACAAAACTTAGGTTGAGGCGAAGATGAGGGAAAGAGAGAGATCTTTAATGGCTCTTCTAGATAAGAACCAAGTTAAGCTTTTATATAACTGCATGATTATAGGGTAGTTTTTTCACGTATCAAAATCCTAAAAGCAATCAGAAGTATAATTGCAGAAGATATTTCAAAGCTATTAAATGAAGCTTATAGACGTGACATCTTTCAAAGTTATTTTTAAACTGTAAGGAAAACCGTGCGATTAAGTACTTGGTTATGCCCTGGTACTCAAGGACAGCATTGTAACTGCATATGTAGAAGGTAATCTTTAACTTTATCACTTCTAAATTTTAAAAACTTTAACTACAAATGACCATTTAATATCAATTTGTGTTATAATTACCTGCAGCTGAACTGCTTACATTAATTGACCTTTGCAGTTTCTAGCCAGGTTTTTGTGGGCTTTCCCATATGATTAATTCTGTGTTTTTGAGGTAACAAAAGTGCAAGCACACCCTAGGTAATAAAAAAACCAACACGATGTGTCTATATATGTATATATATATATAAAAAAAACCCCATCAGCAATGTATAATGATTACAGTGCCAATGAAAAGGTAGAACCTGGCTGGTGCAAGACCTTGTTAATATGCCTGGTTGGGCCAATTTAGCCTCAGGCAGAGCCACCGGCAGAGAGTTTCATAATCCAGCACAAGGAAAAAGAGACTGATAGTGCTGTTCTCCATTCTTCTGTCAGTTCACTGTTAGTATTTACGTTGCAATAGCATTAATGCTTGTCACAAACCAATATAGGAGGTAAACTGCCAGAAAACAGAACAGTAGTCTTGCTGGATGCACTGAGTGATTGACCATTGCCAAAAGGCCCTTTGGAGATTTACTCCTGTTTATGTATCTCTGTGCCAGGCTTGTTGGACCCTTCTATGAGCCAGCTTAAATTGTTAAAGAATGAAAAAAACATACCCAGTAAAAAGACCGGGTAGTTTTTTTGTTGTTAGCTGGTTTGGTTAACAGAAGCATCCTATTAGTGGCAGAGATTATGGGAGAATAATGCTTAGAGAAGAAAAGGAACAAATAGGAAGGAACAATGTTTTCCCTTTCTGGTGGTAAAGAGCATTTAGTTCTGCTGCCTGTGGAACTGCAGCTGGGCGGGGAAAGGAAAAAAAAGAATAACAACCTAAAAATGCAGGTCTTGATGGCTGCTGAACCATCATGGAGTCAGATAAGTGCCAATACCACTGTAAGGAGGGGAATGTCATGTTTGCATTTAAAAAAAAAAAGGAAAAAATTGGGAGGGAGAGGTTGAAAACAAATGATAGCTTCTTTTTCCAGCCTTTTGTCATTAGATTGGCTTAACTACATCCTCAACATATGTTCTGGGAGAACAGAAGTGTGCTGCAGGGTGATAAGAGTGCTAGCCTTGAGTACAGCAAAATTCAAACCTTACCAGATTTTATTAGTTTAAGCTTTATAAAATCTGGAATTAAACTGCTTCTGTATTAGCCCTGTACTTGGAAGGACTACAGCTATACATGAATAAGCATTGCAAGATTAGGTTTGCAGTATGTAAATCCTTTCATAAATAATCATCAGTTGTCTGTGTTTGTCTCACAAAAGCCTCGGTGGTACATACTAGGGTATGAGAACTTAGTTGTATGATTGCACTTGCTCTTTCTTTGTCCTCTGATTTCTAATATAAAGGAGTCTGTTAATGGTATTCAGACTAATGATTGGCTCTTGAAGACATTTACATTTTGTCAATGTAGCTTTTAAGAGTCTTAAGAATTTTCTGTGCAAAATGGGAGCTTAGTACTACAGGAGCGTTTTTATTGTGCCACATATCACAGAATGTTTCAGGCTGGGAGGGACCACAGTGGGTTGTCTGATCCAGCCTCCCTGCTTGAGCAGGGTTATCCCAGAGCACATGGCATGGGATTGTGTCCAGACGGTTTTTGAGTATCTCCAGGGTGGGGGACTCCACAACCTCTCTGGACAATCTGTTCCAGTGCGTGGGCACCAGCACAGTAAAGAAATTCTTCCTCATATACAGGTGGAATTTTCTGTGCATCAATTTCTGCCCTATGCCTCTTGTCCTATTGCTTGGAACCACTGAGCAGAGCCTTCATAGAATTGTGATTTGAATGGCTGAGAAGCTGTAGCCATTCTTTGCATGTTGTATATGAGATTTTTTTTTCAGTTCGGTGTCTCTTATAAATGTTGACTAGCTAATCTGTGTGGAACTGTAAATAAGACTTTGGGCTGCAGAGGAGAGAGCTTGTGTGAAAACATAATCTGGTTTTTGTTTTCTCCCCTCACAGCAATATGGAATTAAGTAATTGTGGTCTTGCAGGGGTGCTTTTTCACTTTCTTTGTTTTTCATTTCTTTGGGAAAAAAAACCAACAGCCCTTTAGATGTACTTCCCAAGTAGCATTTGAATTACTGCGTTGTCAAAAATGGCACTTTGCAATTCAGTTGGCAAAAGCTGGGACTCACTAGAATCTGTTTATTAATAACAGAGATAGGAGGAGTGAGGAATATAAGCCTTGTGGAAGCGTGATAATCTTTTCACTTCTGTGATAATTAAAGATGGTTGAAATGCAATAATTTATATCCAGTACAAAAAAGAATACTGTGTAGATGAAAGTTTTATAAAGCTACAGCCATTTAAGAACATTTTTACAAGAGTTAGGTTCATTTATGTTCCTCAGCTTTGTGCAACCCAGCACCTGTAAGTGTCTGAAAGGAGAAAGACCCTGAAATATTTTTGAGAAAATTATTTTGTACCTAGTGTAGTGGTTATGTAAGCATTCTGCAATCCCATTAAATTATGTTAAATGCGGAAAATTCCAAGCTTGCCCATAATTCTTCTGTTTCTGCTGCTTCAGTTAGCTTTCCTGTTATTCTCTTGCCATCTCTCTGTATTTTTTAGAATATGTTTAAAAATGTTTAGAAAATGTTTAAAAATTAGGGTTTATTGCACCAAAAAATTACGAAAAATCAAATTCAACTGTCATTGTCATTTAATTATCTTGTAAGAAACTTATCGTTGTTTCTTTGTTTTATCAGTTTTTGTCTGAAGGGTGAGGGATTGGATGGAAGCTATCCAGCTGTCATAGATTATACACCATACTTGAAGTTCACCCAAAGGTACTTTTTAGCTTTACTCTGCTTTTTAAAATTTTATTTCATTGGCAAAATTTTACTTTTTATTGGGACTCTTACTTTTCATGTCATATGTAAAATGATATTTATCTCCAAGTACAAACCTGTACACTCAACTACCTCGCTCTTTCAGGCTGTTGGCATTGTTACATGAATCATCAAATGTGAGTCATGCTAATTTTGTTTCCTTGGTTCAGAATAACAGTTCGGTGGGAAACAAGCGCTGTATCTCCTTTGATGATCACCAGACCGAGCTGTCCTTTCTCTTAGGCCTTTTCTGTGTAGCCATAAAATTAAAGCAGTTATTTTGTGAATAAAAATTCTATATACCCTGGTAAATGTAAGATATTACATAGGTAATGTAAGCCGTTATCACGTAACAGAAAGTCATGACCAGTGGCTATGTAAACTGACTTTCTAGATGCATTTTGCTCCTCTGATCAGCCTTATGATTAATGATAAAAAGAATCCTCACTGTCTAATAAATCAAGTAGCAATTTGGCATCACCAAAAAGCATGGAAATTAATGATGTATTTTCTATTGTTAGGTTTACCAAAATAAGAGAAACACTTAGGAATAGTCATGAAGATGTACAACTGAACATGAAACATCCTAGTTACTCTCTTGAAGTTCTTACTAGCTTGCATGTTAGTGATAAGTTGTGATTCAGTTTGGATCATGGCAGGATCATGGGGTTGTGGAAATGACTACTTAAAAAAACCTAGCAAATTCAATTAGTGTAGTGGGAAATACAGTTGTAAGGGAAGTACCCTGTTGTCAAACAGGTACAGAATCACAGAATTGTTAGGGTTGGAAGGCACCTTTGGAAATCATCCAGTCCAAGACCCTGCCAAGACAGGGTCACCTGGAGCAGGAATGTGTCCAGGTGGATTTTGAATGTCCCCAGAGAGGGACACTCCACAACCTCCCTGGGCAGCCTGTGCCAGTGCTCTGCCACTCTCAATGTAAAGTTATACTTCACGTTGAGGTGGAATTTTTTGTGTTTTAGTTTATGGCCATTGCTCTGCCTCCTGTCACTGGGCACCACTGAATATAGCCTGCCACCATCCTCTTGACACCTGTCTTTGAGATATTTATATGCATTGATGACATCCCCTCTGTCTTCTATAGACTAAAATTAATTCTTGTCTTTGAGACAGATGTCTGCATTCTCTAGCATGCATTGATTCTGGAAGATATGAAGATATTTTAACAATGAGTCTACTTACTAAGTAGGGAGATACATTCTGTGAAGTAACAGGCACATGATCTTTGCTATGAACATAGTGATACATTCTAATTTTAGTTTACCTTGATTTAACATAATGACAACTACTTTTTTAGGTTTCTGCTTTTTTTTTTTAAGAAACAAAATCTATTTTTAGATACTACTCTTTGCCCTGAATTTGTGAAGAAAAGGTTAAGTCATCACTTCCTTATATAGCATATTGTAATGCATTTACACTTTGTACTGAAGAAAGTAGCCCACATACAGTTGTCTAACTTGACTAAGATCACAAGCAAATTCTTGCCCATTTTTTGGGTGGCTATAGAAACAAAAGCTTGAAATACAAGTTGTGTTTAGTAATCCGTCATATCCCAGCATTTCAATTTTTTTTGGTTTGCCGAGCTTTTTAAGAAATGTGATGCTTAAATTTCGTCCTGAATTTGCATTTTTATAAGCACAGCTTTTGACTTGGCTAATAAATATGATTCTTCAGTTCTGACAGCATCAGCAGTGATGAAGAAGAGCTAAGAACGCTGGGCAGCAGTGGCAGTGAAGGCAGTACTCCAGAGAACATTGGTCCTCCTTTCATCACAGATGAAAACAGTTGGTACAACAAATGCAAAAGGGTAGAACAGAAGTACCGGCTTGCATTGGAACAGAAGGTAAAAGATCCGTTTTGTGTGGGGGCTGTGGAACCAAAGCTCATCACCAGCCAGCTGGTGACGTATCCATCTAACTAAAGGCAGGAAAATATATTAGATATTGTTTAGCTTCATGTAAGTGGTCCTAAATTTTATGATCCTCAGTGTATCCAAGCATCTTTGCTCACTGATTTGAGGGAAAAGAGGGTTAATGAGTTGTGGAAGAGAATAGCAATAATTCAGATATCAGATTTCACAATCTAATGTAGAAGCTTTGGCTTCTTTATCCAATCTTGGAGTTACAGACACTGTATCTCTAATGCTGTTGGGTTGTGAGCTTGAAGTTTGCATGAATTTTCTCTTCCTTACAAGCCACAGATTTTTATTGTTGAATGTAGACTGCCGGTTGAAGGCTTTTATGATGATAGTGATGTTGAAATTTAACACTTAGTCTTGAACTAAACAGAAAGGATCAGCAAAGTAATCTATTTAGATGAAAGGCAAAACTATCTCCTCTGTGATACTGAGATGGGTTTTTAGAAAATAGGCAGTTTTACAACTTGATTGAAGCAGTAGGGGAAAGGAAAACACGAAAGGGTGTGTTTGTGTTGGATTTTAATTTAGGGGGCATACTGAATGTAACTATAGAAACCAAAGGTAGGTTTTCCATCTACCACTCAACTTACATTAAGTTAAAGGTGAAGTGAAATATATGTCCAAACCTTTCAGTAATTCAGTGTTTTCAAAGTACGTGTCAGTTTTTCATAACAACTTATTATATCTACAGTAATTGCAGTGCATATTAGCTAGTGAGAGAGAAAAGAGGGGAGACTGTTCATGCACACCAAAGAAGTAATGCACAAAGAAAGGAGGGGTCAGGAAAAATTACAGGAAAAAATTAAATACAACTGGTTACATTTTTAAAAATAACTTCTATTAGTATTTTTAGTATTCTATTTTCCTAGTGTAAGAATTTGATTTTTGTGAAACTCTGAAAAGCGTAAATCGTATGAAAGGCTGGAACCACACAAGGGTGCTTGGAGATGTAATTATTTCCCTGAATACAGAATAGGTAGAACCAAAATTGGTTTATTTTAATGCACTCGAAGAAACATAGCTAAAATTTTTCTAAGTAACAGTGAAAGAGTCAGATTTACTGTAGGATAATAGATATTTAATATTTATTTATATTACTCTTTTTTTAATATGCATACAATTATTGCTTTCTATTTTGGGTCCCTTAGACTTCCTGTTTTCAAAATATGACCTGAACTGTTGCATCTGGGTTGCTGGTACAATTTTCTCAGTATGGTATCACTTTCCATATGAAAAGAACTTATGTTCCTGGGGCCCTCTCTGGTACAGAGGGCATTTTCCCTGCTTTTATGAACTGAAATATCCTGTTCAAAAGGAATCTCTTCAAATACATAATTAAAGCCTTTCTCTTGAACCACTGGAAGGAATTCCCATCCTTGCCAGACAAAAACATGGGATCGGTTTGAACTCACACTTTTCCTCACCATGAGGAGAGTGTTGTCAGTTCTGGAGTAGCATTGAAGAGAACAAGATCGGTGGATGTTTATTTTTCTTGGTAGGTACAAGTGGTTCATTTCCAAGAATACTCCATCAAAGTTGTGACATACATGTGTAGAAAAAGTACTGAAACATGTAGCTCACATCCACAGTCAGAATCACTAGGAACCTTTATGTCTGCATAAGCACAAAGGTTGTCAGTGGCTGTAACAGCAAATGTGAACAGCAGTGGTTTATTCATGAGTCTAAGATCCAGAGCCATTCCCATGCCATGGAAGTTATTTCTGGTAACATTCTCTTAATGAATTACTAACTTCTATAGGTAACTAATGTAAGGGTAAATTCAATTCAGTTTCATGATGAATCTTTGGAAATTTTGGTGCATTTAAACAATTTTCAAAATGGTAGCTACTCTCACAGCTGTTGACACTTTCCTAGTTGTCCTCCTTTGGAATGCCTGCTTGCAATTGCAGCAGCAAAATAACTTCTTTTTTCCTACAGTCAGAAAATTTTCCATTGTCTAATTCTCATTTGGCATGTGCCTGCCAAGTTTTTATATGATCCACTTCAACTATACTACATCTGTTCTGTTACAACTTGAACAAATGACCATTAAGATGGACTATGTAATAGAGCTCTTTTCCCAAGTGTTTCTCTCTCTTCTCTTTTTTCACGGCAATAAGTTGCACCAACAACTGAGTTGCACTCAGTGCAGTAGGTACCAGTTCATCAGAGACTTTTATTTGAACAAAGGGGCTTTCTGACATTCTGTGTGTTGGAAAATTGGGTGTTTGTGACAAGAGGACCAAGTTGAAAAGAATGTCTTTAGTAACTGATACAGTGGGTCTGATGAATCCTTCCTTTGCTCTATTGTCATTCATTTTGACAAATCCCTATTCCATTTGATAAATTTCTTTTGTGCCTCCCAAGTAAGTATGTGTGCTGCAGTCATTAATAGCACAGGTGAATGGTATTTGCCAGGTGACAATGTGACAAGTGATTGGATTGCAGCCAAGATAAAGGTCTCTCTTCTGAGCCATTTGAGTGGTGGGATAGGGTCAGGTATTACTTTAGCAAGCTAAATCGTAGCATTGCTTTATTGGATCAGCTACACTCTGCTGGTTTAGACCAAGACTCCTTGGTTATCCTACTATCCTATCTTAAGTACTTGACCAAAGTAGATGTGGAGGGAAGAATAAACACAAAGCACACGATTATGCACCACTTTTCTTCTAATACACTCTTGGCCAATGTATATCAGCTGAGGGCTGCCTGAAGCTAATAAGGCTTGTCTGTGTAGTAGCCTGTGATAGATGTCTCTTCCAAATACTTGCAAATATCCCCTCAATTCCATGTAAAATTTTACCATCCAGTTTTGTGGGTTTTTTTTGGCAAAGCATTCTGTGAATCTACCATCTGTTGTGTGAAAAACCACCTACTATTCTGTCTTTTGAATCTGGCTCTTATGAGCTTGATTTCATGGTGCCTAGCACTTGTTTTTTAAAAAGTTAGGAACAGTCTCTTCCTTTCTGCCCTCCCCAGGCCACTCTGGAAATACGATGAGTTTGTCTTTTCCAAGTTGTCTCTCGTCCAGATCAATGAGTCATACTTTACACATTTGTTATTTATGTGGAAGTTATCCCTTCCGTGTTCTGGAATGGTTTAAACTGTTCACTTTTGTACAGTAAACTCCTGAATTATTTGGGTACTGTTTATACTGGAATTTTATATGCTTTTACTGGTGGAATATACATCTCCATGTTGTTATAGATAGAGGTATTTACTGTACATAGGATTATGTTTCCGATATTGGTGCTTCGTGTCTAAAATGTTTCTGTAAAATGGTTTGATTTGGGGTTTTTTTGTTGTATTTGGTTGTTTGGTTGGTTGGTTTTTTTGTTGGGTTTTTTTTGTTTATTTGTTTGGTTTGGTTTTTTAGCAGTTTTTTATAGTTTTGAGAGGCAGGAAATTTGTTGTACTGGAACACATCATTTCGTTCTTTAGAAGTGCTACTTAGAACTCCAAGGAGTATCTTAGGAGTCAAGATAACAGTAATATTTGATGAGGCAGAACTAGGCCTCATCTACTGAAAAGCTCTCGAGATTCCTTGGAAGTTGTACTGAGACTAAAAAGTCAAATAGAAATATATCCAGTGGGTAGAACTATATTTAACTGTAGGATCACAGAATAGTTGCAGTCAGATGGCACCTCTGGAGGTTGTCTTGTCCAACTCCCTTGCTCAGAAAAAGGTAGACTAGAGCAGGTTTCTCAAGGCCTTTTTCAGTCAGGCTGTGAACATCTTGGGGATGCACATTCCCCAGCCTGTCTGGACAACCCATTCCAGTGTTCGTTTAGCAGGGAAAAAAAGGAAAGAGGAAAGAAAAGTTTTCCTATATTTAAATAGTTTCCTATATGCTTGTATTTCAGGTTGTGCCCATTGCCTCTTTTCACTGGCTGTCACTGAGAAGAGTCTGATTCCGTCATGCATACACCCTCCCATTAAACACTGATGCACATTGATATGATTCTTTTTCCTTACCCTCTTCCCTTCTCCTCAGTCTGACCTGAGCAATCCCAGCTCCTTCTGTTTCCTCTCATACGAGAGATGCTTCAAACCCTTAACCAAACCACAGTCTTTGTGGTGATGAATTACAGTAGTAGCATTTTGCTACCAGCTGATGTGAACCGGTTTTCTTAAGTCAACAGAAGTTGAGAACAGACACACCCGTTCTGTGTCTATGAAAACTGCCTTGTTTTTAATACCTTTTTTTAAATGCACATATAGACCAGTTGCTCGTTTTTCCACAGGTTTCAAGGAATGTGCACAATTCTATGTAGTGTAGACTTACTGCATCTGGTTTTAACTGACAATTTCTAAGAAATTACTAACATCTGACATGCTGGAACCTTCTTTGTCATTTTAATGTGTGATTCAAAAGTTCAAAGAAACTTTAAACATTGGATATTTTATTCATAGTAATTCTGGATCCCTTTCATTAACTATAAAGATCCACGTAGATATATTCTACTCTTATCCTTGTGTATTATCTAACATCCTGCACCTGTTCAGTTGTAGAATTCTGATCTTTTTCTTTTCCTTTTACTCGTGACAGTTCTTTTTGAAAGATGAATTAGTGTTTCATGCTGGTGGCATTCCTGTCTCATTTTTTCATCCATTTTTCTATTCCTCTGCAAGAATATAAATAAATATATGATTTTCCTGTTACCTATTAGGAAATCTCAAACTAATCTAAAGTCAATTTACTAGTCTCTTTAAAAATGAATAATTAAAAAAACCTACAACAAATGCAAAGTAAAATTGTATACATCATAAACCAGAAAATATTAACACGCATAATTGAAAGTGGTTTTGATAGTGTGTTCTCTAAAGTTTTCTAATAACTTACATTTTCAGGGTTATCTTGAAGAATTGGTACGACTCAGAGAAAACCAGCTGTCTGAATCTGTCTCACAGAATAAACTGCTGTTGCAAAGAATTGAAGATATGGATCTAGCCCATAAAATGGAGAAGGAGCAGCTGGAATATATCATTGTGGAACTGCAAGACCAGTTGTAAGTTAGCATAATGGAGAAGCATTGCTAGAGCAGTATTACTTAAATTATTTAAGTTATTCAACTATACAATATGTAGAGTTTCTGGTCCTATGGAAATGAGTCGACTTCTTAAAGAAATTGATGTATTTCAGCTATTTTTTTTTTTTTTTCTGACAAGTCTTAGATTTGGGAATGGTTCCCTGGAAACTGCAGTAGTGTAAAACAGAATCATTCTGAGGTTAAATATTCCCAGGCAGATGGAAGAGTCGCTGTCTGGTGATAGGTTGCCATGAAACTGCCCTAGGGTGCACCTGCAGCACTTGAATGCCCTGTTCATAACAAATAAAAAACAAGTTATTTTGCCTTAAATCTAGATTAATTTGTAAATGTCTGAGGCCTGGAGTAACATGGCAGCCATCTGAGATCTTTGAAACAATCCATGATAAAGAGAGTATATAAAGACACCATCCAGAAGGGTCTTTTCTGTGAAGTAAAGTACTTTAGCTTGTAAGCAAAGCTGCTTTTTTTTTCTGCTGCTCTCTCTCTCATGATAGATCATTTTATTACCAGTGCTTGAAATGGTCTTTATGAAAATGTTCAGGAATACAGAATTGGCATTTTATTTAGGCCGAATTCAGAGCTGAGGAAGAAAAAAAGATGTTTTTCCAAGTTTCTTTTTTTTCCCTCTGATTGACTGTAAGCTTTTGAGATACCTGTTCTTGAGTTCTTCTCTGAACTTACTGATATGCCTAATGATTCATGTTATACTGCTTTGGCATCCCTGGTTATTTGGGGGAGGTGGGGGAAGGTGTGAACTCATATACTACTCTGATACTGGAAATTTTGAATGTTCATACCTGCTGTTAAATTTTAGCTGAGATGTATGCAGTCAGACTGTTCTGAAGATCTCAGTCTTTCAGGTTTGATGGCTTTATTGTGGAAAGGCTCAAACTGTGGAATAACTTCTGTTGTATCTTGACAGTGTTTTTGTGTATCTGTTTATGAGACACTGCAGTCAGGAGTCTGAGCTACACTAGATATTTGGAGAGGTATAATTTTACATTTTTATTGCTGTGAGTGTAGCGTGCCTGTCAGGTGAGGGAGGGGAAGAAATATTCCTAGCAGGTTTCTAATGGTCAACACCAGTCATAATTAACTTATTTTAATCATATTTGGTATTTGTGTTGGTTTTTTTATTCCAGCTAAGGGTGACCTGGCAGCAGAATGTGTTGTGTCAGTAATGTGTCTGTAATGAGGCATAAGTTTTGGCTGATTGCTTTTTGTGGTCCAGCCATTTTAGAATGATGTGAAAGTAATACCAAAACTTAGTGTTTTGCTCCCCCACCATTACTAGCATTTTGAAGCAGTGAATGTATGCTGTAATCTGAATTCTTCATCAGCAGATGAGAGCAAGTTTGGGACTGTAATTCTGCCCAAGGCATACTGCATTGCTGTTTGTAAAACACTTCGAGATCGGTTTTAGAGTTGTTTACTGTGTAATTGAAACTATTAAAAATAAACATTCTATACTTTCTTTTTAATGATGCTCTTCTATTCTACTGGCTGCTGTTCTTAAGGTAGCAAGGTCTATGGCTTCAAACTTTTGTTGAGTAAGGTTTTGTTGAGGTTTCCAGGATGGCATTTCACAGGCCTGCAAAGCAAAATGTTTTATGTATCTTGTCAGTGGACTTGGCAGAATCTGAGTCTGTATCTATTTCTGCCCTCCCCCACCAAAAAAAGAAATACGAGGTAAGGAATAGAGATCTGACTTCGTTGGCAATATAGGCTGTTGCTGTTGCTGACTTGGAAACCAGTTAACCCAGAATCAACAGATCAACAAGGCCTTCAGGTTAAAAATTAGGCTTCTTGCAGAGAAACTTTTCTGTATGCACGTTTACTAAGGGTGGTTGCTGCAAAGCATGAAATAAATATGGGGATAGGATATCGGACAAATTTGGAAGGAATTTTTCTTTTACAGCTGCTGTGCTTCATGTTCTACAATTTTCAGTATTCTGAATTTTGTCTCACACACTTGAATATTCAAACTACAATGAATAACATAGTTTCCAATTTAGTAAAAAACCATTTTACAGATCTCATGAATACCAATATCTGGAAAATGGTGAAGCTGAAAATTTATCAGTTAGTTATTCACAAAGAGTAACATTTCTCTGTGTCTCTCAGCTTAATTGAACTTCTTAGCAATATGCCCATCCATCTGGGAATTGGACCTCTTACTTTGTTGGCAGGTGTCTGATGGCAAATGAAGTTGGAAAAGGGAATCTGCAATAGACAACCTGATCACCAGTTCAGCACATTTAGGCTAATGCACAGCTTATCAGGAAGAAGGTTCAGACTGGACACTGGGAAACATCTCTTTAACCAGAGGAGGGGTCAGACACTGGAGGAGGCTTCCTGGAGAGGTGGTTGATGCCCCCAGTCCATCAGTGTTCAGGAGGCATTTCAGTTGTGAGAATTGTAATAATGATGAGCCACTCAGGGCCTTCATTTGTTTCTTCAGATGTCATCACTGTGATGCGTTTTTTTCCTAGGACTTGTTGCAGTTGAACACTACAGAACAGTGCTTTTGGCTCCATTCTTCTCTAAGAATAGTGTATTTTTACAGTGAGGGTGAGGCAGTTCTAAAGGCCTTAAAGTGTGTAAAATTAGCAGCGCTTAGGTGCTTGAAAATAACATCTCACAGGAGAAGCCTGTGATCCATGGCATGTCTAGATGAAGAGAACAGTTTGAATTCTGTAAGATTCAAACTATAGAATTGTAATCTGGTGGGAGAGGGATCCCAAATCATCAAGGAACTGCATCCTGGAGTATTCAAAATGTGCAGAGGCAGACATTCCTTGCTCCTCTGTGTTTCTGCGAAGAAATGTTGAATGTCTCTTGAAGCCCAGAGACATTTGATTGCCCACTCCATCAGTAAAAGAGTTCTAAGCACCCCTACAATGTAGGTATAATTATTTATAAATTATATAAATGTACTATAGTGCTAATATATTATTTGCATTCTTAAACATAGAAAAATAGAAATTGAAGAGCATGAGATAAAGATGAAATAAACAAAATGTTACATTTAAAAAAATTTATTAGCAGTGCAAAAAGGGTTTCCTTCAAGTACCCCAAAGGATTATCTTGTGCATCTCATTTTGAGACCACTGCCTTGAAGGACTAGTTAGCTCAGTCACTAATGTGACTGGGCAAAATCTGGAACCACTGGCCCACAATATACTTACATTAAAACTCTATAGCTCAGCTTAAACAGGTTTTTTCCCCCTTAACGTGATTCTTGGTCTTTCTTTTTACTAACACACTACCTGTGCTATGACAAACTCTGCTTTTGTTGCTTTAAAGTTCAGATTCTGCATCTGAAATTGATATTTATGTATGTTAAATATTGATGTATGATTACAAGAGAGATTCCATCAATTTCCTGGACGACTCATCTCCTGCGTATTGACTCACTGATGTTATAAAAGCTGATCACTTTAACATAGAACATCTTTTTAATCAAAGTGAAAGGAAAAAGGAAAGCATTGTATGCAAAGCAGAAAAACTCCCAAAATGCTTTAAAAGTTTTTTCTCCTGCCGTGGTTTTTGCTGAAATTAAAATAGTGATTTGTGTAATGTTTACCAACACAGGTTTCCTCCTAAAGAATTTCTTCAGGTTTTCAGGCTGGTGTGCCTGGTGTAACATGGTACAGCCGCTTTGTCCAAACTGGTGTGATTTTATTTTTTTTTTTCAATATATCACATTTATGTGAAATTTATTTTTTAAATTCCATGACTATGCTGTATTTTATACCACTCTGGTTTTTATCTCCCTCTACTGTTTCTTCCTATATCCTCAGCTTGATCTGGTGTTTTGTGGAGGGAATAAAAGTTAGGGGGAAAAAAGTCGGTCTTCCATGTTTGGAATTCTGTCACTGGTTGAGGCACAGACAAGCATCAAATTAAATTGTAGGGACACTCACATCTGATATTGAATTAAGCTTGACTGTGTAACTAAGAATTTTTTTCATGTGTTGTCAAATCTTGAAGATAGGTTTAATTTGTCTGTCTGTTCCTTCAGAATTAGCCTTTTCAAGGTCCAGACTGTGCTTTTACTCCATTCTTAATGTCTTAGTATAGCTTAATATTTTATTATATTAATAATTCTTAATAATTTAATATCCAGCAATACTGCAGTTTCTATCTGGATGAATCAGATGTCTTTGTAAAGACAGGAAATGACAGCATACCTGCAACTCTGAGAAGCTGGGTTTTTTCAGTGATACTCTTCAATTACAGTCAGTGTGGTGTGTATGCCGTCACACCTGAGGTGTGCACAGCCTGTCACGCTTCCCTCTTTTCCAGCTATTAGCTGCTGGACTACGCTGTCCACACACCCTTTTTCCCTGTATTAGCTCTGCGTGGAGCTCGGGGTAATGCCCCTTGCCTTTCAGAAAGGTCCATCAGCTCCCTCTCAGCAGCACCTGAACATAGCACGCTAGTTCTGTGAGCAGCATGCAGAGTCAATTCGGGCGTGTTTAACTCCAGGCAAAAGTAACTTCTGCTTCAAACACACCACGTCCTGCCAGATCTATTATGGACTACGTAAGGGAAGATGTACTATATTCTCTGTAGCAGAGATGATTTCTTTTCAATGAATGGTCATGCCCCATTTGGTTAAAAAACTTGCTTATGAGAACAGTATCCCTGCTTGTCCTCACTTTGTCAAAATGCTGTTTGTAAACGCTCTGGACTCTGTAGAGTGCTGCCACAGTACTCTGCCCACGAGCAGGCAGGGCAGGGTCAGAGAGGAAGGCACAAAGCTGTAGAGGATGTAGGCTATAGCTGTGCTTTCAGGGACAAAGCAGAGAAAAGCTTCTCCAAGGAAACAGAATCGGAAGGGTCTGAGCAAAGGCTTTGAAATTTAGCTTGTCTTTTGTGTCTCCTTGTGAGTAAAACTTTAATGTGGGTTGCCTGGCTTTGTAATCCTAACTCAAAACCTAAATCATCTGGAGAAGCAGGAAAGCTGGATCAATTTTTTTTTTAGCCCTCTTGCCTTCATTTCAGATAGTCCTCTTCTAAGACTTTTTTTAAAGAAACTGAATTCCTCAACTGCTTAAGTACAGTAAATCCAATTTGTTGCAGCTGCTTTATTTCCTCACTGAAAGGAAGCTGAAGATTAAAATTTAATCTTTGATCTTGGCAAGTTTCTTTCCTAGAATGTGAAAACTGAGAATGCTAATCCTTTCCTTTTAAAGCTTTCATGGATCCTGCTATCAAACCCTAATTCACATTAGCCATGCTTTTATTTGTAATGCTTCCTGTCTGTCCTCTGCTTCTCCCTCAAGTTTGAGCAGCAGGTTGAAAACCTTAGTATTGTAGTCTGGTTGATTTTCAGGTCCTTCTTTTTTAAACTTGTCTGTTTCTGGTTTTTTGGGGTTTTTTTACAGCATAGAAAAAAAATTACATATTCTGAGAGATGCTAAAACATTTGTTTAGGCGGTATTTTGAATTTTGGTTTTGTGTAATTTTTTCTTTTCAAGTTTGCTGCAATATTGTAATCCCTTTCTGTTTTACAAGGATGTGAGTTGACAGCAAGAAGGGAAGTTCTGTTTTTAGTGAGGTGGAAACCCAAGAAAACATGGGTGTTTCCTTTTTTGCAAATATAACCAGGAAAAGTTCAGCTGGGCGTAGGACATAGACAGAGAGACTCCTGCAATTCAGGGGAATATACAGGGCAAGGTACAGAACTATGCAGAATTAAACAATCTGAAATCAAGCCTACAACACCATGATTCTATTCTTAGAATCCACATGGATTTATTGCACAAGGGGAAGTCAAAAGTTTCTGGGTTGATAGCAGCCTGAAGGAGAGGGCTTACTCTACAAGATGCAGTTGATAGAGAGGCATTTTTTTTAAACCCTCATATTTTAATATCTCATTCAGAACTGTTAAAAAGGGGGGTAAAAAGGTTTATTTTTAAATAAACCTTAAAATTCTGAAAGAAGTTTGAAGCTTTTGAAGCTATTGGTGTCTTCAAGGATGTGTTGGAATATTTACAACAAAATATTTTCTGACTCCAAAATGAAAAATACTCACTTTTGTGAGTATGGAGTAAGGATGCCTTCTGCTCCCTTTTCCCCTGCTCTCCCCTGGGTGGGTTAGACACCCATAGGAGCTTTCCTTTCAGCATTTTGCATACTTAATTACATTAGCATGGCAGTGTGTCACCTTCTAGGAGTCTAATGTGTAATACTAAAATCTGTTTTTATAGTGGCATCTTTTCTTTCTTCTCCCATAGCTTCACTTCTATGGATAAAGGCATTGCATAGAAATACCAAGCAAGAAAGCTTTAAATAAGTTAGTTGGACATTATCACTTCATGCCTTCCAAATTCCCGAATATTTGTCCAATGTAGAATTATTAGATTGGGAACAGGGAAAAGTAAGGCCTTTCAAAATAATAATTACGACAAGTATTGAGCCTCTGAAGACCTCAGTACAATGCAGTTGCAAATGATGTGCATTCACAGTAGGAAAGCATGATGTATGGGTTATGAGTTTCTTCCTCTGTTAATATGCCTGAACTTACCTGAACTGGAGCAGAAAAAGAATACTTGCTTTGGCATAGTAATACAGCAGACATCAGTGTCTTCCTCTTCTAATTCCACTAAGAGAATTATCTCGTGTCTGGAACCTCAGGTGAACCTGAGGCTTTGTTTTCATAAAAGAGTTTGAATAACTTGATGCTGCAAATGGAGAGATTAGAAAAAAACAGGTAAAAATTATGGTAAGTCAATCATGGTGCATAATCATTAACTGCTGGATTGCAATCACAGAGCCTGAGTTGGATCCCTTTGTGCTTTATCTGTTTAGATAAATAGCCTTGCATTACCATTTGCTTCTGGGAGTCACAGGGTTTTGTGCTTCATTTCTTAACCTTCATACTCCTTTACTGTACATTTGCTTCTGTATTCCAGAAGATACTGATGGGAAAAGCAAGTATTTCATATTGCTTATACGCAAATGAGAAAAGTTGAGCAAAAGTTAATTTCTTTTAATATATTTAATGCAAGTTACATGAAGTTCAATTCCAAACGAAATGGGCTTTAAATGACAAATAGTAGAAAAAATGATCATTTTTTTAAGGGTGGAAGAACAGTGCCAAGTTAGAATGGGGAGGAGATGCTAGTTCTGTATTTGCAGACATATTACTTTATCATTGATATACTGAAGGAATATCTCTGAGTTTCGTCAGACAAAAGAAATATAAATTATCCTAAACTTCAGATTTATTTTACTAGATTTATTTTAAATAAATCAGATCAGGAATTAAGTTTCATCCAGTAAAAAAAGAGAAGCAAATCCTTTTTATACTTTCAAAACAAAATTGTAAGTTTCTCTAAAATACAAACAGTTTGTTCAAAAGAAAGGTGAGTTACAGATCAGTGTGCTTACACACGATTGCAAAAATGTTTGAATTTTTTTTAAATTATGGATGATATTTGTAAATTTAGGTTACAACTTGTTTTTCCAATTTTAACTTTGTGTCTTGTGTTTCTTCAATATTTTGTTAAAATAAAACACAGTTTAAATGAGTTCCGGAAAGGCTTTAAATAGATAAAGTTAAATGTCTGAAGTTATAACCAAGAAAATACAATCAGTGTGCTACCTGATTCCTGAGCAAGAAGCTTTTATTAGCTGCCATCCTCTTTTGGCTAGCAAGTGGTTGAGGTATAGACAGGTGTTTTTTCTGATGATCATCGAGGTGTTCTTATGCAACCACTTAACATTGTAATTTTTCATTATGTTGTTATCCAAATTATAACTCAAATTGCATTTGCAGAGATTTTTATTGCCACCATTTTTTTACCCCTTCCCATGTCTCCATTTCTACTGTTACTCTCTGATTTTGGATTTTTGTTTGGGGGTTTTTTTCACTCCTTTGCCCTTGGATCAGACTTCTGCCCTCCTCTTTTTTTATTCTGCAATTGTCTAAGGTTTTGAAGCTCTACCTTACTGTTTGCATAGTTTGGCAGCTCTATTAATTCACATTCAGTTGTCAAGAAGGACTTATATTACTCAAGGCTTGCTGCTAGTATTTAATTTTTTGTTTGTAATTAAAACCATTCTGAAAGAGATTATGTGCTAGTTTTGACAATTACTTGTCTATGTATGTAGAAAATTAATCTTCCAGTTACCCTATTGGATATCTCTCCTGAAACTCTTGCTGGCTTAATATGATAGTAGAATTTTAAAGAAAAAGTGGTTGCTCAGTCAACTCAAAGTTACTTAACCATTTTGCAGTTGTTTCTCCTGTTTTTACTGAATTCAAAGGAATCAAGTTAAAATGACAAAAAGTGTTATTGAGAATATCAGTTTTCTTGATTTGTTAAGAAGGAAGATCTTGACTTTTTTTTTTTCCCCACATCCTTGTAGAAATGGTTTCTTAAAAGGAATTCAGCCCTAAACAGATATTTTGTATTTACATCACTGGCATAAGGGGAAAATAATCCTTAAATGATAAACTGAGCTTGAGAGGATATTTACAGAATGCAAATTAGACAATCTGTCAGAAAAAAGCTTGTTTGCTAAGAGTCCTCCATTTCCCAGCAGAGATGATCTGATAGTTGAAGAACTGGCTTTAAATCTGCTCTTTACTTTTTCAGTAGTTTGGTTGCTGATCAAGTTCAGTATTCTTGTTTTCTGTCAAGACCTACTGTCTGGGAAAACTGGTTGTGTTGTGCCTGTTATCCTCCTCCAGAGAATCAGGCCTGGTTATTTGTCCACAGACATGAAGAGCGTCAGTCACATGCTGTAGTGCTGTTTTAGTGAGCATAGGCAAAGTTAACATATTATGGTATGTTTTGATCTATTCTGGATGTCTGTGTTCAGAAACAAAGTCTCCACTGCAGTTAGACTAGAACTCAGGAGTCCAGCTGCTGGTATTTCTGACAGTGTAAACTTCCTCAAGCTGTCCAAAGGTCAAGAAAATCAAAGGCTGTATAAAATTGATAACTAATTTTGTTAGGATATAGCTCAAGATCTCTCTAAGAGACAATAAAGGGAGGATTAAAAAACTGCCGAAGAAGCTTCAAGGGTGTCTGTTCTGGAGCACAAGTAGTGCCATTGCTGTGACACATGGAGATCTGTTGGTCAGTCAGAGTAAGAAAATGTGTTGCAGTACGACATTCCTGCTTTTTTTTTTCACCGCAGCAATGGCCTTTAGAAACTCTGCTGGGATCTAACTGCTCTGACATCTAGTTTGGGGAATAGTGTGTCAGTGCACAGGGCACAAATCTGAGAGAGATGCTGTATTGCAGCATCAAAATCTACTGGTAAGTAACTCATTTTCATACCTGCTGATCTAATTTCTCAAAGTCCAATGACATACCAGTCCAGACAGCTCACTGCTGTGCTACAGTACTGACAACGTGGGAGTTCCCTTTTTATTTTGGAGTTGCTTTTACAGATTTTAGTTATATTCATGTATGCTATCAATTTGAGTTTGCATTCCATATTTCCTGTCCTAAATAAAGGTTTTTAAAGCTTGTTCTTATGCAAATGTTTTTCTTTTTTTTTAAGCTTTTATTTTCACTTTTACTTTTCACTACTCAGGTAGTTCTTGAACTGGAACACTCATCTGATGTAATTCCCTTTCTTAGGGAATTAGTCTGTTTGGTTTATTTCCTGTCTTCATCTGCTGGTAGGAGGGCAAATTGCCAACTGGACTGGCATTTTCTGGATTTGGAGAAATTAAACTTGCAGGTAAGAAATTACTGGTTTTTCATAGGTATAATTGGAAACAGAACTGACTTTTGTTTTATTAAACAACAAAAAAACCCCTATGTAAATGGAACTTTTGGAATAGGTTTCCAGTGAATCTGCATTTGATCCAAGGGAAATTGGAAATCCAGTATAGCTGAAATGAGACCAGAAATTTTATGTGGTTACCCAGGAAAGGCTTTTCTATATTACCTTGGACTAAACTTGAGATTAAATTTTATTTACTTATTTATTTTTAAATTCCCAGAGGTAATACAGTTACAGGATAGTAAGTGACTAGCTATAATCACTGTTTTATATAATTTCTGTTGTGCATGCAGGAACCCCACGTGCAGGTTGTCTTTCAGCCCTCTCTCTCACTATTAAGTCAGGACACACTTTCAAGATGCAGAAGTCTTAGATGTATTAATTCAAAGTAATTTCTTAATCTCTTGAGAGGCAGCTGAGCTGCCAAAAGCAATGCTAGTGAATATTGAAGTGTTTGTGGGGTTGTCTTGAGAATTGAATTTAAAAAACATAAATGCAAACAAACAAAACAGCAACTAAAAAAAAGTCAAAACTTAGTTAAAATAGCTAATTTTGATGCTTCATTTTCACAGTGGCCCCTAACATGATTGAGCCAGAACTGAAAGGCAGCAGGGATGGAAATGGGCATTAATTTGTCAATTGCATTTTATTTTTGTGTGTGTACCTTACAAAAATGTATCCTGCATGTGCTTAATACTCTCAAAATAATAAATCATTAAATAAACAGCTCAAAATAATAAAAGTTGAGGAAATTGGTAAGTAAATATTCTGGAGAGTACCCGACAAACACAGGGCCAGTGAACAGTAGAGGGGAAGGATGTTTATTGGAAGAACTTCACTAATCTCACATTTCCCAGCTTCTTAAATAGAGAGTTAAAGAACTGAAAGTCAAAAGCATGCAGAGATATTTCTGGGAATAGCTGTGTAAACCTGATGAATGCTCTGGCCACTTCTGTTATTCTTGAATAAAAGTAAGTAAATTTACAGGCCTAGAGGGAGCATATTTATCAGCAGACACTTATTTCCAACTTGAGAGTATGTTAGTATTGATTAGTTAATGACTCATCAGTAATCTTTTGTAACAGGCAGGAATTCATTAGCAGGATGTTTTTACTGACCAGTTTTTTTTGTTTTTGAAGAAGAGCCTACTTTTAATAGTAGTTCTTGGTATAGAGAGCAAAAAATATAAATGTAAGGCAAGTATTTGTTAGTTTTTAATGATGTACTTTAGTATTAAGATGTTCTCATCTCTTTTGCCGATTGTTTTGCCAAACAAATTATTACTAGCAGTAGTATTTTCAATTTGCGTGGAGTTTGGTTTTTTTTTTCAGATATTAAAAAAATCCCACTACAATTTAAGTGTCGTAAGTGTTATCCTAGGACAACATGGCAAGACTGTGTATATTATACTTCCCTTACATATATGCATTATGGAAAAATCTATGCTGTGAAGTAGTTCAAAGGGTATTCGGTAATTTTAAAAGAAATGCCCTGGTTTCAGCTGGGATAGAGTTAATTTTCTTCTTAGTAGCTGATACAGTGCTGTTTTTTGGATTCAGTTTGAGAATAATGTTGGTAATAGACTGATGTTTTGGTTGTTGTTGAGTGTTCTTTCTCTGCCTGTCTCTTCAGTATTTCTTTATTTTTATAATGTTTGCAGAACTTGAAACCCTGAATGAAGTTATCTTACAAAAGTGTTGGTTGGCGTAAGGGCTGCTAAGGTTACAACTGTTTCCTTCCTGCAGATTATGAAACAACTACTGCTGCTTTTTGCCAACATGACTGTAAATAGATGGAAATAATTGTAGACACAGAAGATACCAGTTAGTTGGATGAGAGAGAGGAAGTTCACAGGCTCTCAGACAATCGAGAATTTTTTCATGCCTAGATTAGAGAATGTACCATAAATGGATTTAACCCCCCTGCTCTCATAATAAGTTCTTACATATTCTTCCTACACTGCACAAAACCTTCTGCACTCCGCAGTCCCACTGTGTTAGTCCAGGAAACCCTGTTCAGCCAGATCTCACACACTGCCTGTCTCTCATTCAAAAAACAGCCATACAATCTCTTATTGAGATCCACTGTATTCTATTTGTACCAACTGCCTTCCTGGGATTATTACTTTTAGCCACTGTTTTTATCTTCTTTTCCAGACTGAAGAAAAGGAGCTAACAGCTTGGTGTATGTGCTTGTTTTCACTCAGATTTAATAGTATTTCCTTGTTTTTTAACTTCTTTCTTTAGTAAATCCTATTGTCTGTTTTACTTACCCTCTTTTCTTTTTGGAGTGTCCCTGCTTTTACTCCTATATTAAATGGCTTAACATACTGTCTACAAACCTTATCTTGCATCATCCTTAAATCCTCACAGCTATAGAACCATATTTTATTAAACTGTATTTAAAAATAGAAATACATACTCGTTGCAGTCCTGGTGATGAGGAAAAGTCCTGCTTCAAACCCTGCAGCACCTCCGCCCAGAGCTGGCCAGCCTGGTTACAGTGTTTGCATTCTAGGGAACAGGAGCATTACTGTAGAAATTCAATATGCCTCAGATAAAATAAGTTGTTGTCCTTTGAGAGCTCTTAATCTCTAGAAAGTGTTTCTCTTGTCTGAACAAGAGCAGGACAGCACTAGATAGTCTTGCACAGCCTTTTTTCACATTGAGTTTTGAGATTTGTATTTGCTTTTTTCGTTAAAACTCGATCATATTTTCTTCCTTTTTAACTTTTTCTATAGTAAATGCTTCTGTATCCACCTCTTTTCCTGTTTTTGAATATTTGAAGCAGGATCATCTTTCCTCATGGTGATTAAGAGTGTGAGGATTCTGTGTGCCGTGTCGACATGGTGCTTAGTGACATAATTTAGTGGTGGACTTGGCAGTGGTGGGTTTATGGTTGGACTCAATGATCTTAAAGGTCTTTTCCAACCTAGATGGTTCTATGTTTCTGTGCAGTTTAATACTTTGACTCTTTAAATAAAGGCAGTACCAGTTTTTGCATATCGAGAGAACTGCTGTCTGGAGGCAATGCCTTTATTATGGCTCTCTGCTGCAGTGGAATCTTACGATACTTGAAAAATGTCTGCAAAAGAGCAAAGATCTAAATAATCTACAAAACTGATAAAATAGGTGGTAACTCTCAGCATCTGATGTGAAAATTTTGTCTAACTTTCTATTGTCTATACTACTATTTTATATATATTTGATACTGTGCTTGGACTGACTTTATAATTTTAAATCTATTTTTACATATTTTTAAAGATTCAAAATAAAAGTTTAAGAGGAGAATATTTAGTTCTGTATCCTGTTTGATGCCTGGTTTTCTTCCTGAGTATGGTGGAGTGGTTTAAGAAGTGATTAACTGAAACTATCTTGAAATGTTATGTTAAAATTCCTGGAAAAGTTTGGTGAGTCTTTGCTTTAGAATTTCTATGTTCCCACAGAATGAGTGAAATTTCAGACTAGTAGGGTATAAAGATTTGCGGAATATAGAATGTAGAAATATTAGATATATTCAATATAGAAACCTATGTCAAATGCAAAAATTCCACTATTAACAACTTGTCTGTAGATGTATGTCTGTGGTAACGTGTCTGTGATCGCGTACAGGGATGGAAATTTGCATGTACGTGCTACATGTGTGAATTTGCATTTAGGCACTGTGGGCACAGTTGGTCATATAAACTGTGTCCTGTTATGAAACTTCTGTGAAAACATTCAGGATGTCCTTCTGAATAAAGGGGTCATGTAATGTACCTGGCAAACCTCATAAGAACTTGCTGTCTCATTGTTTCAGTTTCCTCAAATCAACAAACCTGTAACAGCCCTGTGTAATGCCCATGGGATTAGGGTTATTCTGTGGGGAAGTGAATACTGTGCAAGATATTTGAAATTATTGAGAGCTTTGGGTTAGCAAAGTGGTTATTCCTATAGACCTCTTAGAGAGGAGGATGAGGGTGTTGATCCCTGGGTAGAAAAGTTGATTGTTTATTTGTATGAATGCTGAGGGAATTAGTCATCTTGAGAGAAGTTTCTTGAAACTAGTTTTAATCACAGTGGTGCTTCATCCCCTTCTCGTGCAGTAAAACTCCAAATCTGTCTCCTCTGTCAAACTCAGCTGCTAAAAATTCCTTACTGAGCTTACTACTTTCTTACTTTGTTTTGTGGGAAATTTTGGCTCTTTGGACACTGTTATGTGCCCTCACAGAGGTTCCTGTCTAAACAGTTCAAATACCACCAGAATAAAAACCGTATTGTAAAAATAGGCCTGTTGACAATGTTATTGGAATATTCACGTAAATGTATGTGTGCCATGAATAGTTATTTAATTTGCTGTGCAGTTTGGCATTTCAGATAGCAACATGGCATTTGGCTTTGAACTTCTGTGTACATTTGGTATGGAGATGAGTAAATTAGCTTTCTGCTTCAGGCCAGAGATAGTCAAACTTGCTGTAGAGCAACATTTTACTATTGTCTAGTATTTTGTGGATTGGAGGACTTAAAAAATCCAATTACAGAATGCTATTGCTTTTATTTCTAGTTATTCTACAGCAATATAAGGGCAGATCAAAGGTTGCCTTCTGCTATTGGAAAAAGTCTGGTCTTGTCTTGGAGCCTGAAGAACTATGTACTTTCCTTATTTCTATATGACTTTTGGCTGGTGATTTCCAATACTGGCATATTAGCTTCCTCACTTCCAGGATTTTAGAATACTGGTTTGCTTCATATGAGAATATAAATATGGGAATATGAGGCAAAACTAATTTGAGCATTTATGGTATTCAGTTTACACTTTTTCTATCAGTTATAGACATAAGTTACTAGAAACTGTAAGGTGATAGAAAACAGAATAACTATGTGTTATATTTTGCCTGAAAGCATACAGTGGAATTAACATGTCTTCTAAGGGTTTTTAGTTCATTCTGGAAAAGTGTCGAAGGGGGAATGAGAGGGTGTTCAAACTGCAAAAAAAATTGGTGGTGAGGGAAGTACATCACATTCCCATAGCAGGCTTGCAAAATAGTTGGCCTGTTAATTACCATTACTCTGGCAGAAAGAACCTTTTAAATGCAGTTGCTTTTGTTTATTGCTTTTGTAGAAGGATTCAAATGTCATCTTGGTTTGTTTGTTTGTTTTGTTGCTAAATATGTCTCAATGTGTTTCTAAGTTGCTTCCTCTAGGAAAAGCAAACAGTTTAAGATGCTTTGTGAGAATTGCGGTCTGTTGGTCACTTGAAGTAGAACATCTCGATGGTCACTAGTGGTGTTCCCCTAGGCTTGGTTTTGGGGTCAGTCCTGTTTAACTTCTTTATTGATGATCTGGACGTGGAAATTGAGATCACCCTCAGTAAATTTGCAGATGACACTAAGTTGGGTAAAAGTGTTGATCTGCTGGAGGATAGGAAGGCTCTGCAGAGAGATCTGGACAGACGTGATCGATGGGCTGAAGACAACTGCATGAGGTTCAAGAAAGTGAAGTGCCAGGTCCTGCCCTTAGATCACAACGAGCCCCTGCAGTGCTACAGGCTGGGGGAGGAAAGGCTTGAGAGCTGTTTGGCAGAAAGGGACTTGGGGGTGCTGGTTGACAGGTGGCTAAACATGAGCCAGCAGTGTGCCCAGGTGGCCAAGGTGGCCGATGGCGTCTTGGCCTGTATCAGGAATAGTGTTGATTGCCCTGTACTCAGTGCTGGTGAAGCTGCACCTCAAGTACTGTGTTCAGTTCTGGTCCCCTCACTCCAAAAAGGACATTGGAATGCTGGAGTGTGTCCAGAGAAGGGCAACAAGGCTCATGGAGGGTCAGAAACCACGTGCTGTGAGGAACATCTGGGGGAGCTAAGGGTGTTCAGTCCAGAAGAGGCTCAGCAGGGACCTCATCGCTCTCTACAAGTACCTGAAAAGAGGTTTGTAGTGAGTGGGAGCTGGTCTCTTCTGCTGTGCCTGCAGTGGCAGGACCCAAAGAAATGGCCTTAAGATGAGACAGGGGAGGTTTCAGATTAGAGATGAGAATTTTTTTTTCACTGTTCAGGTGGTCAGGCATTGGAATAGGTTGCCCAGGGAGGTGGTGGAGTCACCATTCCTGGAGGTGTTTAAGAGGCATCTGGGTCTGGCACTGGGTGAGGTAGTTTAGGGGTTACAGTGGCAGTGCTGGATGATGGTTGGGCTGGATGATCTTGAAGGTCTCTTCCAATCACAATGATTCCATGATCCATCTATGTCCTGGTTTTCCTTTATCTTAAGGAATTGCATTTAATAGACTCTTTTTTTGTATTCACAGAACTGTGCTAAAGAATAATGACTTGAGATCAAGACAAGAATTAACTACTCACCTCACCAATCAGTGGCCTTCCCCAGGAGCTCTGGATGTCAATGCTGTTGCCTTGGACACTCTACTCTATAGAAAGCACAATCAACAATGGGACGAGTAAGTTTAATATTTATTTTGATTCCCTCTTAGAGGAACAGGGAAACTGAAAATGACGTATTTCCCTCAGCATACTTTGGAACGTATCCTATTGGAGTCACTTGTTACAATGTACAAGGATCACCTGGTAACTAAAATCAGTTTCTCTTGCTTACCATAAAAATTTTCTTCCTTTGGATTAATTTTTTTAAAAGGGCAGAAAAATAAATCATTGCTTTAGGAAAGAACTGGCTTAGGAAATAAACAAAAATAGTATTTAAGAGAAGAAAGATTAACTGCATAGGTTTTTTTAGAAAACTTTTTAAGGAGAGTTGAAGTTACTAGTTAGATCTTTAGATATGTTGCTATCAAATATTACTTGCTTTGCAGGAAAAGTTTTCAAAGTCTGGACCAACTTTCAGCAGAAGTTAGTCTTTCTCAATCCTCTCTGGATCCAGGTCACTCACAGGATGGGAAGCCAGATGGAATTAACTTGTTAAATGAAGGTACAGAGCCAGTCTAATGTCTTTCTTTAATTTTGTTCTTCATAGCTCTGAACTTCAGTCCTTGTGAAACGAATTTTCAGTGTGAAGAAAATATGCATTGAAAAAATATATTTTTCATTGTTACATGAAGTGTTTCAGTTTCCCTAAGGACTCTTCTTCAAATAAGTTTGGGTTTATGAAGATACCCACCCCACTCCTCTGTATTTAAAGCTAAGGTTCAAATATGTTGCACACGTCTTCCTTCTCCATCACCGAACCAGTCAGCTCCACTACAAGGAGAATCTTCTGACATCTTACTGCTATAACAAACTCCTTATGTTTCCTTTCTTTGGTTTTAAAAGAATGATTAAAGGCACTGGATTTGCAACTACCACTGTCATTCTTACATCTTGCATTTAACATTTATCTGTGGAGATGCAGCCTGACAGTGTTTCCTTTAAAAGAGAGAGAGGAACATGATATGAACTGTCTATATAAATGGGATATATGCACACACCCCTTTTTAAACCTTTATGCTTACCAAAGCTTAGCTGCTCCATCTTGTGGGCAATTCTGAAAAGCAGGAAAATGTTGGAAGATTTGTGAAATAGTTGTATTTTGGGTATAGAATATAAATTGTTATAAAGGAATCCTTTTTGTATCTTATCAATTCTAAGCTTTAAATAGATTTGCCAATACAAAACCTTAGTGCTACATAACCACTAAAATTTCTTCTTTTTTCAATATCAAGGATGAAAAAGTTTGAAGGTTTTGTTTATTTTTTTAATTGTAAGCAGTATTAAAATCTAATTTGATTCAAGACTGATTTCAGCCCAGCCTGTAAGGCAGGGGTAGGCATCTCTGTACCACCTGGATAGGGAAGGTGTGCCGTCAGTCGCGTCTTCCGAATCGCATTTATGAAACATGCCTGTGCTGAAGCATACTATGGATGTATCATAGTAGTGTAGATTAAACAGCTTTTTCTGTTCCCTCATTTCTTTGTGGTCAACTAATCTTGTCCTGCAAAAATTATTAGCTTAATTCTTACTTTTCTTAACAGGAAAGGAAGACACTCCATCATTGCTTGGTCTTTGTGGCTCTCTTACATCAGTAGCAAGCTACAAGTCTCTCACAAGTCTGAAATCAAGTGAATACCTTGCAAGTCCCACAACAGAGATGACAAGTCCAGGCTTAACACCATCTTGAGATGCACACAAGAAGGAAGAGCTTTCTGTTGTATGCATTTGGTTTATGTTCTATGAAATGACTTGCAGTGGAGACTGCTAGTTCTGAGTTAAAAAATGAGCTGCTTTATTTCTTCTTTTCATGGTTACCTTTATAATTCACAGATTTGATCAGTTTTCATTTGCTTTTTCTTTCCCCCAGAGGACTTTTCAGATTTTCTATTTTAGTCTGGAATTATTTAAATCTCTTGGTCAGGTACAGAATGTATAATCTGATGTTTATGACTGGTTTTTAAAATGAAACAGTTGGAAATCAGTCCCATACTTAAATGCCATCAGCTTTGTTTCTCCTTGCACTAGCCTGTACTGGCTCTAGCCACTGTACCCTGCAGTGCTTTCAATATTTATCAACTCCTGCAGAACAGACAGGGAATCCTTAACACCAGTCTTTGTAGGTGAATAAATACTTAAAAGCCCAGCTTTTCATCTGTGTATGTTGCGTAGGACCTCAAATAGCGTATTTAACCTATCAACAGCTTTTCTCAAGTTGACTCAGTGTTAGGTTTTGCATTCCTGTTAATGTCATGGCACTTACGAGATGTCCCAGTCACACTGAAGAATCGCACTGAAACACAAACTCTTGAAATTGCATGTGAATAACAAATGTACCTTGATCATATAAATCAGGCATACATAGCGATTTGTAAATGGTGAGCAAACTCACTAAATGCTTTTAAGTGGCCTGGGTTACAGATAATCTAACATTATACAAGAAGTTTCTTGCTGAAAAGATGGGGGCTACGGATGATGGGGGTAAGCATCTTGTGAAGTTTGGATTCTGTGTTTATTGGCAAGATCCCAAGGACAGTGAAAAAGGGGAGACAATGTAATGACTGTATTTGTGCGTTAAAAGATTTTTCTCATCCCTGTAATAGTGCAGTAGGTATTTTTCTTGCTTAGGTAATACAGCAGAACTTCTTTAAGTCAGTTTTCTCAAATTACTTGCCATTGATTTAAATTACTGATAGGAGAAAAAAAAAAAGGGAGACATTTTTTTAAATGTAACTAACTTTCCAGATTACCCTACAGTTATAAAGTTTGCAAAATTATTTTTGAATTGCAAACTATATTCTTAATTCTTTGTAAGATACAATGGATCCTTTATCTATGAATTTTGCTAATCAAGGTAATGCTTATCAGTATGATCAGTAACTTTTTAAACTAAAGTGAAATGCATGTAAGTATGTTGTACTTATAAGTGCTAGGGAAAATGCTTTTTTGTGCCAAAGAAGTTTCATAAATTGTTTACATGAGTAGCTGCAATACAAGACAGATTTTTAATTATTGCTTACTCCTAGGTGTTTACAGTATGTCACTACACTCTGTACAGGTTTAGGTGATTTGCCTCTTGTGATGGTACCTTGACATTACTACTTTAAACTGGTCATCATAGGGTGGGCTTGAAAGAAAGAGGATTCATTCTTACCTTTACTGGAACTATGAGAAATACTTAGTCTTTGTAAGTATGAGGCTGTGCATTTCTGGAACTCAAGGCACTGCTGGATTTAGCTGGAGGATAAGAATCCATCTCCTCAACTCTCTAGTCCATGCTGCTGGAGGTCACTACATCCATGGCAGGGTACACACCACTGATGCTGTATTAATGCAGGATTTTAAAGCAGTTTAACAAAACCACCAGGTCTTTCAAGTCCTCATGTACCCACACAGTTAATTTCTCTGTAATAAACTCTGACCATTAAATCCTTTCATACACCTTCAGAATGTCCATTACTTCATGAAACTTTTTTGTTATCACATTAAGCACCTGTTTCTTGAGTAACATTAAATATAAATTTGTAAACTAGAGATGCATTTTTACTACAAATAAAGTTAGGGAATCCAGGTTCCACAAGTCGACATTCTGCATCAATGTACAGTGATTTAATCGGTCTTGTTTGCTGTTAAACACTTCTCACACCGCATCAGTGTTTTGGAGGGGGCAGTAATCATGATCTTCAGTCATGTTCACTGATGGCTCTTTTCTTAGAGCTACATGTGTTGTTTAGCTGAAGTCTTTTATGTAGTCTGACATGTGTTTCTGGATGTCATTTTGTGCATGGGCAGTCAGTTATGTGCATCTTTCTCAGTTCTAAACATTAACCATTTTTAAAAAAAGAATTTTAAACCGCCAAAACTGTATGTTTTGTTGCCTTGACGTTCCATAAATGTTGCATGTAAATTAAAAATTTTGTATCATCATTAGTTACAAGTTGTTGTCTCTGTTTTAATCACACACGGTGAAGTAAGACCATTCAGTAAATTCCAGTATTACTGAGTTTATAGCAAATACTTTCCTTGCACAAGGGAGAGACTGGTTTTCTTGCTGTATTATCATTCAGTGTCATCCAGTATCTGCTGCTGCTATTTTCTCTTAGGTCTTTTGTAAATTTGCATTCAAAAATCGCAGTGGAAGAACAGTGTTAAGCGTCTCCTCTGGCAGCACCTCTTGTGGTACCTAATGTCTTTACGAGTGGAGCATTTTTCAGTGTGTGAGGAATTTTCACCATGGACTGAGCTGCATTTCCTGGGTAAAGCACCCCCAAATATCAGTGTCTTAATGATCTGACTACTGCGTTGCTTTTGTATCAGCACACCCCTTATTAAAATACACATAAAAATAGAATGCAACAACTGCATTGAAAATGCATGAAAGGAGGGAGGTAGTGAGGGTAGTTAAAAAAGAATTTAAATCATAGAGGCAGCTCTGATGTAGTAATTCGAGTGCCTGCAGGCAAGTGCAGTGCTGCAGCTGTTCCTGCCAGGAGTGCAGCACACTGGGGCGAGGGTGGCTGTGCCTATGGCAGCAATCTGACCATGCTCTTCCCTTCAGGGGGATGCAGGGCTGAGTCAAACTGGCACGGAAACACCTCTCCTTATGCCAGCAAACTTGGCCCTCCAAGACAGGGGACCCCACACAAAGTGTGCAGGGCTGGGCCCTGCCTTGGAGCGTTGTGACAGTGGCAACTTGCACCTCCCAGAAACATGCGAGGGAGTGTTCCTGCAGAGCACCTGCACAGGCCCAGGTGTGCTTTAATTTCTTCAAAGATTACCTTAAACAAAAGTCCCTGCTGCCCCTATCAGTGTATTCACCATGCTCTCTCAGTGTCTAAGGAGCATAAGTATTTTTCCAGTTTGACAGAATTTTTTATTTAAAATAAACCTGAGAAGCTTTTATAATATGCACTTGCACAAAATACAGAGCTGCCAATAACAAACAGGTACAGAATGAAACACATATCAAGCAGCAAGAATAAATAAGTATTTATTGAATTCATTCTGTATCAACCTCCTTACTGAGAAATAAATATATCTTACAATTGGAAACGCAAAACATTTTAAGCATCATTTTAAAACCCAACTAAAATGTTTAATCATGACTGAAAATTTAACACAGTGGAAGTCATTATTCTTCATTGCTATGTCCAGCCCCAACTTTTTTTTCTTCTCCTCCTCCTTTCTTTTTTCTTTTGTTCTTCCTTCCTTTCTTTTTCCTCTCCAGCTGCAAGAGAAGTCAAAATCTTCAATTATAGTTTAAGGGTGATATGTATTTTCTTAGTATTAATAAAAAGAGTGAACTAATTCTTTGTGAAACAGTTAAAAAGGAAGCTTTATTTAATTACCAAATATAATGGTAGAAATTCACTGGGAATTCTAAAAAACATCTTCACAGATTTAAATTTGGCACAACTTCCATAGTATACTTTGACTTCATACAATTGGACGAAGGAGAACTAAGGACGCTGATTAGTTTTTTCATTTAAATGAGAAAAGAAGGACTTTCCATATTCATATGTGCTGATCATTATGGCACAAGCAGGAGCAACTTTAAACAGCCGTGGAGTAATACCTGTCCAGAAGAGAAAGGGAAGTGTTCACTATTATTTGTTTTCACACCCAAGTGCTGCAGTACAATGTGTTGATCACAATATATCGATACCATAGTATATCCGTTTAGAGTTGGGATTCTACCTGCTCACATTCCTCAAAATACTGAATTTACTGGCTGTAGGTATTACCAGTGTAATAACCTTATGCCCTCACCCCTGCCATCTTGTGTGGTCTGCCTGCCTCAAGTCCATTGTGTCTCTGCCCCTTCTGACTCCTTGCAGCTGGAGCACCTGGACCTGCACGGCTCCTGTGCTCCAGCACACAAGAGGTGGCCTCTACTAAAATGAAGAATCCTGTCACATGTATAAATGATAGAATTTAAGTGTTAAATGTCTCCCATGACAGTCAGCTGTGATCCTGTCAGTGGAGGTTAGAAAGTGATTCAGTTATAAGGCTGAATCCCCTTGTCCACACACAGCCAGCCCTCTACTTCCACTTGAAATGAAAAGACGTCTGTAGAGAGCCAGTGCAGGTGACACACGACCTATGGAGAACTTGTGTTGCTTTGGAACAGCAGCAAGGAGCCAGGCAGACCCACTCCAGTCATCTCAGCTATGTGTGGCCAACTGAACCGAACTGGCGGCTATCAAGAGTACCTCTAAACCCTGCTACCCATGTATCAAGACCTAAGTGTAAGTGTTTTAATCTATTAACTGAATTCAGTATCAGTAATATTGATACTTCGTGGTGTCTTGCATTCTGGTAGCATCAGTGCTCTGAAATATGCATACCCTGTTACCCAGCTACACCATCACAGTGCAGCGAGTAAAGCAGTTTAATCTCTTTCAGCAAACACAAGTCTTGCAAGGCTTAACCAACTGTGCAGCCATTCATGAGAGCCCCCAATGAACCAGTGCAGAGTGGTGAAGATGGTAAGTATCCTGGGTTTGGAATGTCTCTTGCAGATGGTCATTTAAGTATGAACTACAATAGGATTTTATCTCATTATCATTTTAATCTCAGTATCTTGTCATTTCTGCCTCAGGCTGCCAGAGTCATGCAGGAGAGTGCCAATGTTTTCCCTTGTCTTCCTCTGATCACCAACATACCTATAAGAAGCTTTTCTTGTAGACCTTGACATCCCTGGCCAGATTTATTTCCTAACCTGATCCCTGTCTGCTTGGACCATTTCTGTGTGACAGATTACCTGTCCTTGCTCCCACCCTCTGCTGGCTTCCTTATTGTGTCTGAGTTTGTTCAGGAGCTCGTTCTTCCTCCATACAGACCTCCTGGAGTTTTCACCTGACTTTCTCTTGGCTGGGATACATTGTTCCTGAGCCTGGAGGAGGTGATTCTTGAATACTAACCAGCTTTTCTTGGGCCTCTATTCCCTCCAGGGCTTTATCCCATGGTACTCTACCAAGAATATCCCTGGAGAGGCCGAAGTCTGCATGTCTGTTGCTTTATATATGCAAACTATTGCATAACTGACAGTGTTCACAGAAATGGAAATATATAACTTATGCATGTTAACATCTATAATTAAGAACTCTCTAGTCTGAATTTTTTTTAGAGATAGGAAAAAATTTACCAGCAAATAATCCAGTAATCCCATTTCTAGCGAGAATTTTCCTCATAACCGCCCAGGTTGATTTACTGTCCCTCTGTGGAACTCAATATAGTACAAGACAACAGTGAATTAGGCAATCCATACAATGCCACAGAATAATATTTTTAGAAATCAGAGACAGTCACAGATGTAATTGTTAGGTTTAACTCCTTTTTTGTTAATTTCATCCATCTTATTTATACTGTATGTTAAATTAATACCGTATGCAAATACAAAAGTTGAAACAGCATGGCGTGGAAAAGACCTGTAGTAACACCTAGAGTAAGATATATGAACAGCTACAGTAGTCCTTATTAGATTGCTCAGACAGTTGAAAAAAGCCAAAGCAGTTTCACAGAATACATTCATCAGGAATATCCCATAGCACTTGGAAGCCAAAAAACATTTCTGCAGTTACAGAGAGACAAAATGTAGATGCATAGTCAGTGTCCAATTCTAACAGTAACTGGATTTGGAAAGAATTAAACTGGTACAAATTAAAGATTACCATAATAAAATTTTAAATATATAAATTAATCTGGTTAATATTGACCTAATAAATATATGGCAGACGTGTTTCAAAGTGGTGTTAGGAAGGAATTCTTACATCCATCACCACAGGAAAAGAATTAAAAACAGTAACTATTTATATTTAAAACTTTTTAAATGCTTGTTCTGCAATCAAATAATAATACATTTTTTCAAGAATTCCTCTAGGAAAAAAATAATTTACCTGACAGAATGAAACCTCATGCCAAAAAGTGAGCACTTATTTTCTGAGCAGAAACTGTTTGTATACTCAGCCTTTTTAATGGTCTGTAATCTTAAGGCCATGATATAATACTTATCTAAGTTAATGAAAGTCCTACACTGGTCCACATCCCAAGCAATTGAAAAAAAACGTATTATATACTACTTCAATTTGTATAAAACAGAGTGGTGCTCTACTGACCAGAACAAAACAGAAACTTCCTCTTTCATCCTTTAAAGATGTTGGGACTTTCATTAATATGCCCTCAAAAATAATTTTTTTGAAATCACATGAAAAGAAGGTAAAAAATACACAACCCGAGCACAATACTTTCTCTTTCCAGTCTAATACTTATCACAAGAATATCATTATGCAGGAGCAAGTGGTAGTGAATGTTGTTTTGAAGACTTTTTCAATAGATCATTGTTCACCTGAATGTTTGTGAAGAAGTTAATTTTTTGCCTACTTAAATATAACTTACTTCAATCATAGAATAGTTTGGGTTCAAAAGAACCTTTACTGATCATCTAGTCCAACCTCCCTGCAATAAGCAGGGACATCTTGAATTTGCAATTGGTCTGCCTAAATGTAATAGCTTTGGATTTCTTTGTTTCAATTTTATACCATCTTATAAAGCTAAATTGTACTCAGCTCACACCTTTTCCCTCTTCCATGCCATTAATGAAAAAATAAATATCTTACTAGATACTACAGTCTGGAGACGAAAAAATGCCTGAATGATAAAATGTTTACATATACTTTAGAAGTGACAAGTATTTAACATTCCTACCAAAAGCCATTCCCTAACATGAAATTTTATTTTTTGAAACACTATAGGGTTTTTTTATTCTTACCAGCAACTTACTTTTTAAGGTCTCACTCTCCCAAAGTTGAGTCTGCCTATGTGTTTTCACTACATCAAATGGCTGAGTTATGACAGCTGCAATCTATCAGAAAATCAGTTTTAGTGTTAGTGCACAAACAATTAAAATTTAACCCTAAATTTTTAAATTAAAGTGCACACGCAATTTAAAACAAGATTTGATATTCCAAGCACATGATAGTTTTAAGTCTTGTATGTCAGAACACTGTAGTTTCTTCAGATTTATTTAGTTAGGTTGAATGCCACACCATGTGTGCTTAAACTACAAGTACCTCAAAATATACAATATTTCTGAGAGAATCATCTAAAATCATACCTCTTTTAAATAGTTTATTAGTGCTAATAATAAAGAATAGTACTAGAAATGAAATTATATACTTACAGAGCCAGATGCTGCTCCTGAAGTAAAAGAAACAAAAAATGTGGGTTCGTTTGCACCAATTTCCTTGCACATCATCTTCTTGAAACGTTCATAATTATACCAATACAATGCTATCATTACAAAAAAATGAACTTGCATTACAACAGATTTGTACGTCAAATACAAAAATTCTTATATCAAGTCCAGATGTAAGAATTCTATGGTGGCAAAAGAAGCAAACAGAAACAAGAGCTGAAAGCATAATAAGTGTCCTATGTGATAACCCATGTACAGATTGCCGTGTTCCCCTTGTTCTCCATATCCCAAATTTCTTCATATGATACAAATTAGCCTAATCATTTTGTCATTCCCTTAAGTAACTCCTACCTTCATACAATCTAAGCCAAGCACTATAAAACTCACATTCAATTTAACATAAATCAAAATGTAGGCTTCTAATTACTCGCTATATTTTCAGGCATATTTCATGTTTCATAGATCTCACTAATTCTATAAAAACACATTTCATACAAAATGAAATGTTGCTCACGACTGCCTTATACTTTTTTGAGGCACAGTATAAAATTTAATTCTGAGAGAACCAAAAAATATGGTTTTGCTCCCTGGAATTACTAATAGGTGAATGCCTCTGTGGGGACTGTCAAAGGAAAGTCCAGCAAACAACTTTTAAGAGTAACATCTGTTTCTGTGACCGTCTGCTGAAGTAAACTGCACCTTTTCTGCTTTCTAACTAAAACTCCAAATTACATACTACTTGGCTGAATTACAGAGTAATTCCTCATGGCAGTTGGTCAACTAAATACTGCAAACGACAGCTCCGTATCCTGAAAGGTAACTATGCCTCATTCAGCACTGAGTTCTGGAGGTTGTGCCAGCAGAAAAACTTCACAGCATTTTCTTGCCATGAAGACTACCAGCACACGTGCTTGGCCTTCAACATTTTGCAAAAGTAAAAGTAGGCAGTATCTCAGAGGGCATTCTCAGGATTTGAGGAGAACCTACTACTGAAATGTACAAAACCCTAATTTAATATAAATTATCTAAAACCAAAATATTCTTAAGCACCTACACAACTCATTTCCCTGAATACCATTTACGTTTATATTGTCTGTGACACTGCTTAAAGAAGGACTCAAATATTATTAAACCAGTTTTTGTGTCTATAAACATTCACAGCTTAAGTTTTGTTCAGTCTAGCTAGCATCCCAAGGAACATGCTTGAAACACATAATGAACACTTGGGCTAGGAATAGAGTTGAATTCTAATTATCCTGTGCTTCTTGACAGCTGTGGTGTTTGACTGTTTTCTCAATTGCTTTCTCAATTCAGTGTTACACTGATTTTAACTCTTGAGATAGCTAACTTGAGCTCCCTGCAGCAAAGGTGCAAACTGCATTATAAGAACACCAGAGACTGAGCTGCCGTTGGGGCATTATTCAAACTGAAGAGCTCAGACTGAAGGTACAAAGGGAGCACATCACAGCAGATAGAGAGCAGATATAAGGAAAAAGATTATCAGAAAACACAGCTGGAAAAGACATTAAGCAGTATTAAACACCCTTAGTTTTATATAAGTGGAATTTTGTGGCATTTGTGGTTTTTTTTAATAAATTTTCCTTTACTCATGCTTCTACTTGCCTGCTCACTATTGGTTGAGTAGTTCTCAGCATGCAGCTACTGCCTTATAGGTTAACTTGTGCCCACAAAGATGATTGTGCATCATGCCCACAAAGTACTGGGCACAGATGAGTGAGTGCCCACTGGCTGTCCAGAGAATGCCAGAGAAGTGTGGAAACTGACTAAAAATCAACAAGCCTGGTTTGGATCAGTGGAGGAACAGCAGGCATGGTCACAAGAATCTGAGGAGGGCTGAGAAGAATGCTCATCACCTCAGTGCCCTCTTCCTTGTGCACTCCCTCACAGTGCTCTGATCTTCCCACTCTGTTAAAAGCAGCAGGGAGAAGGAAGCTCACCAGCTCCAGCCACACTGCTACAGACAAAAATCAATAAAAGAACAAGAGTTTCTACTTGAAGTCAGACAGCAGGAATCAGATGAAGAATTTGAGAGTTCCCTTATAAACCTCAGAGAACAGCCTTAGAGAAAATTGCATTTGGTAGAGAAGAAGTAAAATTAAGAAGTAAATTAAAAATAAATATTGAACAGGAAACACTTCAGAAAAAGATTCAGATGAATTCTGGCAGTTGTCTTTAGCCTTAGTGAAACCATGTTGTCATAGGTTCAGAAGCCTTCCCTATCACAGAAGACTAAATTAAGTCCCATCAAGGAACTGGATCTTTGAGTGGGAAATACATTCCAATCACAATTTTCAAACACCTTCCAGTAGCTAAGTGAAAGAGAAGAGAACATTATAAATTCTGAAAAGAAAACAGCTGAAATAACAGAATCACAGAATCACA
>VZTG01003648.1:137035-179811 GCA_013397845.1 Melanocharis versteri | reverse complement strand
CCGGCGTCCCGCCCGCTCCCGGCCCTCGTCCCTCGGGACAGCCGGGATAGCGCCCCGCGGGCTCCGTGCCGCGCCTTGGGCTGCCTGCCCAGGCCCGGTCCTCGCAGCGCTCCAGTTCCCGGGGCTGTTGGCCTCTCCTCGCCCCCCGCCACCATGTTTGTCCTGGTGGAGATGACTGACACTGTAAGAATTCCTCCCTGGCAGTTTGAAAGGAAACTGAACGAATCCATTGCTGAAGAGCTAAACAAGAAGTTGGCCAATAAGGTAAAGCGTGGGTCCCGTATAGGTTGATGCAGGCGTCACAACATCCCCGAGCGTTTCTTCCTTTTATTTGTGCCTACTGAGGTGCGTGGATGAGATGTCAGAGTGGTTTAGATGTGAAGGCCATCCCCAGCGACTGTAAACAAAGAGACAGCCACGTATCCTCTCAGAGGGGACATTTTTCTGATGGCTGATGCTGTAATGGGAAGATACTGAGACACCAGATGGGGCAGAGAAGCGTGGAAGAGAAGTGAGAGCAGCTGCTGGTTTGTGTTTAGAGGAGCAATCCAAAATGCTGCCTGAAAAACAAATGCAAACTAATCCATCCAGTGGGGAGTTTAAAGAAAAAAGGCTATATAACCATATGTAGAACAGTAATGCTGAAAGAGAAATGAAGATGTTAATAGCTGATTTGGTCTGTGCTTAGTAATTGAAATACAGTGTGGCAGTAAGAAGTTGGTCTTTGGTGCGAGATATAAAAAGTGTTTTCTGGTGGATATGGAGGTCACAGTTTCCCTGTGCAGCCTCGGGACTGTGATTAGCATATGGCTTTCAATACGAGGCAGGTGCAAAACTCAAAATGCAGCTGTAAACGTGAAGGGAGCTCAAAAGAGCAACCTGAAGGAATCAAGGGTTGTGAACAGCAGATTATACAGGCAGGTTATGAAAAGCAAAAGTCTTCCTTCATCCACTGATGACTGGTAGATGCCTCAAATTTTGTAGATCTCAAGAAGCTGTCTCAGAAGTAGCAGAGAAACCAAGAATTTGCCTTGTGTCTCCCCAAAGCTAATATAATTTAAGATAAAGGCAAGCCTAGAGGTTTCTGAGAGTGTTAACTCTAGCGAAAAGTATGTTTAGCATTTGGACAAGCTGTGGGGCTGGTGAATGATGGGGAGCTGTTTACTGCTTTGGCAGCTCAAGTTCTCTTATTGCTGATAATTTCCCCAAGGGTTTCTGTTTGTAGCAGTGTTCTTTCCAGTGCCAGTGAAAATGTGCTCCCATAAAACTTTAACTGGGGTTCCCCTACGCTGCTGGTGATGTTGAAGGCAGTGTACCAAAACAGCCTCCATCCCATCTTGCCACTGCTCTGCTGCTGCCTTTTGAAAAGGTGTGCATAATGGATGAATTGCATGGTTTGCTTGATTTTACCTGGTGAGTCGCTTGATTTACTGCTCTTAAATTTATTTTTTTTTTAATCAGGTTGTATACAATGTTGGGCTCTGCATTTGTCTGTATGATATCACAAAGCTGGAAGATTCATACATATTTCCTGGGGATGGGGCATCCCATACCAAAGGTAAGTGCTTTTCCTCAGTTATATTGTGTTGCAGAAGGTTAATTAATGATCTGGAAATGTAAGCTGAGTTCAGTTGTTCGGGAAAGTAACAACCTTAAGTTCACAGCCTTAACTCTGTTCCTGTTAGGAGGGCAAGAGGAACGTGGTGAAAGTCTCTTATTTTCTTTGCAGTTTTGGGTACAAATACAGCTTTAAATAGCCAGTCCTTCTTGCCTTCTCCAGCAGCCCATCTCTGTTCTACAATTAGAGCCATAGGTGTGGGGTAAGGAAGGGGTTAATTTAATTGAAAATTATTGGAAGTCTGCACATAGAAAATAAGTTGTAATAATTGGACTGCATTTCTCTAGTATTTTTTCTTTCCGAAGCTTATTTTCCCTAGCTAGGATGTTGAAACCTGTTTCTACATATAGCATTTGCACAGCATTTGATGCTCTTGTCCTTGCTGGCAGCTTTATGAGATTTTTGTTGAAATTTAGACAGATCTGGTTCATCATACATTTCTAGTGATTTTTTTTAATAAGAAATGACTAATTTCTTTACTTTGGCTCTTGGTAAATCTCAGTAAAAACTGGAAGTAAGTGCATAAAAGAAATTTCATTTTTTTTAAGTTAAAATAAGGTTTTAAACTGGTAAGAGATGCATTTTTTTGTTTCAGTTTACAGTGTGGAAACATAGGTTGAGCACATGAAGTATCTCCTGTTAGAAGAGAACTGCACTGACTATATGTGGCTGCCCTTGTCTAAATTTTAACTCCAGTAGAACTCACTCCCTGCAAATAAAAGCTTCTCTAATAGTGAAGGAGGATGGCAGGCTTTCCTGCTTGCTCTAATCTCCATTCAGCTTAACTTAGAATTACTCCTTAAACTGAAAGAACTTTTCTCTCTGAGCTTGGGAAGAAAGTCTGCTTTCAGGATCTGGGGTAGCGCTTTGATAAATCCTGCTGTGTCTGGTAATAACTCTTTATTTAATGCACTGACTAGTTTTATGTAAAAGAGGAGCGCTGAGGAGGTACAGCTAAAATTATGTCATATTGCTTCAAAGCATTGTTTGGCATCTTACACTTTCTTTCTGTGAAATTCTTGCAAAACTGAGGAGCTGGGAACAGGACACTGCTGATCAGCTGCTGCCAGAATTTGTACAAACCAGTTAGGAATCAGAGCTCTTATTCCTGTTTTTCTATCTAATCAGTGCACATAAAGAAATTGTAAAAGAAACTGGGTGTTTTAGAGGATATATATATATAGGATGTGGGATTTTATTTTAATTTATTTATATTTTATTTATATATATATAGGATGTGGGATTTTATTTTAATGGCTGCCACCCTGTGGAAGGACTATAGTTTACGAACATGGACATGACATTAATGATCTGTTTTCTTTTAAGTGCATTTCCGCTACGTGGTCTTCCATCCCTTCCTGGATGAGATTCTGATCGGACAGATTAAAAGCTGCAGTCAGGATGGCGTCCATGGTAAACCACAACTTCTGACATTAGGGACACGTGAGCTGCAGAGTTCTTGGGTCTGTTGAGAAACCAATTTCAGCTGGAATAATGCTCTTTGTGGGCTGGTTAAAGGCCATTACTGGCCTCTACTGCAGCACTGATCTGAGGGTGATGGGTAGTTTGAGCCTGGCAGCTTCCCCTGACCTTGATGGTTTTGTCTGCACTCCCCTTTCCTTTGGCCCAGGAATAACAGGCAAGTCCGTCTGGAGCATAGACTGGATTCCTTTCCTTGCTTCAGTTAACAGAATTTGTTTTTTTCAAAGTGGAGCTGTCGGCTTGTGTTGGTCTGATGTATTTTTCCTATAGTTCTGTGCAAATTCGTGTTTATTTCCTGTACCTGAAAACATGGCAGGGAAATGTCTTTGTGAACACAAAGTGCTGCCAGAGTCATGGAATGTATAATTGATGAGTTGCTTTCCTTTCCTCTCGGAGTCTTCCATGCAAAGGAGCTCTGCTGCTTAGTTGTTAAATTAGGACAATAAGGTTACCTTGGCTGCTTTTGTTGCTGAATTTGGGCACGGTCCATTCCCTGATAAAATTCAACATCATGAAGTCTCAAGGGGCATGTGGGGGCTGTTCTAACTTTATATTGGTCTTTATTTAACATACTACATCTGTGATTTCTAAGCTCTTTTCTGTCACAGACCTCTATAGCATCTGACTCATTTCTTGGAACACTTCCATTTCCATTCCTGCTCCAAACAACCTTTTCCTTTCCCACCGGGCACGAAGACTGTGCCCTCTGTTGCTGTATGTACTTTCAGCTGGGTGGTTGCTTTGCTGCCAACTGAAATTGAGCGTTGTGACTCAAAGAATAATTCCTGCGTAATCTCAGTGTCCTTCTTGAGAGAGGAAGGAGAATGAGTGTAGAAATGCATTTTAGGAATCACTGTGGAACATCATTTGCAAAGAATTGTTTCAGTCTTAATCAAATTCTTTTCTCCGCAGTTTCTATTGGATTTTTTGATGATATTGTCATCCCACCAGAATCCCTGCAGCAGCCAGCTAAGTTGTATCCTTTGATCACCTTTGATAACTTTACTACTTCATTTCAAAAGATTGTGCAGTGCTGGCCCAACAGGCATTCACCACTGCAACAATGAAGGTGCTCAGCGGCAGAAGCTAAGCTGTTGTGTTGGGCAAGTCCCGCAGACTGTTATCACAGCTAGACAGGCCCTCACGCTCATTAGGTTTTGCAGGATCATTGTGCCCGCTGATAGAAAAGAATGGCAGTGTCCCCTGAACAGCCGAGTTGTAATCCCTGCCTCCAGTCTTGGCTGCTGCTGAAGATAGAGTGCGGGTTTTACCACATCATGTGATGTCTACATACATGTGTGTCTGATGTACTTCAGTGTGGTAGGTAAGGTTGTCTTGGGTCTGAGGAGGTTTGCTTGTCTGGGGGTCATTCTGTTGTTGGGATTTTTTGGGGGGTGTGTAGACCAGCAGCATACACCTTGAAGCAGGAAAATGAGAAAGACAGGGGTCCTGGGCTGCGCAGACAATGACCTGGGATAGCACATTGTGGTTTGGGAAATAACTGTGAAAAGGCTTTGAATCAGGTCTATTCTCAGAACTGTCAGAAAGCGATCTGTCAAGCAGAATACTGATTGTTTCCATCCTTAATCCTTGGCATGGCCAGTGATGAAGCAGAGCAGGTGTGGGTGTGGGAATATGAGACAGAAGAAGGGGCCCATGACCTTTACATGGACATTGGGGAAGAGATCCGCTTCCGAGTTGTGGATGAGACGTTTGTCGATACGTCACCGACAGGTCCAAGCTCTGCAGAGGCTTCCACTTCGAATGCTGCAGAAGAAGTCCAGAAGAAAGAGGCACCCTACACTCTTGTGGTAACTATGTGCATTAATTCATACAGCCTTGTGAGTGTTGTGGTTCATTCAGTGTCTAAAATAGCATCCCTTTCCCAAGGAGCTGATTGCTTTAAGCTGGCCATGAAGCAGAGTCACAAAATGAAAGGAGTAGAAAAGGGGAGAAATGAGGTTGTTCTTGTGGTTGCTCTGTTTTCTGAGTGTTTTCACTGGAACTCTTCATGGCTGTTGGTGGCTCCCCCTGGGAGGCTGATTTAAAGCAAATCGTGTGTGCATATGAAGAGTACAGAGCTGGGAGCAACACATCAAGGTTTATGCAGCAACTGAACACTCTTTCCTTGCAGTGTTCTGGCATAAAACCCACCAGAGTACGGTGCATGAGAAAGATGGATCTGAACCAGTGACAGCTGTGTTCCATAACTTAGAGGGGAGAGATGATGTATTTTTAGGCATTTTCCTGTATTCTCTATGCTGTTTACAATTGCATGCTGTCGTCTTCTCTCCGTGAACAGGGATCAATCAGTGAGCCAGGCCTGGGCCTCCTGTCGTGGTGGACAAACAGTTAGCTGCCATCAGAGCCTGCTCCACAGAAAGTCTTTCCGGTGGATGTTTGGAGGATAATGGGACCCTGCTGGTGCTCATTGCTCCTCTGATGCTGAATAAGGAATTAGACCTGCCATTCTCTGTTTTCCCTTCAGCTTCCAAGCTGCCAGAGAGAGACAGTTGCTTTCAAGAAACGTCTTCACTGATGTGCAGAAGTGAATTTACAGGCACTAAAAGCCTTGAGCACAGCAGCTGCAAACTCAGCTGGAGCTTTGGTCTCCTGCCCCAGAGGGAAAATGGTGGAGGTCTTTACTTGACTGAATTAAGGAAGGAGTTGACTTCAGCAAGTAAAGGCAGAAGAGTATACCTGTTGAGAAGTACCACTTCCTTAGGCTGGGAGCTTGATCTCAGAGGGGTAGAAATGTGCCCTGCTTTTGACAGGAAATGAAGAAGAGACAGCAAAAGGCTAGTTAGTAGAGGTGTGGTACGCTGGAGACCTGGAAAATGCTGCTGCTGGGAGGGCAGGGGAGGTGGTGGTGATGTTCTACTAAGAATGGGAACTTTACCCATGGATGAAGTCAGCCAGAAGGAACAGGAATGATGGTTTACCCAAAAGTAATTCAGGTTTAGTGAAGATGACCACTGTGGAAAACTACAGGCTGCTTATTGTGCTGAATGGAATGACTTTTTGGGTGGGCTGCTTTTATGCAGAATGAGCTAAACTTTGCAGGAGTTAGACTGAAAATATGAAATTATGGACTGAAATGGACCAAGGCTGCTTTGAGCAAGCTAAATCCTTGTTTGTGGGGGGTGTTAATACCGTAAGTGGAATAAATAGTAAGAACCACACAGCCTGTCTTCCTGTACAATTTGTGGGGAAACTATTAGCTTCCTGCCCAGCAGGAAGAAAACACTTGCCTCCTGCAGTTTAGCTACTTGGATTTCAAGGCAGACAGTGTCGAGACCAACGCTTTGCTCTATGCTAACAGCCCATGACGAACAATTGCCATCGCCCTCCCTGACAGCAGTACAAGGAAAGGAGGGAACAAAACAGTGAGTAAAATCTATGCAGGGCCCATTGCCAAGAGAGCGATGTTGCACATAATTACAAAGCCAGCCACGTTTGGCAGGAAGGAGCTGTAATTCCCTGGGATAGTGGGTCTGCTTAACCTCCAACTGTGAAAACAAAGCCTGAGTCACCAGCGCCGTCCCTGCAGCATTGTTAGAACCCCTTAATTCTCAACTGTTATTCCTGGTGCAGTGCCCTAATTAAAATGGAGCTTAGAATTCTTTAGGTTCACATAGTAACTGAGGCCCATCTGTGCACACAGTAAGCTTACTGAATGCCACCTACAGAGCAGCAGTGCTCAGATGTGCAACCATCTAGCTGTGGTGGAAACAACTGTTTGCAGAACCCCCCCAGGTGTTGGTATAGGTGGAAATTTGCGTGAAACAACTGAGGAGCTTCCACACAGGCTGATCTGGGGTAGTGCCAGGACAGGGGGAAGAAAACAGTCCAACTACTCCAGGTAGCTGTTCTGCTCAGCTCCTATTTGACAGAGTCAGGGCTCCTAGGAGTGTAGTGAGTGGTAGCAATGTGGCGCTGTGTGCTGTTCTCATGAGACTCCTCAACGTCCATCTCCTGCTGTAAGTGGCGCTTTAGGAAACTACTGAAGTGTGCAGTGCTGGGAAAGCAGATACAGCAGGTGTTCTTTGCAAGTTTGTCATTGCTGCAATAGTGGCATTGTTGCCCTGGACAGGAAGGTAGGGGGTAAGGTGGTCATAATCACGACTGTAACCTGCAGTAGGTTAATGTCAAGAGCTAAACGGTCCAGGAAAGCTGTGAGGGCTCTTTTTTTACCACACTGAGTTAATTGTTTGATTTGTTTTTTTTCTCCATATAGCAGCAATTTATAAGAAGTTCTTTCCCACCCTCCCAGCAACAATGACAGGGATTAGGATGGTGAATACAATAACACATGACAGAAGAGATGGTCACATTCTTTATTTTCATTTTAAGTCTTTAGCCATCAGTAAAGTGAATGGGCAGAAAACAACCAACTGAGCAGACACCCACCTTCGCTGGTTATTTCCAAATATAAATAACTGTGGAGAACTGAAATCAAGCCAAAATAGAAAAAGGGAGCTGGGGAATTTAAAAGACAAAAGTAAGCCTAGCTGCACTCCCTTTTCATAGTGTCAGTGAAGAGGAAGTACCATAACAAAAAGGAAGCTATGGTTACATTTGATCAGACATTTATTCCAACAGTAGGCATGGAATTGCACTTTCATGAAAATGCCAAAGCTGAATCGAGTCCAGTGCACTGGGGCATTGTGCGCACTTAGCTTGATTTCTGCTGCAGCTCCTTCATTCTGTTCAGAGCACTGCCAGCCTGAAACCACTCGATCTGCGACTCATTGAAGGTGTGGTTCAGCATGATTGTTTCTTGGCTCCCATTGGGATGCTTGATGATGCATTTCAGAGGCTAAAGAAAGAAGACAGTTATATTTTTCCTTGTCTTTCAAGGGAGGAGGTTAGCTGAGCTGAAGCTTCTCACAGGAAAATTTCTACATGTTTTTTTTAAAGGGCTGAAAAGAGAAAATTGCAGCTCAGGGTCGATCTTAACATAAAAGTGAGGTTGCATTTCCTTCTAGGGAACACTCATGCTTAAGTCAACAAGTCCAGGAATTCAGACTATCGTACAAAGGTTTCTCTTAACTGTTCAGAACACCACTGATTCTGACCTGCCCTGTATCTCCCAGCCCACCGTGTCTCACGTGGCTGGCAGGCTGTAGTGCTCCATCAGTGCCAGTGCTGCCTCACAAGCACACAGCTCACCACTGTTCCCCATCGGTGGCACACCCCTGCCCTCAAGTGCATGACAAGACACCCAGACCATTACCTTTCCAGGTGCAAAGTCTTTCAACCCCACGATGCTCAGCTTATCCACAGGATGAATTTTGTTATAGTCTGCTGGATCAGCAAAAGTGAGAGGCAGTAGACCTTGCTTCTTCAGATTGGTTTCTGTGGAGAACAAACCACCAACCACGCTTGTAACACCCCACTCCGGGGAAGCAGGATTACCTTCTGGCTGCTCAGTGCTTCTCAGAGTACTACTCCAGCAACAATTACTATCTTTGTACCAAAATCAGCATATCCGTTGTTTGTGGCATTTCTAACTAGGTATGTAACAGGACTCCTGACAGGAGGGACCTTGCCCGCGGTCAGCAGGGAGGGTCCATGCCTGTAGGTGTTGAGCCCTGGGCAAGGTAAACACCACTTCCACTCAAACCAAACACTTCCTGTTGACACACACCATAGGGGAAGCCTGACTCACCATGGATCCTGGCAAAGCTCTTGGTGATGATGACCCTTCCTCCCAAGTGACGTGGCTCCAATGCTGCGTGCTCCCGGCTTGATCCCTCACCATAGTTTTCATCCCCAATAACTGCCCATTTGACACCCATTTTCTGTGACAAAAGACAGAGATTTACATTCGTGCAGCCACTCAAGCGAGGAATTAACAATAAATACCCACCCACACATCTAATTTCAGCACTTCACTGACGTGCTGTGCTATGACCTTCTCCCAGAAGACTCCCTTGGGTTCTGAGAAAGGAAAGAAATAAAGGAGTTAAGTGCTTCACAGCAGTTAGGTACTGCCATCCTCACTGAAAAGGGCTGAGGAGGATTGCCCTTGGGATCCAGAGCAAATCTTTTTCTGCCACCTCTCCTTCCATTGTGCTATGCCAGACCAGTGTTTGCACCAGCCATGACCTCTGCTCTACTTCTGGAAGGGATATGGAAAATTTTAACTTCTCTCTACTGGAAGAGCCAATCAGAGACAACTGCCAAGTTGTCCAGAGGGTAAAAGGACATTTCTTGAGATTTGAAGCCAAGGGTTAAAGAATAAAGGGGATAAGACTATAATTTATTTAAACATTACACTAGTCACACATGAAGTATTCTAGGAGGCAAGATTTAGTTAGTCTGATGACATCCATGCCTTGTAAGGTGTACAGAGCCTAAAGGAGTTCTTCCTCTTCTGTCTATGATTTCTGGTCCCCTCTGAGTCACGAGACCCTCCTCCCTCTTCCCCGTAGCAGGTAGGGACAGAATCTCCTACAGAAACTGCAATCATTAGAGTAAGTATCAAGAAAATGCCTCAATGATGAGTGAATTCGCAGCTGCTGTTACTTGAGAGCAGGAGGGTGAGATCCTTATTCTTGGCACAGACTGCCCAAAGTGTAAACATCCTCTTAAAATAGATGTGTCAGGGGAACATCTCACCTTGTAGTAACGGGCTGTGTCTGGGACTGGGCCAAACTCCTGGGTTAATGCATTCCGCACAGAGTTGGCTTTGCCGTTTTCGATGTTGATGGCACCAATGAGCAGGTTGTTGGAGATGTTGTCCAGATGACCACGGAATTTAAGCCACGGTCCAGCTGCAGAAATATGATCAGTGGTGCATTTCCCTTTTACCTAAAGAGTAGTAGAAGAGAAGAATGTCTTAGGATGGAGTAATGTGCTTGACCCTTCCTCGACACTTTTAACTGTGAAACATTAATTGGGAGGAGTGGCCGATACTCCAGAGGGCTCTGCAGCCCTTCAGAAGGACCTCAACAGGTTGGAGAGGTGGGCAGAGAAGAACTGTCTGAAGTTCAGAAAGGGCAGGTTCAGGGTCCTGTACCTGGGAAAGAGTAACTCCGTGCACCAGCACAGGCTGAGGGCTGACCTGCTGGAAAGCAGCTCTGCAGAGAAAGACCTGGGGGTCCTGCTGGACAACAAGCTGTCCATGAGCCAGCACTGTGCCCATGTGGCCAAGAAAACCAGTGGTATCCTGGGGTGAGTTAGGAAGAGCATTGCCAGCAGGTCAAGGGAGGTGATCCTGTCCCTCTACTCAGCCCTAGTGAGGCCACCTCTGGAGTGCTGTGTCCAGTTCTGGGCTCCCCAGTACAAGAAAGACATGGAGCTCCTGGAGCAGGTCCAGGGGAGGGTGACAAAGGCAATTAAGGGACTGGAGCATCTCCAGTTCAGCCTCAAAAAGAGACAAATGAGAGGGCACCTCTCATTTACAGTATCTGTAAAGTATCTGAAGGGAGGGTGTAAAGAGCATGAAGCCAGGCTCTGGTCAGTGGTGACAAGCAATAGGACAAGAGGCAATGGGCAGAAACTGATGCACAGGAAGTTCCACCTGAACATGAGGAAGAACTTCTTTACTGGGCAGTGACCACACATTGGAACAGATTGCCCAGAAAGGTTGTGGAGTCTCCCTCATGGGAGATATTCAAGAACCATCTGGACACAATCCTGTGCCATGTGCTCCGGGATGACCCTGCTTGAGCAGGGAGGTTGGACCAGATGACCCACTGTGGTCCCTTCCAACCTGACCCATTCTGTGATCATCACATCTCTTTTTAAAGGCACAACCCCAAGAAAAGCACATCAGTTACAGAACCAAGGCACTCTGAAGCAGAGCACAGTGGTCACTCTGCATGCATTGGGTAAGAAGAACATCTCTCTTCCAAAGGGTAAATTACAAATATTAGCTTAGCTATGACATCTCCTGCTGTGTCCTCACTTCCCTGAGCAGCAGGTTGTTCAGGTACAAAAAGCAATTAAGCCCTTCCTGCCACAGCTCAGCCTCCCTGCTGGGGAACTTCAACAAGATGCCAAGTGTTACCCTCTAAGTTTCCAAACTGCACATAAGCCTTCGCAGCTTGTAAGAACAGAATTCCCAACCAGAGATAATGGCCTTCCAACTGGTAAGTTCTGAAGTGCTTATAAAGGAATTGCCTGTGTCAGAAACCTATGCAAAACAGTATGGCCCTTGGGAGTACCTCCAACTCTGCCACTGAGAATCAGGAATGTTCCCAAAGGTCAGTTCATAAGGGATCGCATTTCAGAACCCCTCACCGTATCAGCTGAAGTTTCCATCTGTTAACTCACCTCAGGCAGTGAGGAGAAACCCATGTCTCCATTGAAAGACCAAATTGCAATGTTTAACAAGTGTGAAGTAATTTCTCTTTCTATAAAGTGGGAAGAGAACATGCATACTGATGGATGAGAAGTTCCCAATGACCTCATTTCAGACAAAATACATCTTAAAACAGTCAGTATTAGAGATGCTAATTAAAGAACCCATCCACCTTTCCACTGCAGGTTGTAGCTGGGACAAATTCTGCAGACTGCATGGTTTGGATAGGATCATATTACATGCTATAACAAGCTTGCTTTTGCATTGTATTAGCAAACCACTAGCCCAAAGGAGAAGAGTCGCTTAGTTATAACAGAAAGAAGTATCAGAAGGAAACACCTGGAAGAAAGGAAGACCCTTACTTCCCTTTCCATAACAATGTGGTTGTAGGGGAGGCAATCAGGTATCTCAAAGGCACATCCAAAGCTTCTAGCAGTTGCTGTGCAAACCCCTGTTCAAGCAGACCTGTCATAGCTGATGCTCCCCCACTTTGTTCCTGACCTTGATGAGGATCAGCATGTCTTCTAGATCCTTGCCATCCCATTTATCAAATGGCTCAAGAAGCTGGAGGCGCTGGCTGGTGGGGCTCACATCCACATGCTGCCCACTGCCATCCTTGGGAGGGTACTGATAGGTGTCCTGGCCGGGGTCAAACTCCTTCCAAAGAAGAAAGGAAAATCAATCAGCCTCAGCCATCCCCAACAGCACATGAAGAACAAGCCAATACAGGCAACTGCACCCATTCTAGCTCTACCACCACCTATCAAGAAAGAGGTCAGTGTTTGTAAGTTCCCTCAGTATAAATAAAACACTGTTAGTGCCAGGTCTTCCCTCCCTCTGCCTCCAGACAGAGCAGTTACCAGCTTGGGCAGCTCATCTGCATCAGGTGCCTCTAGTTTAAACTTCTTCCCATCTGCTCCTGTCAGGTAATCTGTCTCAGGGTTAAATTTTAGAGTGCCAGCAATGGACAGGGCTGTGACAATCTGAAAGAAAAAAAAAAGACAAATTTAAAGGCATATTCTATCTCCCATCTCTTCATCTGAAAATCCTACATCTAAGTCTCAAAGCCAGTAGCCAAGCTACTAACCAAGGCACACTGGGCCTCTTCTGCAGGCACCCTAACTATTCCACAGCCCCTCCTCTGGCTGTTTCTTACCTCTGGAGAAGTCACAAATGCGTGAGTCTCTGGATTGGCATCATTGCGACCTGTGAAATTCCGGTTGTAGGACGTAACTATTGTATTTTTCTCTCCTTTCTTGATGTCCTTCCTGTGAAAGAAGCAAACAAGCTCATCAGATCCAAATGGAATATTGCTTCTAGATGTCTCAGTGCTAGAATCCCCCAGCTTGGTTTTGGCAGCAATTGCTATCTTAGAAACATGAGCTGGCGCCTGTACATGTTTTCCTCCCTTAACCACAGACCCAAAATGAATGAATGCAAACCCAAGTCAAACACTGATTCTCGCAGTAGTTTTCACAGCCCATGCTGTTCACTGTTGAACTGTCTAAACAATAATCAACTAAGCACATTGCCTTTGGATATCCCACAGTCAGCCATGATAAAGCAACATAAGAACGTGCCTCCCATCCCTTCTATTGGGAGTTATTCTCCCTGCCACTCCAATGACTGAAGCTGGACCAATTAACTTTTCCTATTTTAAAAGGATCATACAAACTCCAGTCCACCCTCTCACAGAAAACAAATCTCTCTCCCCAGTCTCTGCCTACTACAAAAAGCCTCCACAATGTGTCCATTCTGCAGCTTCATTCACCTAAAGGCTCACTGTAAATCTGCAGTCCTTCTTTTCACCTCCTCCAGAGCACATCAGACAGCTATGGCCAGTCGGTTTTTAAACATTTAATTCCCACTGTGTTGTATTTACAATCAAATCTGGCTTCACAGAGCATTTTGGAAGCTAAAAGATACAAAGCTAGAGTGAGGTCCATCTTTCACTTTACCTGTCCCACTGGCCGATGCATGGCCCACAAGCATTGGCAAGAACCAGCCCTCCAACTTCTCGCAGGATTTTTGCCTGGAGGCAAAGAACAACTTTATTACTGGTAGAATGCCTGGAATAAGTTTCTGGGGTTGCTCTTTCAGGGGAAGAAGACACTAACAGGAAGCACCAAGCTTGAGAAAATTCCCTTCCTTGTTTCAGTTTTGAGTCACTTTTATAAATACATGGGGCTTGACCACAGTAAGACTGTAAGTTAACACTGGGGCAGAGCACAGGATGACTTGCCGTGATGTTCCCATTCTCTACCTGCTTCAACTTGAGCAATCCAGCTACTCACAGACATTTCACTGAAGGGCAGTGTCTGGTCTGATTAATATTCTATGGACTTCCTGTCCATCTAAGGAGAGAACTGGCAACAGTGTAGGCAAGTATGTGTGCCTGCTCAGTCTACTCGGCAAACAACTCAATTAAGGGGGCAGCTGGTAAGGAAAGGTATGACTTGAAAGGTAGGACTTGGTTGGAAGAGCCATTAAGCATTGTCTGGACATATCCATATGTAAAGACTTGGTCCTCACACTATGACAGCATCTAACATTTACTAAATAGTAAAACTAATTAAAACAACATTTTCTGCACAGAAAAAAGGGATAAAGTAGGTAATAGTTCCTCAACAGAACATTCCTTTTAAAGCCAATATAAGTTTTGCCATAAGTTTGGTCTAAACTGGGAACCACTTTCCAACAAAAGGGCGTGCTCTCTATATATTGGGATAAAAGTGGATTGCAGGCCTTTGTCAGCCATGGACATCTACAGAATAACAGGAGCACAAGGCATCCCTTGCTATATGCATACTGCTATCTCCTCAGGGGCCTAGTTCCTGACAACTGCCTCAGCCTTGTTCAGTTCTAATCCTGTTCTTATATGCCCAGGTAGTAAAGATACCAGGTCAAAACACCCCCAGGACAATGGCAGGACCCACAGGCACAGTAGCACAAGGCCAGTTACTAAATCTGTAATTGCACCCCCAGCAATAAATGAAGACAAAGTTTAGGAGGTTTCCATTAACTCTGGGCCCCTGAGTACTGTCCTGAAGAATTTAACTCTTTCTGTCTGGAGGTGCAAAGAGCAGCCATACTCACATAACCGTCTCTTTCAATGGTGGCACGGATCTGCTCTGAACCTGGTGTGATTGTGAACTTGGATTTGCACTTCAATCCATGCGCGAGTGCCTGTTTTGCCACCGCTGCAGAGCGTCCCATGTCCTCATAGCTGGAGTTGGTGCAGCTGCCTATCAAGCCTGTGGTGTTTGACAGAAACAGGGTGGTGGTTACTGCAGCCCTGGTACTTGGAAGATTCTCCCTGACCCGTCTCCCAGAAGAAGAAACAAGGGACAACCACCTTTTCTGCTGACAAGGAATCTGAAAGGGTTTCAGGTACTGACACTGCCAAGCCTCCCAGCAATATACGGTGGTCACAAGCAACCCCTTGTCCAGCTCTGGAGGTTGCACAGTTAGAACACACTACCCGGTCACTAGTCTAACCTAACTAGGTTATTGTTTTACAAGACCTGAGTGTCACCTGCTTGCACTTTGGTTAAGCAAATTACCAAAGAGAGGTATTGTTCCACAAAGACAGAAAAGGCTTCAAATCAAGATGGCAAGAAATGGAGGAAATGATGAAAAGAAAGCATCTTCGTCATAGTATGAAGACCACACGAGGACATACTGTACCATCCTGACAGCATTCTGGCGCTAAGCAGCAAAATAAAAATTCTCTTTCAGTTACAGCTGCTGTAACTGTATCCTATTTGTAACACTATCATATAATACACTTCCCACCTGGGATGTGGCTTTACAATGTACTTCCGTTCTTTTCATTCCTCCCTCCACTCCATGAGCAACAGTTGAGAAGCCAGCCCAGAAGTTACCATCCCAAAAGCAAGTACATAAATTCCCAAGCCTGCTTTTTAGGACAGCAAGTACTAACTTTACTATGTCCCAAAAGCTCAACAGCCAACTGCTGGGAGTGCTGACAATCACGGTCCTGACAAATCTCTGCAACAAGCAAATTGATGCCACAGACTTTTAACAAAAGTGATCTTCAATGAGTAACATTCCTGGCAATCCAAACATTCAAAAGTTTCAAAAATGGAAGAAAACCTAGTCTACCTCTTGAGATTAAAATCCCTCCTACTATCCTGGATCTCATCCTACATACTTGGCCCACGTGGTCACTACTTTTCCCAGCAAATTCATCTGGCCATGGAGAGATGACACTGCACCAAAGTCAAAGGACATACAGCAGCAGTGAAAAAACTGGATCCCAAGCTATGTGACCAACAGCTTATCCCAAGACAACAATATTTATGCCACAACTATGAAGGCAGAGGAAAGAGCAAATGCTACCCACCAACTCTGATATCAACAGGCCAGCCCTCCTTTTCTGCCACAGCACCAACATCTGACACAGGGTGCGCCAGGTCTGGTGTGAAAGGTCCATTGATATGCGGTTTCAGCTTTAAGAAACAGTGACAAAGTCAGAAATCACAGTAGCAAAGAATAACCCCAAAACACAGCAGCAAATCAATTCCTTTCACAGCTCTATCTGGAAGTTGTTCAACTAGGATTGTCCTACATGAACACTGGAGCACAAGCTGTCAGTGAAGCAGACCTGAATGTATTTTACATGTTCTAGCACAGCACCAGGGGTGGTGCATCAAACTCCCAGCTTGGTCCTCATTCACACAAAGCAGAGTCACATCACAGCATCTAAGACGGCAAGAAGAAAGGAAGCCTTACCTCACTGAGGTTGATTTCTATCACCTGGTCATATTGACAACCAGAATCTGGTACCAAGTGCTGCTTGAATTCATCCGCTAGTGCAGCTATATCTGGAATGAGAAAGAGGGAAGATCTGAAAAGTGCAGCAAATATGAGACAGAAGAAAAAGTCTAGAACAACTAAACACAGGGGGCCCACTGCATAATTCCCCAGCCACTTCATCTACAGACTCCCTACTTGTAGCAGATGGCCTACAGGACCACATAAGGTCAAAACTCACATCAGACGACACCGTGGGAGGATACTGCTCCCAGAACACAGCTTCACTTGAACCCATACTTGTACCCACTTCAATCCCCAAACCCTCTTACCAGCTCGCCCGGTCTTGCCCAAATATTTCTTCATGCGTGCATTGTAAGGGAAGATCGATGTGGTAGCTCCAATTTCAGCCCCCATGTTACAGATCGTTGCCATTCCTAGAGGAAGAGACCACGGGGTCAAATGACAAAGTCCAACGCCACCCAATTCTCCCTAAGTCAGTACACGCAAAAGACAGCAAAGCTAAGAGAGATCAGGGCATCAGCCACAGAAACCTAAACCCACAGCTGAGAGGACACTGACAACATAACAGCTGGCTCAGCCCCCTACGTTTCTGATCAATACAGTGCCTGTGACCAGACTCTTGCGGAAGGAATGAGCCAAAAGTTACATTGATACCTGCAGATACTGGAAGGCACAACAAGGAACTGAGCACCAAATAATTTACAGCAGTGTCTCTGCTACCTGCAATGGGTGTCCTGTCCCTCCCTACCACCTCATTTATCTTTACTGGGGGAGCCAGACATTTGTGAGAAAGTTAATGGGCTGAATAAAATGCTTCCAGTGACAGAACACAATAAAAAAACCCCAAATATTTGCTCACAGTACTGGGATCAACCATCCCTTTCATGGCCACAGCAATGAAGCTGCAGAAGCTCCTGTTTTACATTTAACAAGCTAGAAGCAGGTATCAAATTCCTCTGATTTCATAGAAGAAAAATCCCAAATTGCTGTCAGCTTGTAAAACCCAGTATTCCAAGTTGTAGCCAAGTCATGCAAATTGAGAGAAGTCCACCTTGAAGGCTGCACTTCAAGCCAAAGGAACACACATTTCTTGTAATTTGGCCCTAACTAGCACATTACAGAGAACTGCAATTTTTGCTAGTTCAAATTCAGCACCCAAGACCCACAATTAGCTAGTATAAACTGCATATTACAAACTGCTTTCTGGTCTATCCTCTGCTCTCCTAGCTTTCCTAAAAAGCTTTTTGTTTAGCAGCTGTCACACATATATTCCGATTAACATGTTCCTTTTTTCTATTCATAGCCTATTTTAGACTGAAATGAAAACATCATTCCTTTATTGCTGACATCTCCACCCTCCAAGTATACACTGTGATACATCCACCCTTACTCTTATCCTGATGCACCATCTTACAGGACTCTTCACAATTAACCATTTCATGTTCTCAAAAATCACAAGAAGATTTAATGGAGAGAGGTCACTTTTTCACTGAAAGGGAGTGCCATCTTGTTGCACCATTCTCCCAGTTTGCCACGTACAGACTGCTGGGCCAGGCTAAAGGCTATCCACAGACAGCTCAACACCCAGCTCCACCAACAATCCACTCAGATAAGAGATCTGTGTTGACTTACCTGTGCAGGAGATTGAATCCACACCCGGCCCGTGGTATTCAATGATGGCGCCTGTTCCACCCTTGACAGTGAGGATGCCAGCCACTTTCAGGATCACGTCTTTAGGAGAAGTCCAGCCTGAGAGCTTGCCAGTCAGTTTTACACCAATAACCTGAGCAACATAAATAAGGGAAAAAAATTAAACATACTGATATCACTTCCTGTCTGAAAGGTAACAGTATGTAGCTCTCCTGTGGGGTATATTCTTGTGAAACTGCAATGGTATCTGGTGCCTTATATACACAGTGCTTGAAAATCAATGCTCCTTACACATCATATATCCCACCCTTGGCATCAAAGCTTAGTATTCCTCCTGCTCCTACCTTTGGGCATTTGAGCTCCCAAGGGATTCCTGCCATGACATCCACAGCATCAGCTCCACCCACACCAATGCAGATTCCCCCCAAGCCACCTCCGTTGGGGGTGTGTGAATCTGTGCCGATCAGCATAACCCCAGGGTAGGAGTAGTTCTCCAGAATGATCTGAAAATAAAAATTGATTGTTTGCTTGCTTGTTTCTTGGGAAAGGAAGGGGAAGACAGCAGAAAAAAAAAAAACGAGAACAAGAGTCTAGATCAGTTTGTATTTGCATATTTCGGTAGCAAGAAAATAACTGAATTTGTGTTGGATTAGAAACTCTCTTCTGTTCCCAACTCCTTGTGGAGGATGTAATGAGAGAACAAGGTGCCAAGTCTCAGCCCCAGGATCCTTGCTCATCCATAGATACAATGTATATCATATAGTAATAGAAAAAAATAGAAAACAATCTCCTCTTTTTCCTTCCAGTTTAGGCTTTTGCGAAGGTGCTACCCTTGTTAGGGTTCAAGAGTCTGCTCCATAATCTCCTTACCCTTAATTAGCAGCTAAGCAAGTCAGTTCACTTATCCAATGTTAGCAAGACCTTCCGTAGCCTTTATGTTCCCACAGCAGTAGAATACCAACAGGTTCCTCCAATCCATGCTGCCAGCCAAAACTTAATTACGTAGAAGAACTTCTCACCAAGACACCAAGAGGCTGCCCTTCCCTTATTGCTGCTACCAGTTCTGTGCAAGACTTTTCAACTATTAACAAAACCACAAAACCATTCTTCAATGAAAAAAAGAGTTTTCTGTGGTAGCAACACTGTAGAGAACTCAAGCTAATGAGCTTCTCACTGCATGTGTGCCACACCAACACTAGGGACAGGCTTTCTAGGAAGCACAGAACTCACAGCATATGCCTCACAGAAGAGCTTTAACAGAACTAACGCGGTCCCTTACCAAAAAGACCAAGGCTTTGCTTTCAGAACTTTCAGCTTTCTATTCTTGTACCCACATTAATGTATCTGTGTGAGAAAGGTCACTCTCAAGGCCTCACTTTGGCAGAGTTGTACTCTGAAGCTATACAACAGGACCAGTTTCCTCCAGCCAGATAGTCAGCCACAAGAAGACTGGTAACCACAGAACGGAGCTACGCTGCCATGTGACAGATGTTCCAAGTGGTTCCAGAACACAAATGACCTGAGGTGCTCCCATAACCTTTTGAAGAGTTCATCTGTTGCATCACATTTAGTTAAGCTAACCTTAGTAACTCATTTTGCAGCTAAGAAAACATAGCAGAGAGCTCTTGACTGCACCTGGTCACAAGTTCCCTGCTGACAGGATGCTTACCAGTCATCCATCCTCCTCTCCACTCCTTTTGCTTCATGCTGCTCTTCAACTTTTGCTGCCTGAGACCCAGAGGAACAATGAAAAATGACTACTGGACCCTCAAAGCAAACCAACCACAAGCAAGTTAGGGACATCCTGACACAGGTGTTGGTTTTAAAAAAACAGAAAGCCTCATTAAGTGGTAACTTATCTTGAGACTGTCATATTCTTTTTTAGATCCAAGTGTAATAACAAGAGAATCTCAGACTTGGAAACTGTTTTGCATTTTATTCAAATTCACCTAGCAACTCCTTATGTGTTGCCATTCTTGAGTACTTGAAGTATGCTGCTCTGTTGTGTCCTCATATACTCTTCTGGGTTTTATGGAACTAAGTGCATACATAATAACCCTAAAAAAAGTATATTCCCAAGGCTGCTTTCCTTACCACCAAAAGCAATTAATATTAACCCTACGTAGCCAGCTTCATGGCATCACCTTACTGTCTCAACTGTACTAAGAGGAGCCAGCCCACAAGCAGTTAAGGTATTTCAAGCTTCTGTGATTCACATGGCATGCTGTTGGCACTACCTAATCACACATCAGGTTACAGTTTGACCAAAATAACCTTTAAAAAAAAACCTCCACTGTTGTCAAGATAACTGAGAGCAAGTAAGAAACCTCACCTGCCTCAAGCAAAGCAAGTTGTTTCCCTGAACTGGTGAAATTCTCTAAGGGTTTGTACTTGAGCTCTCTCTCTACCCTAAGGTAAAAGACCCACTGCATGTTCAAAGACTGCAAACACACACACTTTACCTGGTGAATGATTCCTGACCCAGGTTTCCAGAATCCCACTCCATACTTGGCACCAGCCGTTGACAGAAAGTTGTACACCTCCTGGTTTATGTCCTATTCACACAGGGAAGCACAGGGCATTAGTACCATATTTTGTTCTTCCATACATCAAAAGCTCATTCAAACACGTTCCCTTCTCTCACATGCCTGCCTGTAGTTTGCTTCCCAGTTTTGCAGCAGCTGGCGGGAGGTGCATATAATTTTTAAGACCAAAAGGTTAAGATTAAGACTGTTTAACAGACAGTTGTAACAGGCCATTTAATTTCATCCCACTTGTAGCTCTACTAAAAGCATCTTTTTTTAGTTTCTAATTCCAAACAGCACAATTTAAGGAAAACCCTGCCAATAAGGCATTTAAAAATGCTGTACTCACTTCTCCTATTCTCAGGGGCTTTTTTTAACCTGTTTCCCTCACTCATTCTAGCCCGTCCTTTCTTCACTACCAGGTGTTCTTTTCCCTATACAGATGCTTTGGATTCATTTCAAATCCCTTAGATAACTATTTTGGCTTTATTTTTACAGATTAAGAAATGGAACTGGAAGTTGTTCACTGCCAGGGGAGTTGGTGAGTGTCATTTGTCATTCTAGCAAGTCCCCTCTTTAAGACTCACACAATGCTGCCTTTCTTGCTGCACTGTCACCATTGCTGGTGGAAGTCACACCGTGAAAATTGCTTGTGAGAAAAACTATGGTTGCCAAGGAAGTATGACACTATTATATCCTAACAGTTCTTGGCAGAGGAGTGCTGGAGTAGATAAGATAAGCACTAGAAGAAGAGAATTTCTTAAAGACTGTTCTCATGCAGCTAAGCTTCAGAATAAAGGGAAAGGGGAAACGACATCATTGAAGAATTGTCTCAGCACACATTTGCTGAAGTTTCCCAAGAGGCAGCAGCAGCTCTTTAAGCCTCATTTTCCAGTGGGAGTTGGGTCACTCCACTCTGTTTGTGCATCCCTCCCCCAGTAAATCCAAACCACCCTCTGGCCTGCCAGCATTCATTGTGTGCCAATTGGCAGCATCAGAAGCCAGTCAGAAAAAGGCAGGACCTTTACTTGCTCTGCTCAGAGTGGATGGCAAAGAAGGGACTCGGCTCAGTTCAGGGCTGCAGCAAATATAATTGCACTACGGAGAATAAATGCAGGAATAGGGGAAAGGGGAAAAAAGGAGGTGAATGGGAGAAAAGAAACTGTCTGATTTAGTTAAGTCTCAAACTGTTAATTGCACAACTTAGGACTGCGACAAGCAGAGCAAGAACTCCTGAGTGGTGCAAGTTGCTTTATTGCGGACCACTGAAGAAAGCTAAAAGCAGATACTTCAACACCACAAGTTTCTGAGAATAGATATGGACTAAAATCTTAAAATGCAGCTGAGCCCTGTTTACTGTTTGTAAATTCTGGTATCAACATTCAAGGTGTAATTCCTCCTGGCTCTGACAGTGGACTTAGGCTAAGTAACACTCCGAGTAACAAGATTTCCTTGGCAGATGCATCGTGGTATGTTGGTCAGAGATAAATATGTCTATATATTACAGAAGCTCATTTGGGGAGGAATAAGCAGTAAAACAGTGAGTAGAAAATTTAAAAATAGCAATGAATCAGCAGTTGGACAAACAACACTTTGAAATTCCCAAATAAAACCCAACATCCTCCATACTTTTACACACATTTATACTGTACCCATGAACCATGAAAGCTGCACATGATTCAGCTATTGCTCTTCAGATAATCACTAGCAAATGGTTTGGGAAAGTAACTACTTGCCTCCTCCTCAAAGGATACACCAGTGCAATGCAGACATATGTTCATTAAGTTTTTCACACTGCCATACTGCAACACAGAGTAATCTGACTTCCTTTTTCTCCCTTTGAAATAATTTTTTTCTCTCCTTTAGCTGATATATCTTCTCTCTCCAGAACACACATGATCTAGGCTTCTGTCACTAACAACTTAAGATTAGCTTTTCCCACTTTCATGGTCCTTTAAACCACGTAATGGATGAATCTGAAAAACTCCCAAAAATCCATTTAGTATGTTTCTTTGCTGCATCTGACCTACAGAGCTGACCACCACAGGCAATCTGTTACCACATCTGATTCCTGGCTGTCCTTCTGGGAAAAAAATTTAAAATAAGCTCTTCCTTCAACTGGAAGGATGTTTTCAAACCGACAGAAGTTAAGTCTCTGTAATAGTGACCTTGGCTCTTTGAAGATCCTTCTCACCACCTGACTGGGCCTCGATGAGGTGATCACAGTGGATGGTGGAAGGCACAGCCACTTTTGGCAGCCCGCTGCTGATGAACTGAAGCATTGCCATCTGAGCTGTGGCATCCTGCATGGCCACGCGGTCTGGCCGTAAGCGCAGATAGGTCTTGCCGCGCTCAATCTCCTGTTTTGCTGGGTCATCCAGGTGTCCATATACAATCTTCTCAGACAAGGTCAGAGGGCGGTCAAGCCTGGGGAGAATAATTTTAGTATCTGCATCTTGTGTACTTCAACATTTGCCCTTTTAAGCATGTAACAGAACGCTTCCCTATATTGCTCAGACTGTTAAGACCTATTAGCACACAGAAACCTCCATGCTCTTCTTACAGCACTAAAATATCAACTGGCACATGGCTAAAACAAGGGTTCAGTTCATAAAGTTCAAAAATATATGAACTGATGTCATTTTATGCTTTCTTTTCTAATCTTTGTATACTGTAAAAGAAACATTGACTGCTCACTTCTTGAGTCATACTTCAGGACAGCAAATGTAGAGGTGAGACAGAGGTCAGACTCAATTCACAAATACCAGATCCCACAGCAAATACAACTAAGTGGAGTTTTGTGACCTCAGACCTTTCATCCTGCAGCTGTATCAGCTGAGGAATCTATTTATGTATGTAGTGGCATCTTCTGAGAAGAAACTAAATCAACACAACAACTTGAAATGAGAGCTACCACACTTAAGAAGAAGGGACACAAAGACTGAAGGACAAGTCATACAAACCACTGCCACAGTAAGTGGAGCAGGAATGACAAATTAGCAGGCACACAAGCCTCTATCAGCAGATTAAGGTCACTATGTTTACAAATGCTGTGAATTCCTAGTCCTTTGTTCCATGCCTATCACCTACAGCAGAACCAGGAGAACATTTACTCTTGAAACACCATGCCAAGAAGCTTTAGCCTATAACAACCACTGCCCACGCGCTGCTGCCCCAGAAAGGAGCAAAGGCCAATGTGAAGGCTCTTCAATGAGGGCATTAAACAAAGAGGATGGAGCCCTATCTAGCACCTCCTCTGCACTGGCCTGGTTCTCTGCATGTTGCAGTGCTTCATCATATCCTTCATCCCTTCCCACAGTGCCCCATCACTATATGGACACACTACAACTCATGCTTCACTATATTTACAACTGCCACTGTTCAGTGCTACTTTCCCTGGTAAACATTCCTTATGCCAGGGCCCCACGACATTTTTTATTTCCTCTCCTGTCATTGCAGAGCTAAATTCAATACATTGACCCCTCCCTTCTTCCCTTCACTCTTACCTCTTACGGACAATGTTGATGTTCTTCTCCAGCTTTTCATAATTTATGTATTCGTTAGGTTCAAAGTGGCTCATGGCCACCTTGGCCCGCTGGCACAGGACAGGAGCAACATGGTAGCGTCGTACCCCACTATTCAAGGCATGCTAAAAAAAGGAGAGTATTAGCACTGGAACCTTGCCGAGTGAATTTCCATAATACATGAATTAAAAACGTTTTTCAGTTTCTGTTTCTGGGATTTTACAGACCGAGGAACAGAAAAACTGCAAAGGCTTTTAAAGGCACCTAAATACATTCCATCATACAATACTGCATATTATCCTATACTGTGTATTATCTTAAACAGTGAGACACCAGGTTACCCAGAACAGGTGACATTTACTAAATTACTCCACATTTTTATTTGTTGCACCAGACGCCTTATGCTTTCAAATGAGAAATCTGCTTTCAGGCAATGCTGAGCCAATTGTCAAGCAAACATCAGTTTGCCATACTCCTGACACATCAGTCATGGTGGAGAAGAACCAGCGCTGTTTCTAAGGCAAACTATCCCTAGGTTTGTATTTGCTCGCTGGCATTGAGTTGACATTGAAGGACTGGCAGGTGACACAGCACGGGTCTGAGTGGACACGACTCTGTTCCACCATCACATACGAAGTTTCCTCAGAAGGATCCCTCCACACTGCTACAAAGCTTATTAAGCAGCAACACGAGGAGACTTTGGTGCACAAGCCTGGTCTACAATGTAACACAGAGCAGGAGAAGGGAGACGTGGAAAAAACACCAGCTGCACCAAGCTGGCTGCCCAGATCCAGGTGCTCTTTTTCCTCACTCTCACAAAGGTACCCTCACCTTTCGCCTCCAAAAAGCCTTGCACTTACCCTACAGGTGAGTTAACTGCATGACAGGTGAACTATACTGTGAGCTGAATGCATCAGCAGAAAATGCCAGGGAAATATAAAAAAGCACAAATTTCACTTGGCAGCCACTACAGCGAGACAGTTTCCTGGAACACAGGAGAAGGGCAGGCTATGGCGAGGCACCTTTACAGCACCTGACCTGAAACAGGTCAGCGCCCAGGGCTAAAATCTCTCACACAGCTTTGAAAACTGAGTCAGACAGAAGCCTCCATAAAAACTTCCAAGGATTTGGCACATGCATTTCTTACATGCTTTCAAAGTCTCACTCATCAGCATTAGAAGTCTGGAAACAGACTGAAGGTAAGAGTTCAGAGTTCTTCCTCCCCCAGAACTGCACTTAAATCTTAATCCTGCTTTTTCTATTAATCCGCTACTTCAGAGTTACAAAGTTTTGATAAGCACAGGTTAATAAACATAGCAGTATTACACTAAACACCCCTTTTGTATGTGTGATTGTAAATCAGCAAATATTCCTTGTTCAGAACACAATCATCGTACCTACCACTGTTTTTTTTAACCACTGTCAAAAAAAAGAGTTAATTCTTTAAATCTGTTCAAGCATTTTCATTTTTCCCCGGTAATATTTTTTCTAGCTTTCTTGTTACCAGCATTGAAAACATTGCCTGAAATAACCACGATCAAAGAGACACCACCAATTTTTAGCCAAATCTGTTGTTTTATTGTCCTTTTGGTAACACTTGTCAGTATCTTCTGCAACAAAAATTTTGGGAAAGCTAGGCAAGATCACACTACTTAGCGTACTAGCAGTAAGAGTGCAGTTTGCATTTTCACCAAACTATCCCAAGCCATTATACAAAGAGCTTTTGGTAGAAGCAGTACAGACCTACAGCAGCTGCACACCCCTTTCATGAAAGAATATCTGAGGAAAGTGAACCTGGTGGTACAAAGAGGGCACTGCTCCTTCAGGAGTGCATGGGAAACCCAGTCATCAAATTTCACTGTGCTGCACTTTAATCTTAGAACTTCCAGAACTTATCACAGGTGTCAGACTTAAGACCTCTCCTTCTTCCACCAGCAAAAAAAAACCCCAAAACAACCACCCAAACCAAATCAAACACCACCCAGTTTCTCATTGTTTAACATACAAACTAAGCAAAGCTGCTCTTTATTTAGTAGCCACATAACTTATGTTTGCTTAGTTCTGGCTTTTTTTTTTTTTAACCTCACAAGATAGTCACTGTCTTGTGAAAGTCTCCAACTGCTAGAGTGGCTGGAAAAAACCACTGAGCTATTTAATCACTGTTCATGGAAAAATGATCTCTTCCCCAGACCAGGAAACGTATTTTCATTTAATGTAGTAATTTATTCTTAATTAATCATAGAGAAGAACAGCTATGTAAATAAAAGTAACAGCAGAGACTTCACAGCATCTTAGTCTTGCCTGGGACCAAAGCTGATTAAAATAGAAATCTGAAGCAGGGCGCTTCAAAAAGAGGCACAACAAAACTTTTCAAATAAAATTCAGGTAAAATCTTTTCCATTTGAAAATACATGTCTATGGTCTTTTCACTTCATGAAATGGCACAAGGAAATGTAATATTTTCTCTAATACTATGTCAGGGCTCAGCTGGTAACTGCAGAATCAGCAATACAAAGTAGTTGAATCCTGCTGACCACAGCTTCATGCTACCAGAACAGGAAGAGAGAGTGTTTAAGATGAAGGATTCTGTCTGGACAACAGAAGGTCTGTTTCTGTAATGGCCAATATGGCCCAGGGAAAAGAATTGCCATGGGCAATCAGCTTCAGTAGACTAGAGAATCATTTTTCTCTATGTAAGAATTTTAAAAGGCACCTGCTAAAAAAGTGCCATCTTCATTTTACTAGGATATAAATTTAATCCTGTATTTCTGCTGGGGATTAATTTTATTCAATATGGTCGCTCTCACGTTGGCACCCAGCAAGCCTCAGGCTTCACCACCATCGCCACCAAGCAACAGCATAAACTGCCTGGTTCAAAAGTCTGATCTCTCCTCACAAAGAATCTACAATGTATCACTCATCACACCCGTCTATTCTCCATGCCTGTCCTTCTTCTGTTGCATCTTCAGAAACAGGGTGGCAGAACTGTAAGATTAAGGAAATGTCACAAGCCTGACAGTTCTCAGCTTCATTCCCTCTCACTCTTCTCTGAGAGGGAAGGTACCAGTGCTTTGCAGGGGCTTCCACGGTGTTTTTTTAATAAGTACCGAGAAGTGCCTTGAGCCCAACAGCCAAGGGAAGTCAGCAGCCACCAATCTATACATTTTCCCTTTTATCCAGGAACTGTTTATTTCCAGGCTGACCAAACAGCTGCTAAGTGACCTCCTCTCACCTGGCACTGAATCCCTTATTCTAGTATGAGTGTTTTTGTTCAAATTTCAGTAAAAGGAATGGCAGTAACCATTACAGGGCTCCTCAGCCTACTGGTATTTTACGAGGTGAAAATCTTCCTTAAAAGACAGAAGAAAGACAGCCTAATAAATGGGTCATTATTTCTGAAATCTCTGTAGGGAAGCCAACACTACTCTCCACAGATTTTAACCTAGCTATCTTGCATTTAGCTCACTACAGTGAATGATCCAGATGCAAGGGGAGTCCGAATTCAGAAAATAACCTGCATTTTGGCAGCCAGTGAGACAGACAAGCCCAGTGAGCAAAAGCTCATGTTCAAAAGAGTAGCAACTGTGTTACATGCACTCCTATCTGGGAAATCTGTCCTAGAAATCCCAGCTGCAACCCAAAATACCATCTTCCCTCATCTTCCGAGATCTAAGAACACTGGCCAAGTTTCCAACATTCACCATGATTCAGCCTAAAAAAAAAAAGCAGTGTGGTATAATCAAATTGTAAATGCAGGCTCATCTTCTAGGCCCACCTCAAAAGAGCAACCAAAATGATGGTTCTGAAGATCTGTTTAGCCCTGGCCAACATTTCTGCCAGATACACAAAGCTGCCCATGCATAATTTCAGTACTTACCCACAATGCCTTCAATAAACCTGATATTTCAGGCAGTTTAGAGCTTTACAGTCCTCTCTTTCAGACAATCTTCAGCCAATGTAGCTCAAAAAATGGAATGCTACTAAAAGCAGTATCTCATATAGGCAGAAAACAGATCTTGACCTTTTGAGGCTATTAGAACCATACTTTAAATAAGACAGTCAGTCCAAATCAGGCTAATTCAAATGTATTTCCCTCAGAGTGAAGCCTTCTATGCAGTTCCAGTTCCAAAACAGTTCCAGGATGGGAGGTGAACAGAACCAAGGTTAGTAACATATGCCATGGTCAATGCTGGCACTATCACAGTGATTGACAAGATGATGCTCATATTCATTAATCTCTAGGCTGCTACACAGGGACAAAAAACCCCTGCCTCCTAAAGACATCACCTAGAGGCATGTTTGATTAGCATCACAGATTTAGTCCTTCACAGGGGGAAAAAAAACATGCACCCTGAACCTGATAATAGAAAACAACCTCCTGGAATACTAAATTCCCCATACCAACAGTGCCCTTTGCACAGCCTTTGCTTTGCATCATACAATATTAATTTTAACAAATGATCGCTTGTTCTCATGCAATGTCACACCATAAAACGAAAATCAATTAATTACCCTAATAAAGGATTTGCCTTCATTTTATGATAGCCATTTCTGTTCAAAGTACAAACTAAAAGCTATTCAACAACTAAGAACAAATATACCAACTTAACTGAAATGGTGTAATTCTGTAACTTTCATTTAAATTTAAAAAACCCTATACTTTTCTAAAATATCTGCCTCTAAAGTAAGACAGTAATACAATACTGGAATTAAAATTCACAAAAGACTTTCAGAGTACTAAAAGCCAACCAAATTCTTACTTCAGTTCCCTAAGAAAAGGGAACACACTGGCCAAGGTCACAAGTGGCAAACTGAGAAGTTACGCTGCCTGCCTTTATCACAAGGGAGCAAAGGCTTCTTTATCCCTTAGCAGCCCTAAACAGAAAATTGCACCCGGTATTTGCCTTCCAGGCTCTAAAAGATCATGAAAACTTTATTAGTGAGTAGACATTAAACACAACAAAATCTCAAGCAAGACAGTCTCTGTGGTAAGATCATATTACTGGCAAAGGTGAGTTTTAGAGGTCATAAGAGACAACACTCTGAGAGCCACCATCACTGCCCCGGGAAAAAAGGCAATTTATGTGCCTGACCCGCCTGCTTTTTCAGCCTTCCTAGCTCCCATTTATACAGAGATGCTAGCATCTTTGTCACCCAGGGGCCTCTGCCTGTATGAAAAGGAGGATTTTTGAAGCAAAGCAGCCAAAAGACAGCTCACTCACACAACAAGGAGTCACCTTGTGGTGCCCCGCGCCCATAAGTGGAAGTAATACAGGACGAGGAAAAGAAAAATGCCTGCCCCGGGGAAAGACCTTTTATTTCACCGTTCGGGCCCGCGCCCTCGGGCTCTCTGCCCTGCTGGGCCCGGGGCTTTGACAGCGACTCCAGCCCACCGCGGCAGGGTCCGGCCGGGCGGGGGACGCGGCGGCGCCAGGCCGCGTCCCCGCCGCCCCGTTCACCTTGCGCTCACCTTGACGGCCAGCCGGGCCCGGCGGCGAGAGACGCCCTGCCCCAGCGCCCTGGCAGCGGCCACGCCGCCACCGCCAAAACCGCGGGCGCCCCACCATCGCCATGGAAACGGGGCGTGGGGCCGCACGGGGGACACGCTGACCTACACGCGCAGGCGGGGACGGCCCGGCCCCGAGGCTGCGGGCGGGCGGCCGCCCTCTCTGCCGCCCAGCGGGCAGTGTTCTTGTCCCTGCCGCAGTCCCCGCCGCCCGTCCCGCCCGCTGCCTGCCCCGCCCGCCGCCGCCGCTCACCCTCAGCCGAGCCGCCAGCACGCAGTACGGCGCCATTTTGTTCACTGACAAAGATGGAGTCGCGCCGCGATGGCGTCACGCGGCCCCTTTGACATCTCCGCCGCGCGCGCGGGGGCGTGGCCGCGCAGGTCCTGGCAGGGAGACACCCGCGGCAGGGAGAGGGTCGTCGGCTGCCGCGCGGGGCTCCTCTGGGCGAGGAAACGGTAGAGATGGAGTGGCTTTAGGGGGGAGGGTTTATCTTGGCATTCTCTGGCGTCTTCCCGCTTGGGGGAGGTGCTTTGGCAGGAACTGCCCTCACCCCGGCCAGGACCCGGGGGCGGCGCGGCGGTGAGGGCTCCGCGGGGCCGCAGCAGCAGCGCCGGGCGGGTATCGCCTCGCCATGGCCAAGCACCACCCGGATCTCATCTTCTGCCGCAAGCAGGCGGGCGTGGGTGAGTCCCGGTAGATGGGGGGGATGAGGACTGGGGGGGGTCCCCTCGCCCCTTTTCCCGCCGCGGGGCGAGCGGGAGGCGCGCGCGCGAGTGCGGGCCCGTTACCGGGCGTTGGGCGCGCGCGCGGCCGCTAGGCCCGGCGGAGGAGGGGAGGAGGGGCGGCGCGCGCCACCCGCTCCTCCCTCCCTCCCTCCATCCTTCCCTCCATCGCTCTCTCCATCCTTCTCTCCCTCCCTCTCTCCATCCCTCCCTCTTTCTCGCCCTTTTTTGTTTTCCTTTTATTTTCCTTTTGTTTCGCTGCCCCGCCATGCGTTACGGATCCAGCAGCATTTGGGAGCATCTTTCTGGCTGCGAGATAGAAGTTGTCTTCCGGGTTGTTCCTGTTAGACAGATAACGGGATTTATCCTTGTCGCATCTGGGTCAGAATTTGGGTTAAGGTTCAAAGAACTCTTATACAAGATTAGAAGTTGAGGTATCCCTTCCAGGTTTTTGTCACTCCTTGGAAAAGCAAATTTAATGAGTAGCTTTCTGCAGGATCTGTAATAACAAAACCTTCAGTTGCGTTGTCCAGAGGAAATCTCTTTTGAGAACAGTCAGTGCTTCTAACCATCTGTCTGTGTTGAAGAGTCATGTCCTGACAAATCCCTTGTCTCTCAGACTTCAGCCAAATCACTATTTAGTCTTTGTGGATGTGGACATCTAGTCTTTGAAACTCGGTATTTATGGCATTTATCCAAGTTCCTCTCATCATTGTTGTGAGTGTCCTAAACAAGTGACAAGACTTCTAAGATACATTTAAATACCTTCATGTTCTAAAGCAAAGAAGGTGTTTGGGCTGCTTTGAACAAACAGTTGATATTTTTTTCTTCCCCACTAAAACCATTGTGAAAGCTGTACCAGGATTCATGTACAGCATTTCCTTCAGTCAGACACACTGGCTGTGTTTGAAATGGAATAATGACTGGAGGTTTTCGTACTGCAGAGGGGTGTCATTGTGCATTCACAGTGCATCTTTGGCCTTGGTAAATGCCTCCAAGAACATATATATTCTTTATCATGAATGTTTGTATTTATGCTCAAACTGTTTCTGTGGTTTAACCTCAAATTTTTTAAGGACTGCTCATTGCAGAAGATAATTGTTACATTTAAGCCTGTAGTTACTTAGATTTTTCTCCTGCCTCAAATGATTTTTTTCTTTTTTTTTTTCAGCAATTGGACGACTTTGTGAAAAATGTAAGTATAGCGTCCACATTTAGTTGCTTGAGAACATGGTGTTGTGGTTAGAGTATGCAGTTTGGGTTCAAAGGTTGGAATCTATTTCTGCTTCAACCACAAACTTGATGTCACTCTTTGAGAAGGGAACAATTACCTTAATGTTACAAGTGTAGCTCAAGGAATACTTAAAAAGTTGCAAGCTGAAACAGACTCTCACACAAATGCAATTTTAGAGTACCCGCTGCTAACATTTCCAGTGGCTGAGGCTACAGTGACTGCTTCATTGGATCTTTGTAATCTGTAATACTAAAATATCATCCTGATCATTTCAAATCAGGGAAAAAAATGCATTTTTGGATTCTGGCTTCATCATACTGCAAGAAAGGTTCACTTCAGCGTCTAGGAGAAGAAGAAATGGAGGGCAAATGTCTAAAGTTAGAGCAGGAAAAATCCCCACGGAATCAAATGCTTAGCTGCGAAAGGGAAGAAAGGGTATGATCTGTTGTTAGGTCCTTGTCATCTGTTGTTAGATCATGTAGGGGAGCAGAACAAACGAGGTAAGTAGTTTGTGACTCAAAAGTAGTGTGAAAATAAGTAAAGTGGGAGAAGGACAGTCTGAAGCAAGAAGATAATTTTCAAGAGCACCTGACAGTGAAACAGATTCCCATTGGTAGTAGCTGAGGGCTGTCACGCCAGAGATTTAAGAGCAGGTTAGGCGAGCTGTTTGTGGGAGTCAGGATTAGATGCCTTGGGAACTGGTAATAGGATATGAAGCCTTTCATCCGTAGGTCAGTGTTTTGGTTACGGTCCAGCGCAGCAGAAACTGTCACTGGCATCTGATGGCTTCTTGCCTGTATGATATGAGTACTTGAATTTCACTCAGTTCCTTATCAGAGAGCAAGAGCAACTTTTGTGAAATGGCTGTCTATGCCAGTTTGCCCTTTCTTTGGCCTTCTCGCCATCTCCCTCAGAGGAAGGATTAAAGGGACCATGAGTACAATCTCTTATCTCTTTGAGGATAGTTACTCCAGACTTTTGTTGATGTGGCACTGTGGGAGAAGCTTACACTGCTGCTTCTGTGTAGGTAAGGACACTAGTCCTGTCAGTCTGGGTTTGTTTTTTTTTTTTTGCAAGTGAAAAAGTTGGGAAAAGTTGTACAGTAAAATAGTGGTACAATCTAAGCAAGTCTTGGCTAATCACAAAGAAGTAACTTTGGGTTTCTTCTCTGACTGTGAATGTATGACTAAATTAAAAAAAAACCCCTTGAATATTGGAGGCCACAGCACTTGTTCCTGTCAAGTCTGCGTGCAATACAAAGTTGTGCCCTGTGCCTGCAAGGCACATTTCTGCAGTTCAGCTGTATTGTCTTTGAGTGTACAGGCAAGTTCTTTGACTAGGTAGCTTTTCCTCTGATGTGGGGGTGTCAGAAAGGACGTTCTGTAACCAAAGGCTGTGCTGTGTTCTCAGGTGATGGCAAGTGTGTGATCTGCGACTCCTACGTGCGGCCCTGCACCCTGGTGCGCATCTGTGACGAGTGTAACTACGGCTCCTACCAGGGCCGCTGCGTCATCTGTGGGGGGCCCGGAGTGTCCGACGCCTACTACTGCAAGGAGTGCACCATTCAGGAAAAAGATGTATGTTGCCATTCCAGCTACATAGTAGCCATGCTTACCTTTCAGGGGCTTGGAGCTGCTGAAATTAGCGCTGGGACGCTTGGCACTGGTTTGCAATACCTCAAACCTTTATTCGCCTTTTGATAGTTTCCTGTGTTTGCAAAACATTTTGAGGTATTGTAACTCTCTTCATTCTAAGGATATCTGACTGTTTTGCACACTCACAGTTAATTTCCTCCAGACACGGCTCATTACCACTTCAGGTTGTTATCTTACGGCAGCTCCAGCCTAGGTTTCACCAGGGTCAGAAATATTGCAGACACTGCAAGGCAGTGGCAGGAGCAGCACCTCACTAGGAGTCCATTATGAGCCACTGATTAAGAGCACATATGCTACTGTAAGGCCTGTGGAATCAAAACTTTTGTTTTTCTTTGAATAACTATGTAAAGTTGGTCCTTAGTGTCCAGTGGCTCCACTGGTATTTGTGTTTCAGAAGTTTGATGCTTCTTGTATAATTTCAATGGGATACAATTTATATTTTCTTATTCTTTTCTGTAATGGTATGTATTGTAGATCTCTCTCTTTCTGCTAATGCTTTTTGGTGTAATGGTCCCTTTTGTCTACAGCCAGAGCTATAATCTTTTTATAATATTCTGCTGAAAGATAGCCGTTGCACACATGAAATGAGGCAGCTGTTCACCCCTTGTAAGGCTTTTGTTAATAATCCAAGACGATGAGTGCAGGACATGAAGAACTGCAACAAAGCACTAGAAAGACCTTACAGAAGAACAAGAACATGATGCTTACAGTCCTGCTATCCCAGGATATAGGCGTGGTAGCCGTGAGAGTGTCTGTTAAAGGTTGTTTGGTGCCTTGCAAATATCATTTCCTATACACCCTAATGACTGTGAAGAACGTGCTGAGAGAGTGGTTCAGAGTGATTTACAGGACAGTCCTCGGCTGAGTGAGTTGCTGGTTTAATTCTCTCCAGTGCCTGTTTTCTCTAGAGACCTGCAGCCAAATCCAGAACAGAAGCAGGTCCTTGTTTGAATTTAGTCATCAGATCTAACAGGACCATAATCTTTCTCTGTATCCAAAGATGGATATAAATGCTGTGATGGTGGTGCTGCCTCCTACTTTATAAATGCTGTGAGGAACAGTAGTTTTGTTCACTTGCCTTTGGAATGAAGACACCTGGCTTTATAACTCATCAGTAAAATAGGCTTGGTTTTATTTTTATCAATTCATATCGATTCCCAACAGGTGTTTTTCATAACCTAAGATTACCTATATCTTATGTCTGGTTCAGGTGTGAAATAGCCAGCTGTTCTGTCAGGGAGGACTGTAGAAAACATAGAGGTAGAGGAGAATAACAGATCTGGGGTATTTTGACACCTGGATGAAGGCTGCTGTGACTGAAGGAAGTTGCTCCATAGCAGAAAAGTCAAATGTTACATATTATTGCAGATGTGAAGTTGCAGATCTGAAACAGCAGATTTGACATGATTTGCTGCAGGATTGAAAAGTGCTGGCACAAGTGTAGGGAGCCCAGAAGGAGAAAAATTAAGTGTGCTGCTGCCTGTCACAATTATGATATCAGGTGCTGATGTGAATAAGAAAAACAGAAGCTTTAACAGTGCAAGGTTTCAGCCACAGCACTTCCATCATCCTCAGAGAAAGACTGGAAAAGATAGTGAAGCAGGAAAGCAAATAAAATGGAGGGCAGAGGTGGAATATTATTGGGCACAAGGCAAAGGACCTGGTTACTCCTGGTTCATTTATTCTGGTGGAGGAAGGAATGAAGTATTGCTTCAGCCCACTTCGATCTGTGGGTTAGGGCCAGAATCCCACCTTGTCATCCAGGACATCTGTGAGTTGCAAATAGTAATTTTCTGTTGGAGAAAGGAGGGTGCTCATGAGCTGTGTCCTTAGGAGGAGGTGGAAGAATGAACAGAGCCCTGCAATAACGCTGTCAAGATTTGAACAGACTCCATGCATCGTGGGAGGCAAGGCTTGAAAGAGTCCTACTGTTGAGGTTTAAAATGAAATAAGGAGACAGTAGCTAGAAATGGGTTGTGGCAGATGTATGGAGGAGAGATAATTTCTGTTCCTCACCTCTCCTGTTATTCCTATCATGCAGATCCTCCCCACCAGATTGCATCTCTGGCACAGGAGCCAGGCAGCTTGGGTACAGATTATACAGCATCTGACATCTGCCCAGGGGCTTTCTAAATCTAATGCACTCAGGCTTGCACATCAGCCAAGGACACGTGTTCCTCTGCCTGCTGGGTCCCTCACAGCTGCTGTGGCCAGCCATAATGTTTTGCCCTAAAGAATTATGCAGATGCTGGGCTCAGGTGGCCCATGGGCAAATGTTCCAGGTATACCAAGAGGTGCATTTCTGATTTGGTTTTGCAACCACACCTCACAAGAGGGTCTCCCTTACTCTCCTTGCTTTTCTTGTGGCTTTTTTCTCACCATCAACTGGAATTCAGGTACAAGAACTTAGCTGTGTAGCTGCTGTGAGTAGCTGACCCTACAGCCTCTGCAGTAATTGATCCAGGGTGCAAGAAATCTGAGATTCAGTTCTGCTGTCACAGCTGAGAGGGGTTCCTAAACACAAGAATGGTTTGGTGACATCTAGAGCAGCAAAATGCTTCTTGGCTAAGGAGGGGAAAGGTTATTCCTCTGGGCCCTATAAGTCCTGCATATCCTAATTTGGAAAGAATTCGGTCTTGAGGCACTGAGCATCCTTTTCATTAAATGGCTGATGTTATATAAGCTGTTTTCCATTTTGGCCCTAAGGGAGAGCATGTCCTATAGTAATGCTGAAAAGACATCTATCCTCTTCTCTTTTCCACTGTCTTACTGGTGACCAGCATTGGAGAGCAATTTATCTGTACAGGTGTTTGAAATGTGTTGAGGATGGGGCGAGGAGTGTGGGAACTGAGAACCTACTAAAACTATGATGTTGTTCTGTGTTTGCCCATTTCCTAACTTGCATTTTCTTTTCTTACAGAGAGATGGTTGCCCTAAGATCGTCAACCTGGGCAGTTCCAAGACAGATCTTTTCTATGAAAGGAAGAAGTATGGCTTCAAGAAGAGGTGATCCTATTTGTACATGGCTACCTCCTGTTGGGTTGGCAAGAGGGTCTTGGAACATCTCTGGACTTCACTCTTATTAAAAACTGGTTGATTATTTTTTTCTAAATCAGTACAAATTCAGTAATATACTTGGGATTGGAGAAATAACAGACTGAGTGGGGACTGAAACCTGATCAGAACCAATGGTGAGAGAGGGCAAATGAAGATTACTGTCTCTTGCCTTTGCAGAAGCTCTGCTAGTAGTTGCCCCAGCTCTCTAGACAAAGCAGAGTGGGCAAGCACACGCAGAGGAGCTATGAAAATGTGGAAAGTGCTGTTGTTAGTGTGGAGAAACACCTGGAAGTTGTTCTTACTGGGCCTCCTCTCAATTGTTTGAAATTGCCCCGTCCATCAGTGTTGAAGAATAGAGCACCAATCTGCTCCCCTCCTCCCTTCCTCCAGTATATTTCCATCCTGCCCTGTTTTGTAAGGAACCTGCTCATGGCTGGTACCTTCCTAGGGAGAGCACAGCTGTTCGATGTTTTCTTTGACAGATAAATCCAAGGCCATTTCTTGTAACCGTTTCTGTAGGATGCATACCAATAAAGCTCTTTCTTTTGGGTTTTTATTTTTTGTACAACAAGGATTTCTCTTTGGTTCATTCTGTGCCTAGCTTCTCTGGAGCTTTGTGGGGACACGGAGGATTAGCCCAGCTAGCACTTCACAATGGGTTATCTGGTTTCTGACAGTGTCTGCTTATGGCCACGTGACCTTGCTGCAAGGAGCTTCAGGGAACGGCTATTGCTTTTGTCTGCCTGTGATCCCAGCCACTGATCATTTTGTCCCATAGCATGAGGATCGCTGAGCTTGTAACCCTTATCCCATCTAATACGGCTGTGGATGTTGTTTCACTATGCAAACATCCAATCCCTTTCTAAAACCTACTAAGCTATTTGACTTGCTATCCTGTTCTTGTGAATAAGTTAAAGCCTTCCCTGCTGTAACGGGAAACCAACTATTGTGTTCTGGGCTATTGGCCGTGTGCGTGCTGGAAACCAGAGGCTGCTTGTTTGTCAAATACCAGTACAGGCTAAAAGCAGTCTGTTGGCTCAGCAAAGATCTGGGAACAGGCGCCTTTGTGCAGAGGCGGAACTGAGTTCTCCACGGGTGTGTACACTCCGCAGATGGTTAAATCAGGGTCCTGGCTCACTGTGCCCTGTAGTCCTTCAAGCGCTTGTAGTCTGAGCAGAGCATGTGCTACACTAACTACACTAGCATGTGCTACAGTTGTCTTTGTGCAGTCTTGAGGTGCAGAGCCCCAAACTTTTTTTTGTTTTGCGCCCCTTCCAGGATTTCAGCTATTCCCTTGAGGCTAGTACCAATTCCTCTTAACTACTCTTTGGCTTAAATGCCTCTTCTACCTGCTCCAACCATTTGGATGAAAGTGAAAAGCACACAAGTTGTGATTATCCTCTGCTCAAAAGTAGTTTTTCCCTGCTGCAGCTGGCTTTAGCTGTCACTGGCCCTACAGCTATCTCAGCTGCTCCTCCCTCTCCTGCCCCCAGCTATTAATTCTTTCAGGTTTCTCTTCCAAGCTTTTGCAGTTCTGAGAGTATCAGTATGTCTTCTTCCCCACACCATGGTTCTCCTACACAGCTTCTGATGGATGCCATTTGTCAAGATGTTCAGAGCAATCTAGCTCATTGGTTACAGCAAACCTATTCTCCCAAAGTAGTTCTGTGGGAATAAGCAACTGCCTGTGCAGACTGCGAAGCCCATGTCAGGCCTGTTATCAGCCATTTTAAATTCTGTATTTCTTTAAAAGCAGGCCATTACATGCAGATTTGTTGTACCTGGAACTTTATCACTTCAACCAGAATTTATCACTTACCCTCAGTCAGGCCACCCAAATTATCATACTGGGAATGCAGAAGGTTTGTACGTATTTTTTTTCTTTCCCGGAAATTTGGAAGATGATGAAAGTTTTTCGGTGAAGGTAGAGGGAAATGAAGTAAGGAATTACTTTTTGTCTCAGAACCAATACCCCCTGGTGAGCTAATTTTAGAGCACCCCTTGTTCCTAATCAGTTAGCAGGATCTGCCAGGCAGGGCTTGCTGTAGAGGTACAAGTGTCCCCATCCCTTCCCCCATCCCCAAAAACAGCTGAGCATACTCACTTTCTTGGCACTCCCGATGCCTTCACGCTGACTGCTGGATATATCGGTCTGTATTCTGAGAGTTAAGCTGCCATTTCTGGTTGTTCTGAGTCACTGGGCAGGTGGAGAGAGAGAGGGACAGGCTTTTTCCCCTTTGCCTTGTTTGCTCAGACAGCTCTGGGGAGCATGCCAAATGCTGCCAGTGCTCAGATCAGTTCAGTGCCACTGCCTTTCTGGTACTTTCAGAGCATGGATGGGACATTGCCCTGAAGCTGCTAATTCAGACAAGGGTAATGGACACATTCGTGTAGCCCAGAAAAACACAACTTGCTTGCTTAGTAATGATTTCTGTGCACCAGTAGATGATACCTAGGCAGGGCCTCTAGAAAAGTGCAATATTTTTCACCTAAATAGATTTTAAAGTACTTGTCCAGGAGAAGGAGACTGCCTTGCAGTACTGGAGACCAGAGCATGTGCTAAAAGGGCGAGCTTCCCTGCAGGGGGAAAATGAGACAAGATACATCCTGCTGCTGTGTGCAGGCCAAGATTTGGAAGGGCTTCATCAGTCCGTGGAGTTTTATGCAGCCAGATTCAGGGGCTCCCTGGCTGCCAGCTGTGAAGTACTTGCGTGGCAACAGCAGGGAAGGGTGGGAGAGACAGGGACAGCTTTGTCAACGTGGCAGCTGAACCCCCATGGTGCTGTCTCCAGATCCTAATGCATGGAGCTAAATGTCTCTTCCTGCCGTTACTTTTCTAGGTAGTGTTATTTTTTTCTTTTTTTATTAAAATGTTGCATAACAAGTAAAAAAAAAAAAAAAGCTTTAATTTCAAATATTTACATTGAAGGAGAGAACATGGGACCTCTTGGCCTATTAAGAAATTGACCTCTGTTGCCAGTACTAACAAGGCATTGCTGTGTTCTGAGATGTAGGTGTTCCCTGTTACACACCCCTTCAGACCGACTGCCAGCCACAGCTACAGCTGAGCTCAGCAAATAGCTCTGTAACATACATCCAGTCCCTTGAACCACCTAGACCTTGTCTTGACAAAGCCCTTGAGCCCCAAGCATTACTTCTCTTTAAAAAGAGACAAAACAAAAAGAAAAGGTAGGTGGAGGTCTGGAATCTGCCTGTGAGCTTTTCCCGTGGGAGCTGCATGGACAAAATCTCGCTTCTGAAACCTTATCTGCACAGGAGCTGTTATTTTCTCATTACAGACATCAGCTGGAAATGTTTGCCTCTTTCAATAGCAGGAAAGAATTTTTCATTTCCTTGGGGTTGTCATGTGAATTGAATGTACAGAGGATTCAGGGTATGGCAATATTAATTATGCCCAATTACAACCTGACTCCCCTTCCTTGGCATTAAATAACCCAACCAAACGAGCTCTGTCCCAGTGGCTTGGCAATTGCTCCCCTCCCCATGCACACGTGACACGGGAGCTTTGCTTTGACGTAATAGCCAAACGGCTGAGAATGCAGGAGCAGATATTGTGACAGAATTCCTCTGCCTGCATGTGTACGAGGGCGATGCCATAATTAAAGGAGCACGGTCAAGGCACAGGTATTTTAAAGAGCCCTAATATGTGACACCCTCTTAGTAACACGTTATTAAAACAATAATAGAATTTTAGAAATGTAATTGCCTTTTTTTGCTTAATGATGCTAAAAATAGCTCAGTCATTTTAATTTCCTGATCTCTGGCTGACAGCATGGTTTTGTTTCCAGCAAAGCAAGGGAATTGAAAAAGCAATTGAAAAAAAACCCAAGATGTTCTTTTGTAACTAAATTCCTTTTAAAATAGGAGTAATGGAAATAAGGCTGCTCATAATAGCTCTCATAAATCTTCCCCTTCTCTTTCCCCTTCTCCTGCAGAAGGAAAAAAAACAACTTCAAAAGTTGGTTTTGTTTTTTCTTTTAATCAGTGGGAAAATGAGCGAGGCTGGCTGCTGTGGCTGGGAAGGAACATGAATAGATTTCTTAACACATGGTGTTGGCTGGCCTCAAAAGAAATGCTCTTCCGTGGCAAAGGCGGTACCTGAGGTAGAGTGTTCCTGAATGAGGGAGGACAAACCAAACCCGGAAGGAGACTGAGAACTGTTGTGGAAATGGGGCAAGAGATTAACTTTATATGTTTGCACTTGGGAGGTGGTTGCAAGGCCAGCTACCCCTGCTGCAACAGAGACTGTGGTAATGCTTGTGTCACCCTCTGCTTGTGTCAGCACTGAGGAAGATGCGGGATACATGGCTGGGAGAGCCTGGAAATGCCGTTTTTGGTGTCCCTTTCATTAGTTTGGAGTGTTACTTGGGTCAAAAGCTGCTTTATGTGTGGACAGCAAGCAGCCTTTTCAAGTAGTGTGTGTGGAAGGTGGTGTGACCTTGGACTGTAAAATACACGGCCTGGGGATGCCTGTAGGCATTTTCTTCATTTTCCTGGAACTAGTAATGGGTCTGCTTTGAAATAAAGGGTGCGGATCTTTGTGTGTGCTGGGTACAAGTGCCTTCAGCTTGCCAGTGGGCAGTGCAGCTCAGCATTTGGTGGTGGAGGTGCCGCCATCGGCCCATGGTCCGAGGGATGGCCGTAACCGTGGTTGTCCTTCCCCAGGCAGCCTGTAACCCCGAGCCCTGCCCGACCCCGCGAACGCCCCGCGGTGCGGAGCGAGCACCCGGGACAGGGCAGGCCGCAGCCGCCCGGGTGACTACATCTCCCGGCAGCCCCCGCGCCGCGCCCGGCACCGGCCGCCGCGCACACCCCCTTCGGCTCACTGGCTGAGGCAGCGCTCCAATCCGAAGGCGCCGCCGGGCCTGGCCAGCCAATGGGAAGGCTGTTGCTAACACGCCGCAGTTATTTTTAGCACGGCCGGCGCTCGCGCACCTTGCGGATTTCTCGTCTCCGCCGCGGCGGGGCCGGCCCTGCTCTGTTGGAGGCGGAGGCACACAGGAGTGCGGAGACAAAATAGTCCGGGGGCGGGGAGCGCGTGCCAGGGGCGGGGTCTCCCTCCCCGTCTCGGGGCCGCGGGGGTGGCCTGCTGCTCTTGCCCTGCCCGCGGTGACAGCAGCCCGGCCGGTTTGGCCTTGCCCCGTTGTTCCCCGGGAAGATGCGCTCGCAGCCTCTTGGGCTCCCCGCCCGTATCGGGGACCGGAGATCCCGAGGGGTCTGAACGATGGAGGGAGCCGGGATTGCCCATGGGCACGTCGCCCTGAGCTCCTCCGCTATAGCGGGGCGCCGGGCTCCACCACGGGGGTTTTTTCGCAGACGTGGCTGGGGCGTGCGGGGAATTGTCCCTTCGGGAGTCCCGGGATGGCCTTGCCACCGAGCTGGGGCTTGACCGTACCCATGGTGCGCGGGGGCGGGGACCCCGCCGGCCGGTCCCGTCCCTCCCGCTCCGTTCGATTCCCCCCGCCCAATCCCCCCGTCGCCTCAAGATAAGCCGCTTGGGGAAATCCTTGGGTCAATCCCCGCTAAGGCCGCGGCTCCCTCCTTCCTTCCCTCGAGCTCGGATCCGGGATACTCCCGGTGCCCAGGGGGCAGCAGAGGAGGCTCCAGCGGCCCAGCCCCCCCGTCCATCCCGGGGCGCTGCGGACGCCGACGGGAGGGGGAAGTAGTCCCGGCCCGCCCCCCGCGGCCGCATCACGCGGGGCGGGAGCGGATCCGTGCGCCGAGAGGTTGCTAAGGGTGAAAGTTTGCCGTGAGTTGGCTCACTCGGGGCCAGGGCGCGGGCGGCTCTGGGGACGCAGCAGCCGTATCCACATCACAGCACCGGGCCCGCCCCGCGCCGCCGGGGACAAGGGAGGGAGGGGACGGACGAGACGGGGCAGAGCAGAGACCCGCCGGCAGCGCCCTCGGCTCCCGCGACAGCCGCCAGCAGCCGCCGGCCCTGGAGCCGAGGACGAAGTAAGTGGGGCCGGGGGTGCTTCCCTCCCCCACACCCGTTCTCGGGCTGGGGCCCCTCCAGCGCGCGTTCTCTCTGTGGGCTCGGTCTGAGGGGGCCCATCGTCTCCCTCCCCACCAGGGGCACAGATTTGCCCCTCCGTGGAGTCACTGTGCAGCTGTGGCCCCCGGGGGGATTAATGGGGCTTCAAGGGAGAAGAATGGGGGTGAAAGTCATTGGGTCGGGGACGCTTTGCAGTGCCCCAGTTCACCATTTTGTTCCCTACAGCCCAGATTGAGGGGCGGGGGGGGGACGGGAGCGGGATGCGGCTCAGCCCCAGCCCTAGCAGCCCCAAAAAAGGCAGGCTGGGCCCGAGGGCGGCGGCGGGCACCCTGGGCTCCCGGGAAAGGGCGATGTCGCCGGGGTTTTTCTCTTCGTGCACGACGAGCTCCGAGGGGGAGAAGCCCGGTGACAACAAAGGCGCTGTCGGGGCTGGGCTGGGCTGTCCCTCACACCCCCCCAGCCCNGGGAAGGGCGGGCGGGCCCCAGCGCGCATGTGCCCTGGAAAATTTTGTGCCCTGCCCCGCCGGGGGACGCGCCGGGCCGGGCGCGGGGCGCGCCGGGAGCCGCAGTCCGGGGAGAAGTAGGTCGCGGGGCGGGGAGGGGGGGCGAGGACTACAGCTCCCGGCGTGCCGGGGCCGGCCGGGCACCGGGGATGGTCGCGCTAACGGGGGGGGG